>PVIH01000751.1:0-300032 GCA_004025045.1 Sigmodon hispidus
TTTTTTTTTTTTTTTTTTTTTTTTTAGTTTTCAGTTTGTTATAGACTTGATTCTCTTTCCAGATCCACTGGAAAATAATTACTGGGGAAAACAAAATGAAAGTAGACTTAGAAGTCCATGAACCTGTGAAACTATGCTATTGTATCAAATCGCTGCAAACATTTCTAAAGCCTAGCAATGTCAGAGAGTCAAACACTTCCCTGAGAGATGCTTGCCTCCCAGCAAGTCCAGAGTAGCCCTGGAGTGTGGATTAGTGTTTGGATTCATAGCTGACAGGTGAAAGGAAACTGGGAGTGAATGGCTGGGCAGACAGGTCATCCAGTGTTTGCCCTAAAACTTAAACCATGTGCCACTGCATAGAGGATGCCAAACTTTCTCTGCGAAGCACCAGACAGGAAATGTTTTAGGTTTTAAGGGCTACATGGTCTCTATGGCAGCTACTCAGCTCTGTCTTTGGGTTATATAAATAGCTGGAGATTATTCGTCAACAAAGAAGATGGCTGCGTGCCAATACAACTTTATTAATAAAACCACTTGGCTGACAGTTGCTGTGGGCAGTAGGAACTGTCTTTGTGGTTCCTTTGATAAAACACTCTGAGAAAAACAATTTAAGAGAGAAATATGTTATTCTGGCTCACAAACCAAAAGTTAATCATGGTGTGGAAGTAAATCTGGCAGAAGCATGAAGCAACTGTCACATCACATTCACAATCAGGAAGCAGAAGGTGATGACTATGTGCTGCTGCTCAGCTCCTTTCTCCACTTGTACAGTCCAGAATCCTAGCCAGGAAATGTTGCTATCCATAGTGGGCATGCCCATAGGAGCATATGTTAGGCGAGTCTAGTCTGTCAAGTGGGGAAGCAAGGTGGTGTGTGTCTTGGCACCAATCTCTTTATTTCTACTTTTACTATGTATGTTAAAGAATTTTAAGTTTTCTTTCCAAATCATTCTGTCTAAAGGCTGCTGGCTATCTTTTCAGACAAGTGTTGGCACTAAATCCTTGGACTCTAGTCTTAGATAACAGTTCCAACTTTCTTCTTTGTTCCTGATGCCCACTTCTTTGGTTCTGTTTGGGTCTCACTGCCCTGGACAATGTCTCATACCCTATGTGTACCTCACCTTCTGCTGGGTTCCTTCTCCATCCAAGACCAACCTGAATATCCCATAATCCTCCTGGTCTGTAAATACTGACCAACCAGTGTCTAGCAGGATGTGGGAAAGAAGCCCAAAGCTAGTTGCCCCTCAATATCCAGGTCCTGATGTTGGTGTTAAAAGACACATGGGATGAGGAAGGTATAACCTGGCAACAGAAGGTATGCCTGACATGCCATTCAGCCTTTGCCGTGTTTCCAAGGCAGAGCACCATCACAGGATCTGGAGTCATCCTGGGAAGGCAGAAAACCTTTCCCCTATTTTTCCCATATCCTTTTGTTCTTCACAAACGAAGCTCTCCAGCGTGCTTGGCATTGATGTTAATGGAAGGATGCCATCAGCATACATTACCGTTTTATTAGTCTGTTTCTCCATTTTGATTCTGAAAATATCCTGATTTGGTCTAATTGCAATTTCACTGTGTTCTACAGGCAGGGACGGTAGGAACAGTTCATCCTGGTGTGTGTGGGGGGAGGTGGAGACACGACCCGGTAGGATTTTTCTTCCTGCCCATATGTCTTTGAAGCTGGACCATTAGCTCTGAGGCATGCATTTCATCTCTTCACAGTGTGACTCAACCTTCTCTAGGACAAGTAAGAACCTAGGGTGTGTGTCTTGCAGAAAGCAAAGGAGCATTGTAATTCTAGGTATTTTTGTGTTATCTAAAGTAGGGGCGGCTGCCGAAGCCATCTTATTCCTAAATAATTTAACCATATTCAAAGATAATCTGATGTTATTGTAGGAAAGTGTATTTCTAATAAATTCCACTTGATCTGGGTGAATCAATCCAGGCGATACATAATTGAGTCTGTTAGCAAGGGCTTTAGCAAGAATTTTGCAATCAGCGTTAATTAAGAAGATGGGACAATAATTTGTGCATAATTCCGGATCTTTTCCTGGCTTGTGAATCAAAGTAATAAGAGCAATGCTCAGGCTGGTGGTGGGATAGTGTCATTAGGTTCTGATTTATAAGTACTTAGAAAGGTTTAATTTCATTTTGCTGCGAGCAGAGTCTCCCAACCCCCACAGTCTCTGACCGGGTGAGCAGCTGAGTTGCTGGGGAACATCTCTGTTTCCCTTCCCTGCCATGGGTCACCTCCTGCTTCTAGTGTCTGTTCGTATTCTCTAGAGAAGCATCTCATGCGTTCACCCTCCCTCCCTTCCTTCCTTCCCTCCCTCCCTCCTTCTTTCCCTCTCTTCCTTCCTTAAGGCTTTTGCTGAAATGTTCAGAACTAGCTACTCTGAACTATTAATATTGTAGGTATGTGTGAATGTGCGTGCATGCATGGGTGCTGGTGGAGTATATCCCTGGGGTACCAGTTCAGTGGGTTGTAGCATCTTCAATGGGGAAAGAGTGCCTTTACCTTTATGTGGGCAGGAAGCATGGGCCCTGGCTGAAGGCGGGAGAACCATGTTCCATTTTCCCCTCTTACCAATTAACTTTTTTTATTTATTAACATCTCCACCCCAACTTCCCCTCCATCCCTCCTCCCACTCTCTCCTTCACCACCTTCTACCTCTTCCTCCTAATCCACCCCTTCTCCACTTCTGTTCAGAAAGGAGCAGGCCTCCAGCATGCATATCAAGTTGAGGTAGGACTAAGCCCCTCCCCTTGTAAGCATTAGGGGCAGGCTCTTCTCCCATTGCCAGGAGTCCCATAAGTAGACCAAGCCATACAACAACCACACACATGCTTAGGCTGGTCCCATACAGGCTCTCTAGCCATCAGTCCATAGTCTGTGAAAAGCCATGAGCAGGCAAGTTCCTTCTGTGTGTGCTTTTGTGATGACTCTGACCTACCCCTGGCTCGTACAGTCCTTTCTTTCCTCCACAGGATTCCCTGGGCTTGAACCAGTGCTTGGCTATTGACTTCTGCATCTGTTTCCATTAGTTACCAGAGGAAGGCTCTCCAGTGACAGTTGGGGTAGTCACCAAACTGAGTATAGGAGAAGGGCAGTTCAGGCTACCTATTCACTATTGCTGGAAGTCTTAGCTGAGATCACCTGTACAGATTCATGGGAGTTTCCCTAGCATCAGGTTTCTACCTGACCTGGAAATATCCCCTTCCCCAGCCAAGTCATCTCTTTTATTACTCTCTCCCTTAATCAACCCTTCAACCTGACCTCTCATATTCTCATCCCATCCGCCTCCAGTCTGCCCAGGTGATCTCTTCTCTGTCTTCTTCCCAGGAAAATCCATGTGTGTCCCTTTGAATGCTCTTTGTTACCTAGCTTCTAGCATGGTATTTTTTTTTTACTTTACAGCACTTAAGAGTGAACACTTACCATGCCTATCTTTCTGGATCTGGTTTACCTCATTCAGAAAGAATCTTTCTGGTCACATCCATTTGCCCGTAAATTTCTTGATGTCCTTGTTTTTAACACGTGATGGCGCCATGTCCCACCATGATGACAATGACTGAACCTCTGAATTGTAAGCCATCCCAATTTAATGTTTTAAAGGAGTTGCTGTGTTCATGGTATCTTTTCACAGCAGTACAACACTAAGACACGCTGCCTCACTGGAAGCTGACAGCAGGCCTGCCCACTCTGCTGAGGTACTTGCTCTCCTTTGCCTTGGAGCCTGGCTTTGGCCTGTTCTGTGCACACGGATATGCAACCTGGCTTCCTACCAGCCTTTCAGACAATACCACTGCTTCCCAGTGACCCCCAGACTAGTCAGTGGAGCTTTCTGCTGAAGGCAGTGTATGTCTGCACAGACCTCTGTGGCAAGAACTGCTCAGGGAGTCAGGGTGGCCGGGAAGGGGTGGTGCTAGTCTCCTCTATGGACACAAGTCCTTCTCGGAGCCCTCGAGAGCCCAACTTGCAAAGAGCCTCAGAGTTGACACAATTGTTCTCTTTGACCTTTTGAATGAGGAAATTAAGCTTCAGAGGAATGGACTGACATGCTCAAGGCTTTGTAGACAGTGGCAAAGTGACAGCCTGGGTCACTTCACTATGACACCTTTGCCTTTCCTACTATCCCACTAGTCTGACCCTGGTCATCATGTTTCCTTTGCAGCAGGGACCACATGTGCTCTCTCAGCTTAAATGTCCCATGCGGTGTCCCTCTCCATATGTAAGGAAGTAGGCTGACATGATGGGTAAGGCTAAGTGTCACAATGCCTTCAGCATATAGCTTTGGGTAAGAAGTCCCACTCATAACTGGTCCCCATCTTCATGTGTGCACATTATGTGCACTCATCCTACTTGTAGATGCTACTGGGGAGACCTCTTAATAAAAGCCCAATTAGTCTTTCTAAAGAGTCTTTCCCCTGGATGCTTACATATCATTGCCCTAAATACAACACAATACATCCATTCCTCTATTTCCGTTATTCAAGTACATCTTGACTTGTATATGACATATCCTCAGCAGAATCACAGAATGCTGATACCCTTAATAATAGTAATTAGTGTTCAGTTGTTTTTTAAAGTATGTGATTATGACAGCTACTAAATTGTACAGTTGATGCATTTGAGGGTTTAGGTGGGTCATGCTACCCTCCTCTCAGCCACCCTGTCCCCTTTCCGCACTCCAGCCGGTATGGGAAAGAATGGCGCGATTGTCATAAGCAATCAATAGTAGGAGGTTGGCTTTGTCTTGAAGTAGAATGAAATGTTTTTCTGTAGGAGAGCACTGTTAATAGGGTCTGCATCCATTCAGTGCAATGTCAACAGAGGAGCCTGGCTAGGAAGGGGTATGTGTGTTTGGAATATCTGGTGGTACAAAAATAAAATAGCCCAGGGACAGATCAGGGGTGGAGTGCTTGCTGCATACTGACAAGGATCTGAGTTCAGATCCCAAGCATCCACATAGAAAGCCAGGCACAGTGGCTGGCACATGTCTGGAATCTCAGCACCTGGAGGTAGAGATGGGATAGTCCAGGCTTCTGTGAGCCACATTAATTAAACTCATTAGGACACTCTCTCTCTCTCTCTCTCTCTCTCTCTCTCTCTCTCCCTTCTCTCCAAAAACAACCTGATTGAGAAAAGAAATGGGATCAACAGAAATGTGAGGGAGCCAAGAGAAGGTAGTAGATGTGAATATGATCCAAATATATTACATACAGGTTACAAACATGTATACAATGTCACAATGAAACCCAATATTATATATAATAAATGTATGACTTTATATACAAACGTATACAATGTCACAATGAAACCCAATATTATATATAATAAATGTATGACTTTATATACATAAATATAAAATATATAATGAATATATGTAAAATGAATAATATAAAATTAAAAAAAGCTTGATAAAATCAAAAGGCTGACCTCTTCCTGTCTCTGGCTTCTGACTCACCATGAGATTGCCCTGTCCTGTATTCCACCATGATGCTGCATGCCATGTTACAATGTAGTCAAGGGCATGAACAGCTCAGTTGCCCAGGTCAGCTTACCCAGTCTCTCAAACTGTGAGCTGAAAGAAACTTCATTTATTTGTAGTTATCCAGCACCAACTATCTTGTTACAGCAACAGAAAACAGACTACCAGGTAAATGGAGATGAAGCATGTATGTTATTGCAAAGGAAGAGGTGAGGTGGCCAACCAGATGAATAGTGTGACCTTTCAGAGAAGTGTCTTCCCTGGGTGGGGTCTGGAAGGTAGGTGGCCAAGGTGAACAGGGGATGGGAAATACTTACTAGGACATTTCTGATAGGATAATGAAGCTGATTGTGAGTTGTTCTGCATAACAAATACACACAGACACACACACACTCTCACTTCCTCAACAGGTACATACTCCTAATTACATATGCACCCCCCCATCCACAAGTGAGTCCATGTGAAAGCACACACACACACACACACACAACACACACACACACACACAGAGGAATGGTCCACTAGGCAGTGAAGAATTATCAGTACATCCTCATTAAACTGGCAATTTCATTACAAATTCTCAAAATCTCCAATGTTCATGCTCTTGGAAGCCATGGCAAAACATGATTCCTTACTTCTTTCTGGATTTTGGAAACACATCCCAAGAAAATTTTATATTTCTGTACCTGCCACATGGTTCCCAAGAACTTATTTAAAGATACACCTTGTATAAGAATGAAGGTATACAGATGGTACCAGTGACTTTGCTTATAGCATTATTTCTAAGAACAGTAGTGCAAAGACATTCTTCTGTAGGCATTTGTTTTAAGGGTTTTGTTATTAATTTCCAAATATTATGGACTTATTTTAATTTTAAGCATGTATGCATGTGCACAGTTAAAAAATTAAATTAGTAAAAATGTGTGTTTGCACATTTGTTTATGTGCATGCAGTGCCTGAAGAGGCCAGGAGAGGGCGCCAGATCCCCTGGAGCTGGGGTTTTAGGCAGTTGTGAGCTGTTTGACTTGGACGATGTGAATCCAACTTGGGTCCTCTCAAGAGCAATACATGCTCTTAACCTCTGAGCCATCTCTTCCGCCCCTACTGTCAATCTTTTTGGATACGTAAAAAAGACCATCAAATGACCCTTGTGATGTAAGAGTAGGTCTGTGAAGTTTACATTATAAATGGATAGAGGAAGAGAGAGATGGAAGTGAGCATAGCCTGTCCTGGAGCAGAGCAGACATTCTGCTCTTCTCTTGATTATTTTTTGATGCTGAGGTAACACACACATGTCCTCACACCTGTGATAGGCAAGTGTGCAAGCATTGTTGAAGATGGAGTCCCCTGTGCTGAATCCTAAGAATGGTACAAAAAAATGCAGCCGAAACTGGGGGAGGGGCACTTTATGCCTGGTAACTAGAAGTCCCAGAAGCTGCCAGGACAAAAGCCACCAAGACCTTACCCAGAAGGTGTTTCTGTGGGAATGTCAGTCTGCCCAGTGACTGCCTGTCCAACCCAAACAGATGTGCTCCTAGTAACTTATGTATTCTAACTTCTGGTATGGAGCCCAGAGTCCTGGGCATGCTGATCATGTACTATGGTACCCAGGACACCTGCAGCCTTACCCTTGCCAATAATCTTGGCATGAATATCTTACATTATTCTTGCTTTTTTATGGTGGTTTGAATGAAAATGGCCCCCATAGGGTCACAGGGAGTGGTACTATTAGGAGGTGTGGCCTTCTTGGAGTAGGTGTGGCCTTGTTGGAGGAAGTGTGCCTCTGGGGGTGGGCTTTGAGGTTTCAGATGCTCAAGCCAGGCTCAGTGTCATTTCCACTTCCTGCTGCTTGTGGATTCAGATGTAAAACTCTCAGTCCCTTCTCCAGCACCATGTCTACCTGCACGCGGCCATGCTTCCTGCCATGACAATAATAGACCTAACCTCTGAACTGCAAGCCAGCCCCAATGAAAAGTTTTCTTTTATAAGAGTTGCCGAGGACATGAGTGTCATTTCACAGCAGTAGAAACCCTAACGAAGACTACCTTTTAACAGCTTCCCCTTGGCACCCATTCTTGAACACACCCACAAATTACTGCCCATCACACTGTCTACCTGCTGATACAGTTACCGTCTTGGAGAGTCTTTCCTTTTCTTATTTACTCTAACAAACAGCTATATGAGAAGTGGATATCAAGGATATATTATCACCTGACTGAACCTGTGCCTTCTCTCCCGAGGAAGACCCAGCATGCATTAGTAATGGCCTGTGGCCTCGTGTGGTTACCTAGCAGTGCTCCTGTGGGCAGCTGAGCTGAGGGTTCCTTCATCCAGTCATCATTAGCCAGCTCTATCACAGCATCCACAGGCTCCACTTCAATGCAGATCAGATTCTGCACAGTGTCCTTGTCCCCAGTGGCCAGGGCAGACTTTAATCTCTTCACAAAGTCTGAGCTAAGGGGATAATCTGGCGGTGAGTCCCAACTGGACATTGTGGTGTCCCTGTGCAGGGGCTAGTGATCTCTTCCTCTAAAGCATGTCCAAAGTTAGCCCTGTCCTCAGAAAAACACAGGTGACTATAAATAGAACCAGGGCTGGCTTGTGATCAGCAGGGAGGGCCCAAGCTGCTGCTACCACTGGGTCACTGTAGACGCACGCACACAGGAGTGGAGGGGGGCTGATTTTGGTGCACGTTTGGAGGTGCAACAGTCCATCAGGGAAGCGCAGTATGGTATAGGAGAGAAGGCATAATAACATGAGTGTGAGGCAGCTGGTCATATCACTTCCACACTCAGGAGCAGTCAGGAAGTGGGATGCTGTTAAAAGATGTCAAGGCAAGTGTGACTCCTTCCTTCAGTGAGGATCCAGCTCCACAGACTTCCAAAACAACACCACCAAGTGTGGACCAAGTGTTAAAACACCTGAGCCTTTGGGTACTTTTTGCATTGAAACGAGTCTCACTTCTTACCTCAGCCTCTGAAGTGCAGGGGTAACAGGCATATGCCTTTAAGGCAAGCTTAGAGGTATTGTTGACTGTTTTCTTTCTCAAAACTGAGGCCACAGAAATATCTACCTCACCTTGGTCTTGGGCCTTCTGTGGTGTTGAAAGGGGGCATCCTATATTTATTTGCTGATCAGTTTATAGAAATCATGTAGTTCAGGATGGCCTCAGACTTATTAGTACAACCTTAAACTCCTGAGAGTTGGGATGATCATCCATGTGCTCCCACATCAAGCTGTATGTAGGGCTGGTGTTGGAACCCTGGTCTTCCTGCCTGCTAGGCAAGTGCTCCATCTCCAGCCATGGCATGAGTCAGTGCTCCCACACTCAGGTCATTTGCTGTGTGGCCACAGGGAGTAGAGAATGTTTGGGGGAAGGACTGTACAGAAACAGAGTGGCATTGTGCAAAGCTGCCATCAAACCCCAAATCAGAGGGAGGCGAGGGCCCAGCACTTGTTAGGCAGATAATAGGATGACAATGTCTCAAAATACGGCCCTCGCCGATCTTAATTACTCGGCGATCTGCTGGGTGGTTAATCAGCGGCACATACACTATGCTAATGATCCTGGCTAATTTTGTTATAATGTAATCCTTTATCAAGCCTGTGATGTATAAATTAGGAATTGAAATGTAACTAACACAAATTATATTTAAGGCAACATGCATTTCTTTATTTCAGAAATGAAAATTTCTCATCTTGGTTCCTTTCTTTGATGAACTTTCTCTTGTCCCCCACTATATCCACCCCCCCTACCCCCACCCCGAGAAAGGAACTCAGTACCTTTAGCTTCCACTGCCCCTACTTTGAATCTCGCTTCCTCCTTCAGAGGTTGTCTTTAAAAGCTTCACCACCCATAAAGCAGTCTTGGCAGGTAGATTCCAGCTTCCTCTACACCGGTGAGGCTTTTTTGTTCACTTTTTAACTTTTTAAACAATCACTGGTTGGAACGATAGCCCCATATTTGAGAAATTTTTCTCTCTCTTTTCATGTGTGTGGTCTATGTATGCATTTGTGTGTATGTCAACGTATGTTGTGGGTGAGCATGCATGTGTGTGTGAGGAACCAGAAGTCAACGCCCGGTGTCTTTATTTTTTTAATTGTTCCACCTTATTTACTGAGGCAGGGTCTTTCACTGCTCCTGGAGCTCACTGATTCAATCTGTCCTGGCTGAGTGGTAAGCCTGTGTCTGTGACCCATCCCAGTGCTCATCACCATGCCCAGCGTTTATATGGATGCTAAAGAACTCAGACCATCAAGCTCATGCAGCAGGTACTACACTGGCTGAGTTGTTTCTCCAAACCTTTGTCTGCCCCCATTGATGATTAGATTCAGCCGGTTCTGAGAGGTCGAAAGGACTATGGTACAGGTATCCCTGTATAGCTCAGTCTGCTTGAAACTTGCTATCTATACTAGCCTCAGCCTCCCCAGTGCTAGGGTTACAGGCATGAACCATCAACCCCAGCTCAAGGTAAGACTTTTGGAAAATGATTAAGATAAAAGTCATTAGAGTGTAGGCCCCATGATTGAGTTTGGTGTTCTGGGTGGTGTTGTAAGAGGAACACACACATACACATACACACAATGCTGCATGCCTCTTGCCACATAATAGCCAAGCCACCTTGGAACTCTATGAGCAAAAAGGCATCACTAGATAAGACCTTTGACCTTGTACCTCCAGAGTCTTGAGACACAGACAAACTTTCTTCTTTATAAATGCACCTGCTTCAGGTATTTTGTTATAGCAATAAAGAAGGATCTAATTGATTTTCCTAGTGGCTTCCCTAATTGAGAGCATAGGGAGCCAGGACTCTGACAATCTAGCAGAAACTCTCTGATTCTTTTTAACTGTGTTTCTCGCACCTTTTCAAGGGCAACAGTTTGAGGCAAAGCATTAGAGTGGACATGCTCGCCGTTCTGTGGCAGGATCAGCTTGCCCATCAGCTTAATAGGTGGCAGAGTGGTTTTCATGGCAGCTGTTGATGCAGTGAAGGCCCAGGGCCACCTACTCCATCCTGTGTAACACCAACCAGGCATGTTAGGTATTCCTGGTGACTCTGGCAGGAGTTTCTGTCTTGACTTTGAAGGTCTAAGAATTCTGCTGCCTAGACAGAGGTGAGGATGTGTTCTGAAGAGCAAACACTTGAATTTCATTCACCAACTTCACTGCCCCAATTATCATTTTGAGACAGGGTCTCACTCAGTAGTCTGTGATGGTCTTGAATTCATGGAGATCCTCTTGCCTTAGCCCTGCTCAAAGGTGGTTGTAAGGACAGGTGTGTACTGCCACACTTCAGAGGTAAACCCCTCTGAATCCTGACTTAGATCAGGCACTTGCTGTGTGATAAACATAGCAGACCTACACTATGGGCTGATAACAACTCTGGGATGCACCTGCACTTTCTAATGTCCTGTGGTTATCATTGTGTTTGCTTTTCTCAGAGCTCAGGGACAGGCACGTTTGTGTCTTCACTTGGCTCATAAGGAACCAGGCAGGAAATTACTGAGGTTACACCGCTTGTCTTAGAGTGACCATGACTATAATGAAATACCATGGCCAAAAGCAACTTGGGGAGGGGAAGATTTATTTGGCTTACACTTCCATATCACTGTTCATTGCTGATGGAAGTCAGGACAGGAACCTGGAGGCAGGAGCTGAAGTAGAGGTCATGGGGGGATGCTGTTCATTAGCTTGGTCTTCATGGCTTGCCTAGGGATGGAGCCACCCACAGTAGGCTCTGCCTTCACACATCAATCACCAATTAAGAAAGTGCCCTACAGACTTTCCCACAGTCAGATCTATGGAGCCACTCACAGTAGGCTCTGCCTTCACACATCAATCACCAATTAAGAAAGTGCCCTACAGACTTTCCCACAGTCAGATCTATGGAGGCATTTTCTAAGTGGAGGCTACTTTCTCTCAGATGACTCTAGCTTGTATCAAGTCGATATAAAATTAGCTAGCATGCCATTTTTCTTCCAGAAGATCTAAGTTTATTTCCCAGCATCCAGATGGTGGCTCACAACTGCCTGTTACTCTGGTTTCAGGGAATTTGGTAGCCTTTTCTGACCTCCAATGACACATGCATTCAGATACACATAGCCCCTCATAGATACACACATATGCACATAATTAAAAATAATAAAAAACGAATCTGGGCAATATCATTTAATAATCTCAAATATACATTTCTTACTAGTAAACTAGAATGAAAATGTAAGAGAGACTGTCTTTGTGAAAGTAACAGCCAGCATCTTAGCTGATATGGGGACATATTTTTCACTACTGATAAAAGGAAAAATAAAGCAGCCCAGTGTCCCCATTTCCTGCCTGTCTTGGTTTGGAACCAATTTAAAGGAGGTGCTGGACCTAGAGGGTCAGAGTGTCAGCCTCATTACTGATGAAGTCATCTGCAGAATGTTGTTTCCCATCTGTAACCGGATCTCTTTCTAGCAGTGACTGAATTAGAGTCGCAGTCACTGCCCGCTCCAGTGCCTCACTAAGGTTGTCCCCTCCCAAAAAGCTGAAGGAGAAAAGTATACCTTTCAGTAGCAGAACCAAAGAGAAACTAGAAGGGACAAAGCCATACAGTAAACTCCTTCTCCTCAATGAAATCCTCGCCAGGGAAATGCATTAGAGTAGAGGCCAGAAATAACTGGGAGTGTTGCGTGGATGCAAACTTCCCAGATGTAACTTTGTGTATGAGGGATCATGAGGCCAAAGGGTCTCTCTTCTTTGAGAAGTTTTAAAAATTGGGCCAGGGAATAAGGAATTTAGGGAATAGTAAATGAGAACAACACGTATCTTAAAAATTTCAAAATGACTGGGCTGGAGAGATAGCTCGGTGGTTAAGAGCACTGACTGCTATTGCAGAGGATCCGGTTCAGTTCCTAGCACATATATGTTGGCTCATAACTGTCTGTAACTCCAGTTCTAGGGAATCTAATGCCTTTGAATACTTCTCCTTTCTTTTTGAAAAGATTTATTTATTATGTATGTAGTGTTTTGTTTGCATGTATGCTTGCACAGCAGAAGAAAACACCAGATCTCATTACAAATGGTTGTGAGCCACCATGTGGATGCTGGGAATTGAAAACAGGACCTATGGAAGAGCAGCCAGTGCTCTTAACCTCTGAGACATCTTTCCAGTCCCCTCTGCAGACTTCTTTATAATATCGTGTATACACACACACACACACACACACACACACACACACACACACACACTTAAAAACCCACGATAAGCAATCACCCTCTGCAGATGATATGGCTTGCTAGAAGATGCAGACATAGACTATGGAGATGGCTCAGTGTGTAAGCACTTGCTGCAGAAGTCTGAAGACATGGCTCCCCAGCACATGGGTCAAAAGCAAGGGCAGTGACATGTACTAGTCCCAATGCTGGGGAGGCAAAGGCAGAAGGAGTCCTTAAGCTAAGTTAGACAAGGCTAGCATGGGTGATGTCTGGGTTTAGTGAGAAGTTTTGTCTCAAAAAATAAGCTGAAGAGAGATTAAGAAAGACACCTCCGGCCTTCAGAAGCATCTGCATATGTGTGTGTATATACACCTAAACATGCACATACGTCCTCACACGCAGAGAACAAAAAATACAAGCAGATCAACCAAGACATATTTATTAGAACCTATAAGATGTTCAACAAGCAAGACTATTATCCTACGAAATGACAAAGATAATAGCTTTTCTATAGACCAACAAAGTAGAAAATTGGACAAGGTGTGAGGAGGGACTCCTAAAAAAATGAACCACATAAATGTTGAGGAAATTTAACAAAAGAAGAATGTTGGAAGAAAAGCCTTCTCTACAAAGTATCTGCCGAATACAGAGCTTTGAGGAGTGGCAGCAGAAGGGCTCTTGGCAAAAAAGGTTTATTCACAAAGCCAAAAATACCAATAGATCACTCAAGATAATGCTAAGTCTCCTCAGTATGTAAAGAAATATAATTTTAAAGGAGACAGTAAACTAATAAAGGAAATCTTGTATCTACCTGAGCTGGAGATAAAAAATTGGAGGGCAGAGCGTATAGGTCTGATTTGAGTTTCAGTAGCATGCAGAGGAAATGATGCAGAGAGAAGCAGCAAAGAGTCATTGCTAAGCAAGTATCTGTAGTTTGTAAAAAAAAAAAAAAATTGGTGCTAATTCTGTGAATAGCTGATGCTGGGAATAAACCCCAACATCTCATATACTGATTGCATGGTCTATCGCTGAGCTGTAGCTCCAGCCCCCAAAGATGTTACTACTAAACATTTTTAAAAGAAAATACACTTGTGAGAGAATGTTAAATAATAAATAAAAACAGTGGTCTGAAGACAAGATGGGACAGTGGTTGGGAGTGTGTTTGTGGGCATGGGATGAGTGGCTAATGAATCAGAGAGTCACAATGGTCCTCGGTGGATGGTGGATTTTGAAACTGTTGAGCTGGAGAATTGTCATTTGCAGGAGAGTGAGCCCTTTCTCCCCGGGGGCAATTTTCTTTGGGAGGGGCCACTTGATGAACCTCTGAGATCTGGAACTAACCCAAATACCCACAATTGGGAATTGGTTCAGTAGGCTGTGGTGCATTGATCCATCGGGGCTCTGTGTCCTTGTGAGAGCGTCGTGATGGCAGGGTATTTAATGGCATGGAAATTTGCTTACTGTTTATTCTTTAATGAAAATCTGTTTTTAAACTGAGTCAAGAGTGAGTTTGATCACTGTTTGTCAAGAATGTGATGTTTAGGGAAGAAAATTGCAAGATTAAAAAAATTATCTGAATTTTTAAAAATTAGAGAAAGGCAGAAAAAGGAGATGTATTTAGTATGGTCACAAGAGAGACAGAGAGGTCCAATGACCCCCCACAAAGTCTACCTTTGAGGTCCTGGAGTGAGGCTGAGGTTTAAGCAGAGGTCAGAGTTATGCATACCTAAGTGTTTCCCCAGGAAAGGTGTGATTTTACCATCTACCGATCCACCACGGTCTCCTCTGTAAGGCATTCTAAGAAGCTGTAAATCTATCTCTTCCTTGAGAAGTTTCCCATCTGGCTGGTTCAGGAATTTTCCTATAGTGATTTTTTTTTTTTTAAATCAGGAGAGCACGTTTACTTAGACATCCATTTTATAAATATAGATATAGAATGGTTCCTGTAAGCTCTGGCTTCCTAATGGCTGAATGGGTCAATAAATGCAAAAAAGTCAACCAGAAAGTGGTTACCAAAGGAGGACCAAGGGTCAGATTCCCATGTGTGGGGCTGAGAAACAAGACCCATGGGAGGAGATCTTCAGCTTCTTGACTTCAAATGGTAGAGGTTCAAAGATGAAACCACTGTCTTCTGAGATGGAAACTCAAGGCTACCCTGCCCTGGTGCCCTTTCTCTAGGCTCCTGCTGGGTTTTGACAAGGTTTATGCAGCTAACCTCTGGTGTTATTCTATACTTGGATGGTAAAGACTGGATTAACAACACGGGGGGTCACATTAGTTGTGTTTTTCTAGAGAGCTGAGCAATGGAAGAAGACACAGAGATAAGGATGTTGGAAGGGACACCAAGATCCACCGTTTGTGTGGTTGTGGGGAGAGAAAGGTGAGCTCAGGGTTAGCTACCCATGCACAAAGACCTGATGACCTGCAGATTTGGGTTGGTAGGTTTAGATACCCACACCTTCCAAGACTCTCTAAACATTTTTTTAAGTTTTGGTTTTTATAAGTGTTTTGTTTGCATGTGTATCACGTGTGCACAGTCCCTACAAAGGCCAGAAGAAGGTGTTGGAGCCCCTGGAACTGTGGTTATAGACAGGAATGAGATGTCACATGAGTTCTAGGCACTGTCCTAGGCACAGCCTGTGCTCTTAACTCTGTCCCATTTTTCTAACTACATCTTCCAGGACTCTTGGCTGGAAGAAAAAGTACAGGGCATTCTTACATGAGATTATTCACTAAACATAGAGAATGTGAGAGACAAACAAGATGCTGAGGACAGGATGTGGTGATATATTGTGTATCAAATAAAGATTGCCTGAAGACCAGATGACAGAGCCAGCCACAGAGTTAGCCATAGAGGTCAGGCAGTGGTGGCACAGGCCTTTTTTTTATTATTATTATTTTGTATCTATCAAGAAAAACAGTAAAATGAATTCAAAATGCTGATAAGTTAACAATAACTATAAGGAAGATAAAAATCATAAGCATGACTTATCAAGGGTGACAATGCAAATAAGATTGCTACACATATATTTACTTTGTGTTCAGCTTTCCCTCTGAATTTTTTTTCTATCCCTGTATATCCTTATTCAAGGTCCCTTCCCCCTCCCGCCACATCAGGTCATTTTTCTTCTCCACAACTCCCCATCCTCTCCCTGGGCAGGCAGCAGACAGTCCTATGGTCCCACTGACCCAATAATGCTTAGTTCAGTCTCCAGTTTTGTCCCCCCTGCCTCAAGAGTGAGTCAGGTGTTCCTGTAGTTGGAGTTGGATCCAAAGGGCCAGTCCAGGGTGTTTCTGATCCCAAGCTGTTCAGTGGTTGTGGTTTGCAGCTTGGGCATGCTTGGCTTTTTTTCTTGTTTGTTTGTTTAGAGACCACTAATGAGTAAGTACATCCCCTGCTTATCTTTCTGAGTTTGTGATACCTCGCTCAGGAGGATATTCTCCAAATCCATCCATTTGCCTGCGAATTTTAGGATATCATTTTTTCTTACTGCTGAGTAGTATTCCATTGTGTAGATGTACCACAGGTTGTTAATCCATTCTTCAGTTGAGGGACATCTAGGTTGTTTCCAGGTTCTTGCTATTACAAATAATGCTGCTATGAACATAGTTGAGCTAATACCTTTGGAGTGTGAATGTTCCTCTTTAGGGTATACACCCAAAAGTGGTATTGCGGGGTTCTTGGGGAGATTGATTCTCAATTTTCTGAGAAACCTCCATATTGTATTCCAAAGTGGCTGAACAAGCTTACACTCCCACCAACAATGGAGGAGTGTTCCCTTTGCTCCGCATCCTCTCCAACATAGGCTGTCATCTGTGCCTTTTATCTTAGCCAATCTAACAGGTGTTAGGTGGTATCTCAAAGTTGTTTTGATTTGCATTTCTCTGATGGCTAAGGATGAAGAGCACTTTTTCAGGTGCCTTTCAGCCATTCGTAGTTCCTCTGCTGAGAATTCCCTTTTTAGATCTGTACCCCATTTTTTGATTGGGTTATTCAAGGTTTTGGGCTCTAGATTCTTGAGCTCTTTATATATCTTAGAGATCAGTCCTCTATCACGTGTAGGGTTGGTGAAAATCTTTTCCCATTCTGTAGGCACAGGCCTTTAATCCTAGCATTCTTGAGGCAGAGATTTGCCTGTTTCTCTGTGAGTTCAAGGCCACACTGGACTACATGAGATTAACCCAGTCCAAAGGAGAAACAGAGCCAAGCAGTGGTGGCACACATATTTCATTCCAGCACTTGGGATCATACACCTTTCATTCCAGAACTAGGAAGGTTGAAACAGGAAGTGATATGGCCGGGCAAAGAAAGAACTGTAAGGCAGGAGGAGACAGGAGTCTCCACCCCTTGCAATTCTCTTTCATTTCAGCTTGCTCTTCGTTTCTCCTATTCAGTTTGAGGATTCATGCAGACAGGATACACCCTTTCAACCTGAGGATTCAGTAGTGGTGAGAAGTGGCTGTGGCTTGTCCTCTGTGCCTCTAATATTTCAGCTATCTCCCCAATATGTAGCTCCAGGTTTTTTATTAAGATCAATTAGGATTCGTGCAATACCAGGGCTGTTGCCATGGTGATGCTTGACCGGCAGTGGGAAGGACTGGCTAGAGAAGTGGAGATCTGCATGCAACTCAGTGCAAACAGGAATATAGATGTGAATGAGAGACTCTGAGGGCAGGCTTTCATGCAGAGACTTGGTTTGGAGAAGAGAATATGGATCAGGAATTGTGGGAGAATGCAGAGATGAGCGTGTGTGCACGCTACAAGGTTGAGGCTCTTTTGGAGGGACTTTACTGGGAGTACTGCAAATAGAGGATGTCTAGAATAGAATGAAGGAGCAGATGACCTGAGAACCAGATGCAGTAGCAAGGACATTACACTGATGCTGGAGAGATGAGGCAGAGGTGAGGCTGTCTCCCATCAGGACTGGTGGGGGGAGTTCTCAGGGTGTCTTCTCTGCTGTCCCTGAGCAGGACCAGGTTGGTATTGAGAGCTGAAACACATCAGGGAAGCCAGAAACAGCTGAGGGGCTGGTTGTCCAGGAGCTCATGAGGGTCGGAGATTTGAGTGAGAGGAGTCACATCTGTGAGTCAAGGAATGGGTAGAATTTTGAAAGATAAAAATGTATTTGCCTAGATCCATGGTTTTCAACCTGGGTCATGACACCTTTGGGGAGTCAAGAGACCCTTTCACAGGGTCACCTACAACCATCAGAAAACACAGATACTTACATTATGATTCATAACAGTAGCAAAATTACAGTGATAAAGTAGCAATAAAAGTAATTTTGTGGTTGGGGGAGGTTGCTACAACATGAGGAACTATATTAAAGGGTGATAGCGTTAGAAAGGATGCTCTGCTCTAGATGGAGTTTGGAAGAGAGTACAGGGGAAGACACAGATGTCGCTGGGCCAGAAGAGGTGGGACCTCTGTGACCATGTGACCATGCAGCCTTGGGGAGTGGACACTGGAAATAGTCTGGGTCTCCAGTGCCAGACATCAGCTGTCAGTGAGAAACTATTCAAGTTTTCCAGAAGCGTCTTGTGACCCTGGAAGAATACAATTTGAGGAAGGTTAATCTGGCATAATTTATAGGCAGGGGAAGGAAGATAGGGGATCCTGGGAATAAGGAGAACACTCTCTTGTCACAGACATCTAGAAAGAATGGCTAATGAGTGGCAAAACAATGAGATTAAACAATCCATTGATTGTGCATTTAAACTTCTAATTTTAAATCTAGCACACTAATTAAGCATAAATTATTTTGCCATTCAAATGTATTCTGGTTGATGCTTTCTCTCTGTTGGAGGTGACAGGGGAGGAGGGCGGAGGGGAAGTAACCTCAAGTCAATAATCAGCATCATCTTAGCTTCCCCTGAGGAGTCCAGGTTGTGCAGCCTTGTTCAAGGTCTCACCTCCATACACACTCGGCATCTCGCACTTGTGACCAGGCCCTGCTCTCTGAGAAGTGCCCTTCTTGGAGGTGGATTGGAACTACCTTAGCTTTTCCAAGTCCTTTACTTGCCAAGGACACATGAAGGGAGCATGGGAGTCGGATGCTTCCCTGCTAGAACAAGCCAGAAGGCAATTCAGATATCACACTGAATATGTAGCCTCTAAACAAGATTATGTGGGACACCAGCCATTTCCCCTGTGGTAGACCAGAAGGCGCATATCAAGTTTAATGGGGATGGAAGTAGTTCTGTATTGGCAGCCCTCCACAATGGGCCAGACTGCTCGGAGGAGAAGCAGGATAGATGGGAGACGAGGCAGACAGGGGAGACATGGTCCCTGTTCTTACACTGAGAGGTTTGTCTGAGGACCTACGCCTCCACAGGGCTTCTTCTCTGACTGTTGGGGCAGATTCGTCTTATACAGCATTCCTATCGGTTCACCTGTTAGACAAAGCTACACTTGGGGTAAGAAAAGCTCTCTTTAGTGGTCAGCTGATCTGGAGGATGGGCTCCCATTACTGGAAGAAACTCTCTCTGAGTGATTGATCAGCCTGAGTTTAGGCTCAAACAAAGTGAATTCCTGAGAATGTGCAAAGTGCAGACAAATTTGACCCCATCATCCCTGTGTGAGCTTTGTGCTGAGGCTGATGGGACACCCAGACAACCATGAGTCTGAAAGACTTAGTGGTAAGGGGCAAAGGTGGATCAGATGATATGCATGCAATGCAGAGTCACAGAACATGTTCGGGAACTTAGGTTTTATTCTGGAGAATTCCTGGAAGAGATGAGACTGAGCTAATGTGTAACAATGGATGATGCCAATCGGTGGATGAAAAGAAGACCCTGGCTAAAAAGACCCAACAAAAGCAGGGTAAAAATGCAGCAGGAGCCTGTGAGAGAAAGGACTTTATTGACTCATATGGTCATCAGCGTCCTGGGAATATAGTGGTGAACCAGAGCATGGCCTTACATCGAAGAACACAGGTGCCAGCATGTACATAAGGTGCTAACAAAGGGCGATGAGGATTGGGCAATGCTTGGGGGTGGGTGGCTGCTATGTACAATGATGAGCCTGAGTTGAAGCAGAAAGAGACCCAGCAAATAGGGGCTACATTCTAGAGGGGCTTTAAGGTCATGGTAAGGACATTGGCTCTTCTAGAGGAGATGGAAGCCAGTGTAGGGTCTGAAGCAGAGGGCAGCTCACCGGATGTCAGGGCAGACTGTAGGAATAAGAACGTCTATGGATGGGTGTGAATGAGGGGGCAAGGGGAGTAGAATAGGGAGCCTGGGATTTTTATGAGCCAAGGTGGGGATCTGGGAGAGGAGTTTTGTGGAGTTTGTTGTGGACTTTAGGAAGTGTAAGAACCCCACTCTGTGTCTGAGGGAGGGCTTGTCTAGAGGACCAGAATCTGGCAGCTAGGAAAAGGAAGTAAAGGGGAACCACAGGAAGAAAAGGGCACAGTCAAGTCCCCTCACTTCAGCTGTATGCTTTGAGTTTTGACAGTGTTTTTGACCATGGTGTTGCCCATTTCAGCACTACTGTTAGGCTCTGAAGCCATGTCCTCTGAGCTCTGATGACAAGCCCCATTTAAAGCAAGGCTCCTATGTGCTTTTCTCTCTTTGTTCTTTCTTGGGAGATCTCTATTTTTCTTTCTTTTCTTCTTCTTCCCTTCCCTTTCTCTTTCTTCTTGCTTTCTCTGCTATTAAAATCATAACCTTTCTGTTAATCACAACCATATTCATCTGACAATAAAACTCTTTTCTACATAGAAGCAGCCATTAAGAGTCTCCTGCTATCTGCCACTGCCTTCTGCCACATTCTTATATTTCCACGTGCATCCATAGAAATCTACTGCCAGACAACTGGGTATATGCAAACCATACCAAATTACAAACAAATCTTAATAACTATCACTGGGGCAAAGTGTGGAAGTGAAAGTGATGTTGGCAGTGAGTGCTGGGCAGAGGGACTGTCCCTTGCTCGGTAGCATGGAAGTCTTCTGAGCATTCTCCTGCTGGAGGCTCACGGTGAACACCAGGCTAGGAAAAATTGCTGTGAGATAAAGATAGGTTGGAAATGGTGCTATTAACAGGGGTTTCTCCAGGATGATGGGCGTAATAGGCCAATGGTGAGCCTCTGTAAAGGGGACTTTGCCCTTAGATAGAGGAAAACCTCAAACAAATCCAAAAAGGTAATATTTACATACAGTTAATTTTCCTCATTTAAAAAATACTTTATTTTTATTTTAAAATTGTGTTTCTCTTTCTCTCCCCCATCTCTCATTGGTGTGTGTGTGTGTGTGTGTGTGTGTGTGTGTGTGTGTGTGTGCACTGCACAGGTGCAGGTGAAGATGGAGGCCAGAAGAGGGCATCAGATCCCCAGGAGACATTGGGACATTGGGAATTGAGCTCAAGTCCTCTGTGAGAGCAGTGTGTGCTCCTGACTGCTAGGCTGACTCCCCAGCTCTGAATTTTCTCACTTTAAATGAGTACTTTGAGTTTTGACAAATGTATTAGGTCATGGGCATGTTCTTGGAGATAATGATCAACTCTGGTAAAAAAACCAAAATACTTCCTCACCTGCTCCAGGCCAATGTTGTCTGTTCATGGGCAATGTTTCTGTAGTAGCCTTTGGCAGCCGGTTGGCCTGGCAGCCACTGGCTGAATGCTTTAGCAGTTAGTTAACAAAACCCCAAGTTTAGTTTGTGCGGAAACAAATGAGGTAGTATTTTATCACTCGGAGCTTAGATGGCTACAATCGCTTGCCAGGTCATAGTGGGGAACTGGATGCCTTCTTGTGTGTGAACACAGAGGCAGAGTGGTCATCCAAGAACAAGTCTATCTTGCCTGCGACTGATCACATTTCAGACCAGTGTAGTGTCTTCCTGGGTAAATGGTGGATTATTGTCTGTCCAGGGACTCAGCTCCATTTGTGACAGGCCTCAGATTCCCCTGTATAAGGAATTATATGATGGAAACTTTCCCTTGGGATAAGGGAAGAGTTTACATCCATGCTTGCTTTTAACTGCCACTGGATACACCAGAAAAGCCTACGGGAGCAACACCCACAACTCCAGCCATTCTCCACAGGATTCTCACTGTCTATGAATAGACGGGCTGTTTCATTCCAGGAATGACTTTCACTGGTCCCCTAAAATGCTCTCTCTATCATGGGACCTGAGAAATGTCTGGAGGCATTGCACCCATCAGCCAGCAGTGGGCATCAGTTCCCACTCTACTGATGGATGTCGGCTCACATCCAGCTTAGGGAGACTAGCCCCAGTAAGTGGTGACCAACGACTGCTTATACCCACTCTGTGAAGGAAAACTAGGTTTGTCTATAGAGGTGGGACCTGGGTGGGATAACCATTGTAGACTTTGAAGTGGATCTGGATTCATATTGCACCAGCCATATATAGACTAGTTTATCTGTCCCTCAGTTGTATTGTCTGTAAAGTGGAAGGAACATGACATTTCTGTGGTCTCCAGCATCTGGAAAGCTCTGATTTGTGGTGAAGATTTCATTGCTAGATCCCTTGACATTGTGAGTGATGGTGTTAGGGCAGAGCAATTATTTATGGACACATACCAAAGTCCCACATTCCTGTGATTACCTCTTGGGATCAAAGAGAGAAACTGAGGCTTCTCCCTCCCTGGAGACTTCCCTGACTGAAGAAAGCACCCTCTGATGGGTGAATCACTAAAGCTAAGGCTGGATGTACAATAAGATCTGGTGCTGTGGTCTGCCTTTGCCTCAGTTTCCCCTCTGTGTCAGTTTCATCTTGGGCCAGCTTATCTGCAGCACCTATTAGCTCCAAGGTTCCTGATTTATATCCAGTTTTGGTGTGAGACTCCCCCAAGGCAGAGCCTCAAAGCATAGGAGGACTGGGGAGGAGTTTCCCTGACTGCCTGCAGGGATGCTGGGTTAGCTGGTCTGGTTGGACACACTGAATCTTTGCCTCCTGTGTCCAGTGTGGCTGGACACATCCTTAGTGATGACCATTTTCTGCATTGTAGGACTTGGCTTCTCCCTACAGGTCCAGGGAATCAAAATAAGACAGCTACTAGGTAGATGGAAATGGTGACCCGGAGCCAGTCAATGGTTGGCAGGGCTAAGGCTGGAGGTGGACAGAAGAAAGTCTTGCTTGTTCAAGGCTGGGTGAATCATTGTACTGGAAATGTTCTGAAGCCTGCCAATGCGGTAGACACCTGTATGCATTAAGACTGAGCAGGACACACATGCAGCTGTACACATGAGTTCAAGTAAAACTAGGTAATTGTAAGGAGAGACTTGAGTTTTTTGTCAGTACTTTTGCAATGCTGCAGTATGTTTTTATTGTTTTAAAAAATGTTTGATTTTAGTTGTGTGTATATGTGTGCTCATATGTTCTCATATGCATGCAGGTACCTAGGAAAACCAGAAAAGGGCATTGGATACCCTGGAGCTAGAGTTATAGGCAATTGCTTGCCATCTGACATGGGTACTGGGAACCAAACTTACATTCTTTATAAGGACAGCAAGTGCTTTTAGCCTCAGAATCATGTCTCTAGCCCCCGTATGCTTTTGCAGGGCATTGGCTCAGGGAAAGCTGGGGAAGGGTGCATAGGATCTCCCTTAGTCTTGTACTATTTATCACAACTCAGTGTATACAGTGGTCTTAGAATAGAAAGTGTGTGTGTGTGTGTGTGTGTGTGTGTGTGTGTGTGTGTGTAAGAGAGAGAGAATGGGAGAGAGAGAGAGAGAGAGAGAGAGAGAGAGAGAGAGAGAGAGAGAGAGAATGAATATATACGGAAACGGACAACTTCCAGTGTTCCTCAGTCAACTCCTTGGTTTGGAACTCAACGAGTTATTTAAACCAAAGAACCTCAGCAATCCACCCGTCTCTGCTTCGTGTTCGGATCAGTAAAGGAGCAGATGTCCCTTCTCAGAAGGGTGAATCTCACATCTGTAAACAGAGACATGGGTCACATATTGCGCTGCACCACACCAGAGCTGATTCCCATGACAGTTCATCAGAGTTGTGTGGCTTCCCAAGAGTCCAGAGTTGCAGGGGACTGCCTCAGGCTGCCAATGCACGGGTGTCTGCTGGGTGTTGTCCTAGGTGCCAGGGTCCCGTGCAGGTTCTCTATTCTACCATGACTGTCTCTTTTTAGGTGACATGGATGATGTACGGCTCTGTTCTCATACTGTCTACTGTGAACTCTTTCCATGTAACGGGCACCTATTTCACACAGTCAACTTTCCCCCATTAGCTAGCTCAGTCATCTCTGCATCTGAGGGGTTCCTCTCAGAGGCACAGTGCTGGGAAAGCTGGAGGCTGTTATTACAAAACAGCTGTCCCAAGACCTGAGGGGAGGTGGCAAAGTGACAAGTATCCTGTCCCAGCTTGCAGAGTTTCATAGCAGTTGGGCCTTTGCTCCTAGGGGGAGGTTCAGGGAGACTGGGGAAGGCATACACATAGGATAATTTGGGAGAAAGTAGCCTGTGTGTCTACCCTCCAAGTAGCCCTAAGTTGCCCCCATACTGTCACATCTTTCTCATCTTCTGGTACCTGCTGTGTCCCAGCTGTTCTCCACCTCAGAGAAAACTGAGAATCAGGAAGTTTTGAACCATCCTTCTCAATGGGTCTCAGCTTCTTTCCAGGGTCAATGGGGACCTTTAGAATGTGTGTAGGGTCCTCAAGTAATTGTCTGAGATAACTAAATGTTCTTATCCATAGTGACTACCTTGTCTATAGTTAGAGTAGAAAATTTGTATCATGGTGGGGTCCCTGACAGCCTGGATCTGATCTGAGGATGATGGTGAGTGGAGCGTGCACATCTTTAGGAATCCATGAAGCAAAAGTTGCATTGGTGTCCCATTGAGAAGGACCTGGGCAGGCAACTAATGGTCCTCATGCTTTTCCCATAATCCTAGAGGTGTGAAGGATAGTTTCACATCCATAGGGATGGGGGCCATGAGCCGAGTGATTGGCTGTGTCTGGAGACAGTGAAAAGTATTGCTGGCCACTGGAGGAATGTCACTAGAAACAAGACTGAATTCCACTTTCTGCAGGCACAGTGGGCCCTCTGGTCCTTCCCATACTCTGATACTTGTCTTCTATTTGATCAGTTGGGTAGGGAGAACCTGGGTCCCTCTTCCTCTCAGAGCCCACAGCTGGGGTAGCCTCACTAGTACCAAGCTTCCTGCCGAGCTAAGGAAGTCAGATGCCTCAAATGGCAGCAGAGACTCTAGCCTTCCTGACTGACATCCTATCACTGGTTGACCTCAAAATGACCTATCCTTTCTCACTTTCCTGAGCCTTGAAGAAAAGGCAAGGCTGCCTTCTCCATGGCCGCAGTCATCCCAGCCCATATATAGAGTCTGTGGAGGATGGTACAGGTTAGTCTCCATAGAAACAAACAACCTAAGCCCTGGCAGCCCTGAAGCTTCTCCCCACCTGTATTCACGCCACCTCGCCACAGGGGCAAACATGGAATCTCAATGATTTGGTTTTTTTATCAGCTCATTACCACCGGCGCTATTTAATCCTGGTTGCGCTATAATCCTTCCCCCTGTGTATGAACGAGTATGTATTATGAGTGATTCAAAGCCCCTTGTTGCTCTGAGTAAAAAGACTCTGCATAGGGCAGAAATAATTTGCAAGACCAACTTGGGGTAGAGTTATTCTCAAATGAACTCCAGTGGGTCCCACAGCTTTCATAGGGCCAGGCGGGCAGCACTGGCGAAGGGCTGCGTGACAAAAGGCCTTGGTTGGGTGCATTATAATTTGCTCTAGTCAGTTCCAAAGTACTCGCATTTCCAACGATGACAGAGGAAATACTGTTGGCACAGGACGTGGGCATTGTGCTTAGGATAAATACCTACACAAAGGCAAGGTGAGGCGATTTTGGATGTCTTGTTGGGGAGAATGTAATTAAAAGTACTTTGAGAAGGCTTTGAAGTCTGGGGCTAACCATTTTATAAAAAAGTAGTGTTTCCATCAGTTGCTCTGCCAGTTACAGAAATCTAGCAAATTGGGAAAGTTGTGGAGGCAGAATCAATTTCCACTCGGAGGGTGGGTATCGTCTCTATCTTGGTTGTGTGAATGAGTACCAGACTTACTGGTGAGGACAATGGGCCTTGAGAGGTGTTGGCCATCCTCATAGCCACCAGTATATACAGTGGAGAGGCCTTGGAAACACCCTGGGATCAGCCCAGCTAAAGCCTTGCCTGACTACCCTAAAGTGAGAGGCATCACTCTTCAGAGCCTTGCAGCCTGGCCAGTAGAGAATGCTATAGCTCTCTGGTGCACAGCTATGATAGCTAGAGCACCACACCCCAACTGTAAGTGTCATAAGTGGCTGGATGTAGTGTAGATAGCCCGTGAGTGTAGGTGTCTGCCTGGAGTTGGAGGCTAGCTATTTCTTCTCAGGGCTTCAGAGTGAGCTCTGCTTTATATCTATTGTTTCCATGGTCTTCTTTCTGGATCTCATGGCCAGAGCCGGCCTGTGCTAAAACAAGGCTCTTTAAGGTGATGCCAGCTACATCTACTCTACACCTCCAGATCTGACTCAGCCCTTTCCCAGTGTGTTCCGTTTCCTAAGATCCTGGAGTCTGAGAGTCACTGTACCCCGAGAGGATGGCTAGGTAAGCAGACAGTAGACTCCAGGAGAAGGTAAGGCAGAAAGCAAAATAGAGAAGCTTGGACAGCTGGATTATAGATATGGTGGCTGGTGGGGCAGTGTGTGAAGCTGTATTAACCTCTGGTCTTTGTGGTGAGCTTATGGTTGGCCATGGGTATCACAGACACATGGGTGTGTGATCTAGCTCTAATCTGGGCCCCAAGGGCAGCAACTAGGAATGGAGGCAGGTGGCAGGTCCAGGAGCCTGAGCTGTGCGACCTTTGTTTCTGTTTCTTTTCCTCTGATGTTTCTATTCTACAAATATTCCAAGGCTGCCCTGTCCCTGTACTTCCTTACATGTGTTCATTCATCATTTCACTATCAATTGATATAGTAAAACTTAAAATTCCATCATTCAACAGACAATCCACTTAAAGGCACTTTAAAAGGTTGTAGATGTGTTTCCCTGGGATATGCTTAGAGAAGATGCTAATATAAAAATTAAAATTAGACAATAGGGCCAAGACACTACAAATGCTTCCTTCCCGCAGATATGAAATTGATGATACTGAAAATATGCTTCTGTGCTTGCCCAGGCTTCATACATGGCATCATGGTGGCCCCAGTCTTCATTTCTCCATGTTATTTCATATTTCTTAGGCAATATTTGATATCATAAATCATAGATATTTAATTCTAATTGAAAATATAGAATAAGCTAAATAGAAAGGGCCTATCAAAAATTAATAAAAATGACAAAGAAAATAGGCATTTCTGTAAGCCCACTATATATAGATAACAACTGACTTTGGTAGGTGCCTACTGCTTCTATTTGCATATGTAAACCCTGAAATGCATTACAGTGAACATTTTTTATATAACTGCTTTTAGTTTAATTTGGTAACTCTTAAGTGAAAAACTTTTTTAGAGGAAAACTTATAGTATTAATTAATACATTGAAAAGAAGGTTGAAAATTTAAAGAGTTAGAAAACTAGAGAGTCTGGATTAAGTCATAAAAAAGACTAGATGGAAAGAAATGAAAAAGAATATAAATCAACAAGAAAATAAACTATAGGAGATACAACCATTAAATAAAAAAATTGATCCTTTGAAATTGTTGTCTTTATATTTTAAAATAATGACCATATAAAGCCAGTGAAGAAAAAAGAGAAGGCAGAAGTAGCTAATGCCTGAAATAAAATGCAATGTGAGGTTATAGACATTAACATCAGGGTTGTTTGACTCCTAGAAATGTTAAAAACAATAAAAGAATATTGTGATTACTTTGTGCTAAAATTTTAAAGGCTAGATAAAATAGACAAATTCCTTAAACATACAACTCCCCAAAACTGACACTAGAAGAAATAGAAAATCTGAAGTCTTATCTATCACACATTAATAAATTAACTCTGGAAATTAGAATATTTTCTTCAAAGAAAACCCCAGGTGTATTTACCTATGAATGCTACCAGACTGTTAAAAAAAGTATATAATGCTAATTTTGTACAAATCCTTCAAAGCATAGAAGAATATTTTGTTACTGATTTTTTATGACATCTTGATGTGAAAGTCTAGTAAGAATTTTTTATGAGAAGCAAGTTACACATTTTCATGTAAGAACATACAGAATAGCCAAAGCAGAAATATTACCCAATGGGATATGATGATGTGCAGAACAGAAGGGATATCACAAACACAATCTTGGGTTTGAGAATGCAAGGCTGGTCTTTGGCTTAAAAGTTGATCAGTTATTATACAGTTGTACTAACCATCTCAGATGTTGCTGAGCATATGGAGAAAGCAAGTCACCCATAGACTGCTGTGGAAATGTAGTTTTTAACCAACTCAGATTTTTTTTTTATTATGGTGGGTATTTGTATCAAAATTTCTTAAAAGAATAAGTTCACCCTAAACCCCATACACAAATGCTTGTAGCAGCTTTATTTGATATGGTAAAAATCCTGAATACCACCACATATCTTCGTTAGAGAAAAAGGTGAGTAAACTGTGGTACATTCATAACATGGAATGAGAAACATACTGGACCACTGATACACAAGTAATCTAGGATTCCTCCATGGAATCACATTGAGTAAAGAAAGTTATTTGCAACTGGGTAGTAATGGCACATGCCTTTAATCCTAGCACTAGGGAGGCAGAAGCAGGTGGATTTCTGTGCATTTGAGGTCAGCCTGGTCTGCAGAGTGAGTTCCAGAATAGCCAGAACTGTTATATAGAGAAACTTTGTCTTAAAAAACAAAACAAAACAACAAAAAAGAAAGCCATTTGCAAAGATTCTGCCCCAGAGTATTATCCCACTTATGTAGCATTCTGTATATACAGCATTTTGGAAACAGAGGACAGACCAGGACTCAAGGAAGAGTCCCAAGAGGAAAGACTTGTTTATAGGGCAATGTGTTGATGGATCTTCTGGTGTTAGAATTGCTCTGGATTTTGACAATAGCCATGGATACCACAGATGGAAAAATGACATAAAATGTGGCACAAATCTGAGTAAAATTATACTGGGAAAGTCTGAATAAAATCAATATGTTTTTAATGACCTAATAGTTATTCACAGGGTTACTATTGGGGGATAGTCAAAGTGAGCAAGAGATCTCTCTGTTATTTCTTATAAGAATGTGAATAAGTAATTGTTTCTTTTTATTTATTTATTTATTTTTATTTATTTATTTGCCTGGAACTGGAACTACAGACAGTTGTTAGCTGCCATGTGGGTGCTGGGACTCGAACCCGGGTCCTCTGGAAGAGCAGACGGTGCTCTTAACCGCTGAGCCATCTCTCCAGCCCCAAGAATGTGAATAAGTAATTATTTCAATGATAATTCAATTAAAATCATTTAATTAATTCCAACATGACAACAAAATGTAAAAGAAAGGAGATTGTTAAAGGTAAAGTACTTGATGCACATTTATATCCACACATGGCCCAAAACCTTAGCATGCCAAGTTTTATAATTAGGTCTTGTTATTTATTTCACACATTTTTCTCTGTGTGCATGTATGTATGTATGCATGCACAATCGTGTATGCAGTCCTGTATATAGTGGGAAACATACACATGTGTGGGTGTGAGTGTGGAAGCCTGAGACTGAGGATGGAAGGCTTCCTTGATCACTCTCCACATTGTTCATTGAGGCAGGGTTGCTTAGCTGAATCCAGAGGTTGATGATATAGCCAGTCTATCTGGATAGATTGCTTTCTCTCTCTCTCTGTCTCTCTCTCTCTGTCTCTCTCTCTCTGTCTCTCTCTCTCTCTGTCTCTCTCTGTCTCTCTCTCTCTCTCTGTGTGTGTGTGTGTGTGTGGTGGGGCCAAGGTGGGTGAGTAGGAAGGATCCTTGTCCATTTCTTCTGAGTGCTAGGATAAGATACAGGTGGCTATGCCCATTGATATTTATATGGGCTTTGGAGATACAAACTCAGGTCCTCATTTTTGGATGACCAGCACTTTACCTGCTCTGACATCTCCCTAGCCCCAAATAGGTTATAATGTGATAAAATATATTTTCATAAACCTTACATGGACTTTTATACTGAATAGCATTGTGCTGAATATTCTTTCAATGGAAGTTTGAGATTAATATTTTTCTGTTGTTACTTCTATTCAGCATTGTAATGAAAGGACCAGCCCAGTGCAATGAAGCAAGAAAAGTAATAAAAACAATGATAGTTGCAAATAGATCAAATTTACTGTTCAACGAGGCTATGATTACATACATAGAGAATTGCTGGTAATACTTAAAATTTGATTGCAAGTTAACACATTTCTGGATATAAAATTAATATAAAAACTTAGCCTTAGTTCTATATATCAATAATGAATTGGTACTAAAGTCTCAAAAAGAATGTAAAGAAATATACTTAAAAGAACATATTAGGAAGGTTATGTAATATCTGCAAAGAAATTGGTAAATCCACATTCTTTTCAGTGCAGTTCATAATGCCCAGATATGAGATCAGCAGAGCTATCCATCAATAGATGTAGGGGTAAAGAGAATGTGGTGTATACACAGTGAAAATTTATTAAGGCATAGAGGATAAAATTATGTCATTTGTAAGTGGATGGAACTGGGAATATTCGTGTTATAACAAATAAACCAGAAAGACAAAGCACATGCATTTTCTTTCAAAAGCACAACCCAGGGCTATTTTTAGGGAAATAGGGGGGGCATCAGGAGGGGCACAGGAGAGGAGGAAGGGGGGTGAACGAGGAAAGCTCATTGACGCCCATGAAGAAAATGCCACAGTGAAACATGTTGCTTTGTTCACAAAGAGTGAATTAAAAAGCGTGAGATTTCTATGCATGAAGAACAAAGCATCATGAGAAAATTTAGAACTCTAAACTTTATTCTGGGAAACACATCTTTCATGGACCAGAAAATTTAATAATGCAAAGATGTCCGACCTCCTCAAATTAATATGTAGGTTTGATAATGTACATTAAATATCAGGTGTTTTGGTAAAACTAGAGAAAGTTACTAAATTTGTTAATAAATGCAAATGGTCAAACCTATCTATGATGCTTTTGGATAGGAGCAGGTAGGTAGGACCACTCTAGGGGCATAAAGACTCTGTAAGCTCCTGTGATGGAGGGGAGAACGTTGATATGTGGAGGGGTAAAGGAAGAGTGAGACACGGTTGGTGTGGAATATTCTTAAGCAAATTATTGCATCTATGAATACTTATTTTAGTTATTCATTGTTATTTTTTTAAATAAGGTTTTTGTTCTTTTAAAAAAAAGATTTATTTATTAATTATGTATACAGTGTTCTGTCTACATGTATGCCTGCAGGCCAGAAGAGGCATCAGATCTCATTATAGATGGTTGTGAGCCACCATGTGGTTGCTGGTAATTGAACTCAGGACCTCTGGAAGAGCAGCCAGTGCTCTTAACCTCTGAGCCATCTATCTCTCCAGCCCCTTATTACTACTTCTGAATGCTTGTGTTGATAACACAGAGAACACTGCAGAAGTACAGGCAAAGGAGTCTTTTTAAATGAGTGGTCTGGACCATTGGGTCAGTTGTATATTCATACAGATAAAAAAATTAAAACTTAAGTCATTAGCAAAACTCAATTCTAGATGAACTGGTAGACACAAATCTGCTATGTAAAATAACTAGATGTCTAAGAGATATTAGCAAGAATAGCTCCATAGTCTTGAGGCAGCCAAAGAGTTCACACACAGGACACAGTGAACACTTATACCCACATGGGAAAACTGCTCAGCAAATTGATATTAATATTAAGGACTTGTGTCCAAATGGGTGGTGGTGGTGCATGCCTTTGATCTCAGCACTTGGGAAGCAGTGACAGAGGCAGGCAGATGTGTGAGTTCGAGGCCAGCCTGGTCTACAGAGTAAGTTCCAGGATGGGCAGAGTTACACTGAGAAACTCTTCTCAAAGCAACAATGATGACAACAACCAAAGAACTCACGCCCATCAAAAGACCATTTTGACCATTGGAAGGAAACTAAAGAATAGGAGGCTATATTTGTGGTTTGTGTATCTGCAAAAGTTCCCCTCAGAACACCACATACTCTAAGAAACTTAAAATTGGTAAGAAAGAGTTGACCCAGTGGGCAAGAGGTCAACCAGCTTCCCAAGCACACTACACAGACTATAGCAGATAAATCTCAGCCTAGGAAGAGCTGTATCACCCTAGTAGTCACCAGGGAAAGGAAATTCAAGCTCCCCTCTGATACTGGCTCCTACTCCAGGATAGGGACAATAAAAACTGCTGATTGTGCTACGTATGGGGGTGATGTGGAGTACTGTGTCTGTCTGTGTTGATGGGGAGTAAGCTGATCACTGTCAGCCACCTTGGAGGATGCTCTGCCAGGAGAGCTCTAGGCTTCTCATTGTCTTCCTAACAGCAATCTACATACATACACATAGAGAGGTTCTTACACAGTCATCGACAGCAACATCAAGCACAGAACCCCCAACTTAAGGGCAAAGACAGATTCTCCTTAATAGTGAAATAAAAACTCTAAAGCAGCATCTACACAGCAATCCTGTTTCGTGATGACAGTAGATAAATGCTGCGACATATGGACAGTTGAGGGAACTCAGTTGCAATGTGGATGAGAAGAATCCTGACAGTGGAGTATGTGCTCAAACCTACGTGAAGTTCAAAACCAGGTGTGACTCCTCTGAGCTGCCATCTCAGGAAGGGACAGAGAATGTCAAAAGGAGCTGGTCCATCTGGTTCAAGGGGAGTCTTTTTCTGTATCTGTCAGTATTTGATAAACACAAGAGCATTTATCCTTCTAAGATATTTGCATTTTGGTAAAGGGTTATGGAAAAGTTTCTCATTCAAAAGAACAATGACATTTTAGGCATTGATGAGGGAATGGTACTAATGGGACTGTCAAGGTTCTATCTTCTCTCCTTATCCTATTATCAGCCATCTATCTATCTATCTATCTATCCATCCATCCATCTATCTGTCATGTATGTGTGTATCTAGTTATTATCTATCAATCTATCATTATTTACTTACTAACCAATCATCAAGTCTATCATCTATATATCTATAATGTAAGTAACTATTAGCTATTAGTCTATCAATCTACCACCTATACTGTCTAACCTATTATCTACCTATCAATCATTTATATATCTATCTCTTAATCATCTATCATTTATCTATTTATCATCTATTAATTATGTTATTATCTAGCTATTTATCTCTCTATCAATTATCCATCCACCATCCATTTATCATCTGTCTATCTATCTATCTATCTATCTATCTATCTATCTATCTACCTATCATATATCCATCCTCCACGTATTTTCCCTATTATGTAACCATCAATCTTTAGCATCTTTGCTTAGAAATACTAAATTTACTTGGACACTTGACTCCACAGCCTGAAAACTACCAATATATCTTTATATCTTTATATTTCTGCCCGTGGTGGAGGCTGGCCACATAGGCAGCCAGTCTCTTCCCTTCTATTGCACTTGGATGTAGCTAGGTATGTCTGTGTTGAGCAGGAGATGCAGACATGTCGGGCTGTCTCAGAAAGCCTTCCTTACCTTGCTCATCTACATGCAAGTTGTGATGTCCAGGATGAGCTAAGGAAGTGCTGGGTGTAGGCCCCTGAATCTACACTCAAATGGCAGAGAAATGTTGATTGTATGAAACTTTGGGAGTTTATTGGTAAGAGTAAAGTTGCATACACTAATTTTTATGCTATTTATCCAGTATTGAAAGCCCCATTGTTGTAGCTCTGGAGATATCATAGCAACATGGTCATGACTTGCTTCCTTCACCCTCTTATTCTAGCACATCTTGGAGCGTGCAGAGAGCAGATCCTGCTTAGACTTTGTGTCCAGAGGCTCTTTTGTCCTCAGAATGACAGGATCTTAGGGACTGAAGGAGCTGTCTGGAGTCTCCCTCAGTCTTTTATGGATGAAGAAGGAAACAGGTCCCTGGACTTCCAATGTTCCACCTCTGCCTATAGCGGTCCAGTCAGACTCTGTTATCTCAGGACTTGCACCTCCCCCTGGCTTCTCTGAGTCTGGTGCTTAGTGGAGATGCCCTCACAATGTGGCATTTATCCAGGTGCTCTCCTGGGGAGCATCAGCTGTGGGTCCATCCTACCCACAGCTGGGAGCTATAGTTCCTGCCTCAGCCCTTCCTGCGGTAGCTGGGATGTCCTTTGAATCCCACGAGGAGAAGCAGGAAGAGGATGTTTACAGAGTGTAGTGAGTCAACAGGAAACACCATCCAAGCACCTGCCCGAGCATCTTCTGCATTCGCAATGCTGGTTTGGTCCCTGCTGCAGCTCCCGGATGTGGCCTGAATAGGATTGTGCAGGCCAGAGGCACCTGCCGTCACCTCACTGAGGAAGTTGGGACCTCAGGGCTGAGTGTGTGTAAAACTGTGCATATGTGATTGTGTGTCTAACCTGTGTATATGCATATATCTGTTTTTATGTCCATCTCTGTGCACATCTGTAGTGAGTGATATGTGCATTTGTATTCACATTCTGTGCACATGTGTGTACATGGGTATGTGTATTTAGCATAGTTTGTATGTACGCATGTGAGTTTATGAATGTCATATGTGGCCCCACATGTAATCTTCATACAAGCATGCAAAGTGTTTGGTTTTCTGTTTGAATGTGTATAAGTGTTTGTATGTGTGTGGCTGTACTGGTTTCAGCTGGATTCAGCCTGTCCCTCTTGGCCCAGAGTAGAGAACCATGGCCCTCATAGCCTGCTGTTTGCCCTAACTTCCTGTCAGGTTGGGGCTTGAGAAGAGGAGGGGAACAAGACTCTAGAGATGAGGTCAGGGTGTTTAAGATGTACAGTGGTGTCCCGGCCTGCATCTCCCAAGCGGCTTCCCACTAGTGAAACATTATATGAAAAGTTTGACATGGAGGGCTAGGGGCATCTGCGGAGGGTCCCCAAGTTCTGTAAGGCTACAGAAAGATTTCTCTTTGGGTTCTCTGGCCCCAGGAGGCTGTTCCCAGGCCCCAGGCAGGTAGAAACCTGGGAGTAGGGTTACTATTGCTGGGCGGAAGTGCCTTGTGCTAGGCAGTCATTAACTTTGCTGTTCACCTCAGCTAGCTTCCTTTGCCCTTCTGCAGCCCCCAGCATGCCAAGGCCTAAGCTACTAAAGTGCTGGACTTGTGTAGGCCTAGCTTGCCTCATATGTCCTGTGTTTAGTCTCCAGTATGTAACAAAAACAAAAATGAAAAAAAGAAAAAAAAAAAGCTTCTTGTTCAGAGCTGGTGGAGAAGGCCGGGATTGTGTGTTTGAGTCAGTCAGTGTTCTTGCTCCATAAACTGGCTGGTCTAGTCACTTTGAAATTGCCAAGTCCTCAATCCTTTGGCAAACAACAGAACTGTCCCTGTTGGGTTTCCTTCCTTCCTTCCTTCCTCTCTTCCTCTTCTTCCTCCTCTCCCCTCTTCTTTGTTCCCCCCTCCCCTCCTCTCTCTCTCTTTCCAAGTAGAAGAACTTAGTTAAACACCTCAGGCAATGAAACCATCATTCAACAACAAAACCAACCTGTGGTGGTGAGGTCATATCTCCTCCAAACCTTGAGTTCCCCTTTTCACAAAGCCCACTGTGAGACTAACATCTACTTTGAAGGGCTGTATCCCTGCATCCTGTGGGTTTCCTAGGTGATACAGTGGTCAGGCTTGAAGAGATGAAGCTAGTTTCAGTAAACCTGACCTCTCAGATCAGCTCCCAGGGATGACTATAGCTTGTCTGTACCCTCATTTATGCAACATTTTAAAGATTTATTTATTTATTATGTGTACAGAAGAAGGTACCAGATGTCATCATAGATGGTTGTGAGCCACCATGTGGCTGCTGGGAATCGAACTCAGGTCCTTTGGAACAACAGTCAGCACTCTTAACCTCTGAGCCATCTCTCCAGCCCCAGCAACATTTTTTTTTTTTTTTAAAAAAACTTTATTTATTTATTTGCCTTGGTGTTTGCCTGGAACTGGAACTACAGACAGTTGTTAGCTGCCATGTGGGTGCTGGGAATCGAACCCCGGTCCTCTGGAAGAGCAGACGGTGCTCTTAACCACCGAGCCATCTCTCCAGCCCCCCCCAGCAACATTTTATTAATGTTCTTGACTACTGGACCACCTAGCAACTTCCTGAGCATCACCTAGAAGGTGACAGCCCATGGAAAGATCTAAAAGACAGTTGGGTTGTAACTGAGCCTTAGTGGAAACATAATTGCTAAGGAACCTCTGTTAGCAAAGAGATATCCCTGAGAAGTGTTGTTTCAGGTGCTCTGTGCTGTATGGTTTGGTTCAGGGTCATCATGGTTTTCCAAATATTGCCCAGACAGGTGGTAGCTGGTTCCAGACCACAGCTGTTTATTGCTTTTACTAACACTATTTCTGCCTCCCTCACAGTAAAATCTTAAGGTTTCAGGAACATCAGGAGCTACTTACCTCTGTGACTTAGATCCCACAGTGATGCCAGATAGCACAGCTTGGGTCCAGTTACCCTGTGATCACCTGCCACAGGGCTTGCCTCTGCTGTGGATGTAGCCAGATGCTGAGAGAAAGCCTTAGGAGCAGAGTCTTCTGCCCTAGGTTTTTAAAACTTGTGATTTCTGAAAAGCAGAGGTGCTTGTCAAAGGGCTGATGGTCTCTGGGAGCAATTTTTGAAGAATGCTTGGATGACAGACAATAGTTTGGGAATTGGAATCTACTTCTTCCCAAGTGCAGGCTGGATGCAGAACCACCAGAGAACTCCAATTCCACTCCAATCAGATGCCATTCCATCGCATGCTCCCTTAATGAGGGTTAATGATATTAATTACTGTCCCCTTCACTTAGAAGCACGCTCAAGAGGAGCTAATTGCCATGGGATGGCCCGGGAATAACTGAGGCCATGGCAGAACCACAGAGTAGAGTGTCTCCTCTTCCCACCCTCTTTTCCATCCTACCCTGACACCACTTTGCTTCCTGTCCTCACAAGAGGCTTCTGTGGCTCCGGGGAGAGCACAGGCTGGGCCATAGTGTGATTTCAGCTCATCAAATTGACAGCTGCAGCTGCTCTGTGGCATACAGTGGGACAGACTTCCCACAGAGCCTGAGTGACAGGATCTCCTATGTGCCCCTAACTCTTGCAAAGGTGCACAGCATGGAATTCAAAGAATGCATCAGAGACTGGGCCTAGAAACTTCTCTTCTAGGAATTTGTCCCGGACACCTGTACTTTTGGGTGTGTACAGGGCATGTCCAAGGCTTGAGGGTCAGCGAGGGTCTCTGTGTCTGCTTTTTGTGCTGCCTGTCACATAGATGCAGGTTGGGATGTGTGTGGCTGGTTGGAGAACTAGTTTTCCTGTGAGCCATGGGCCACACTATTTTAATGTTTTAATCCCTCCACACTATTTTAATGTTTTTTCCACCAAATAGCCTGCTACATTCTTACAAAGTTTAAATTTCTATGTTGACCTCTTATCTATCCTCAAATATATTTATCTCTTTATATTTTCTCATTTGGGTTTTATTTTATTTGCACTTATTTTTATTTTTAAAGGATTTATTATTTTTAAGTATGAGTATGTATGTTGTTCCTGTATATATTATGTACACACAAGCATGTGCACACACACACACACACACACACACAGACACACACACATTCTCAGAGGCCAGAGAGGGTATTGGATTCCCTGGAGTTGGGATTATAGACAGTTGTGAGCTTTGTGATGTGGATGATGGGACCCTAACCCAGGGCTTCTGCAAGCACAGCACATACTCTCAACCATCTCTTCCTTTCTTACCCCATTTTTATGTTGTGTTTTTTGCCAAGTGTTGGGCCTACAGATGTCAGGCAGCTTCTAGAGGCCAGCTATCTCAGTGCAGTGGTCCCAATATCACAGGGGTTCACCGCATTTCCTGAGCCTTATCTACCTGCCAGGAGTCTGACAGACCCCAAAGTGAAGACCCCGCTTAACTCCCGCAACCAAATTATCAAGTCGGTTCAAGGACAACAGCTTTATTTCATTATGTGATATTCATTACTACAGCAAATAATTAATTTCTTAAAGTATGTGCAATAAAATATACAATGCATACGGGTTAATAGACAGCTAGTGCACTGACAGTACAATTAGGGTGCTCTCCCTAACATGCTGTCATCTTGGAGCTAATGCTGACAAGTATGTGAGTTAGAGAGAGTGCCGGACATGTGGAAAGCAAACTTATAGACAGACTTTGCACGAGTTAAGGAACAGTGGCAAGCGGTAGAAATGGCTGTAAAGGACACCTCGCTTGGTGTCCAGCCTCCTAATGGATGGCTGAACAAGCACAGTGGTTGACATGCGGTGCGTGGGAGGGGTTGCTTGTGTCTTTGCTCCTCCTGGGCTTCCCGGGGTAGGCAGGGGTGAGCGTCTCCCCGATGAGCTGGGGCCATCACCATCTCAAAGATGCTCAGGGTGGCTTCTGAGGAATAAATTACTTCTTCCTTTTCTCTTTTTTCCCTTTCTTTTTTCCTTTTTCTTTCTCCTTTTCTTTGTTACCGCCAACTGTTAGGGACAATAATCGCTTTCTCCCCAGAGGAGTCTTGGCATACCAGTTCTGAAATGAGATGTTTAGGAAATGATCAGACAACATGACTATACTGAGATAATCCTGATGGTAAAGACACATCTGTTAAGAGGGGACGGTAAGTGACCGTTAGACACTGGGCATTTGATGTGTGCTCAGTACAAATGCCTCATTGCATTTCTAACTTGTCCTCAGGTAGTTAGGTAGTTCTAAAGAACCACATACTAACTTCTATGCACATTCCTACCTAATTAAGACTGCCCCGAGGATGTGGCTTTCCTGGTAATATGGTCATTACCTCACATGTGGTCAGCCATTAGTAGCTCAATTGGTCGACATGTATGACCGCAGGAGGCCATTCAACATCCTCCGAGGAAGATGTGAAAAACATGGCACTGATAATATTTTATTCAAAACCTGTGAAATGTTTCAATTTATAACCTTAAAGATAATCTCAGGAAATGATTATATTGCATGCTGTTTATCAGTTTTCTTACAATTTAGTTAAAAAAGATTTCTCCCTCCCTCCTTTTACATTCTGTCTCTTTCTTGTGTGTGTGTCTATGTGTGTGTGACCACATGTGTGCAGGTAACTGGGGAAGCCAGAAGAGGGCATCAGATCCTCTGGCGCTGGAATAATAGCAGTTGTATATCACCTGATGTGGATGCTGGGAACCAAACTACGGTCTTCTGGAAGAGCAACAAGCACTCTCCTGAGTGCTATCTCTCTAGCCCCAGTTCATAATTTTATATACTCCTTGTACACATGTGAGAGGACATCTCTAGGAATAGTTATAAAAAGTGAATTCTTGCTGGGTACATATCATGGATCAACTTGCTGTTGCTCTTGGTGAATGGGGAAGTATTTGCCTTTGTTTTCTCTGGGCAGTAGGGTGCTAGTTTAGCTGGGTATAAAATTGGCTAGAAGATCACTTTCCATCAACACTCTGAAGGTATAGGTTACTGTTTTCTGGCATCTCTTGCTGTCAGAGAGTTGTTTGGTTGCCCATGTTGCTTTTTGGGGGCAATCTATAGCTTTTAAATTTAGTTTATTATCTTGTTCTTTAGATCTATTTTGTGTTCTGAGAGTTCTGTTGGTTGAAGGTCAATCCCTTTTAATTTGTAGATCTTAGTTATACTTTTATAGATTTTTTTTTTGTGATGCCTTTTTTGGGGAAACTCCTCAAGACCACTTTCCAGCTCTGTAATTTGCTTTTCAAGCTTATCTACTCCAGAGTGCGGTATTCTTTTAGCTTTCTCCATTTAATTAACAATTATACATTTTAATCTATAAACTTTGTTTTGTGATTTTAAAAAGATAATTATTTTTTTGTTTTGAAAGTGAATTTCAATGGAAGTCATATTTTCACTTGAACACTGATTTTTCTTGAAGATGTAATTATATGTATTCAAACCATTTTGCCATATTGTTTTAATTTTTAAGTTATTGTTTAAGATTATAATATAATTACATCATTTACCTATCACATTTCCTATCTCTAAACCTTCCCATATATCTTTCCTTGTTCTTTCAATTTCATCACCTCTTTTTTTTTCATTAATTTTTGTTGCATAAGTACCATATTTTCTATATGTTTTCCTGTTTTGATTTTCACATTCATTTTAAGCCTGTGGTTTCCCGTCTTTTTACAGCTAAGTTAGTGTCCCTTGTGTCTAGACATTAAATTTTTGCTTTTTTTTTTTTTTTAAAAGTACCAGATATTCTATTTGATTCTTTTTCTTAAGTGTATGTGTTTTTTTCCCCTGCAATGTTTCTGGATTTTTAAAATTCAATCATAGTTAATATGTAGTGCCTCTCAGAATGTTCTCTTAGTTCTAACTGGATCCTGTTCTGTTACTGGAGTGCTGGGTCTCCCCATGTTATTTTCTTCTGGGTTATAATGTTTTTTATTATGAACTTATTTTTATCAATAGTCAAGTAGGAGTCAGGTGTCCCTTGACTTTAATACACTTCCATGTAGAATGGTTTTCTCTTTACTACAGATAACATTTTCAGGGTTTTTAATGATCATGTAACTTTTTAAAACATGTTAGCATTTCAAGTTCAGAGTCTACTGTCCTGGAGAAGTGTTGATGTGGCTCCTTGATGGACAATGTCTAGGCAAGGTGTTTACTATCAAATAGAGCATTTTTATTGAACAAACTCCCTCATGTGGCCTGAAAGCATCCCAATTCCATGCAGGGTCCATTGTACCATTACCTGAGCCCAAGGTTCTGCATAGCTTATGCTCCCAGGCCTTGGCGAAATGCATTATCTCAGAAGTTAGTTCCTGTTAAGAGTTTTCTAAGGACACTTTCCTTCTTCCCTTGGCTCTGTTTTTAGAAGAGCAGTGTGAGAGACTTCAGTGCCGAGTTCCTAATTCTATGGCATTGAGTCCTGCTAATGAAACTAGTCTTGGAGAAAACCATGAATCACAGCTCTGCTGCTCTTGGCTCAGTGCCCTGTAGAGTTAAATGTTTCCTTTATTGTTTCCCTTTTTTTCTCTGTTGTTTTGGAAAACTACTCAAATCACTACCCAAAAGCAGTACATTTAGGACTTCACAGCTCTGGCATGGTCTCACTGGCCTAGGTCAAGAGCTATGCACCTCTCTAAAGGTCCCAGAGAACAGGATGTTCTGTTGCTTTCTGCAGCTTCCACTGTCCCCTCCTCTTCCGGTCTGTGGTTCCCTGTCCATTCATAGGCTGGTGACACTGGCTTAGATGCCAGTGAGTATCCCACCAACTGCCTCTTCTCACTTTTCCCTCTGCTCTCCTTGTCTACTTTTGGGATTCTATTGGACTCCCTAAAACAATTGAGGCTTGCCTGAGGATCCTAGGGTCAGCCCACAGCAAACTTCTTCTCCCTTTACCTTGCAAGCTCTGTACACCAAGATGTAGGCCCCTTTGAGGGACTCTTATTTACCCATTGTGGTGGTTTGAAAGAAAATGGCCCCCAAAAGAGGTGGCACTATACTAAGAGGTGTGGCTTTGTTGGAGTAGGTGTGGCCTTGTTGGAGTAAGTGTGTCACTGTGGGGGTGGGCCTTGAGGTCTCTTCTCTCCGGCTTCACTCAGTGTGACTTTCAGTTGAATTCCTGCTGCCTGCAAGATGTAGGACTCTCAGCTCTTTCTCCAGCACTGTTTCTGCCTACAGGCCATGTTGCCTCATGCTGATAATGTAAACCATTCCAGTTAAATGTTTTTTGTTTGTTTGTTTGTTTTATGAGAACCCCCATGGGCATGGTGCTTCTTCACAGCAATAGAAACCCAAACTAAGACACCCACCATACCTCTTTATAGCTCAGGCTTTTTACCTGTAACCTAGAAGGCTATGAGGTCTTAATGATTACATCACCCATAACATTACACATTTCCTCCACCACATCCAAGGAACAGGATGGAATGTTCTTGAGGAGCTGTGAGCTCAGTAGATACATCCTCAAAAGCACAGTTAAGGAAAATTTATGGGTCCCATTGTGCAACATGTCAGCAATGGTCATCACACTATCCAGGAGTGTGATGACATCACCCCATCTGTTCAATAAATGTGTCACTAACAAATCTATTGAACATTTACTTGGGGCTAGGCACTGTGCCTGGTGCTATAGTGATGATTGGGGAATAGGCTAATGGTGGGAAAATAATTTCTTCTCTTTAGAAATGAACAGCATGATTAAACCCACCAAGAATGGAGGTGAGAGGCATATGCACTTGTGCTCAGAGTCACAATCAGTCAGTCAGTCCTCAAACATCCACCAGAGGCAAAACTCCTAGAGATCAATTTGCAAGGTTAAAAAGCCAGCTTTAGGTTATGCTAAACCACACTCCTCAAAATAAGGAGGAAAGTCAGTGTTTTAGGAAGGGATAAAAAGGCAGAATTTCAGAAACAATTATATCTCTGGGAGATGATGAATATTTGTTAACTAATACAATTAATGCTTCAGAATATTAAAAAGTTAACAGGACAATAAAAAGTTTAAGTGCTCAGTAAACTGGTGGCAGCTGAAATTTTTTTTTATTTCAGTTTTGTGAGAACTGGAGTCCACAAAGCATAGCAATGGACAAACCCAGGTCTGTCTCCCATAGCCACTGTGGTTTGTGCGCTTACCGTGTGAGAGGTTCTTGTGGTATAATTCATAGGTGGCCCAGGCAGCAAAAGCTATCAAGGCTCCAAGTTATCTCTGGGTCTTTCTTTCTCTCTTTTTCCTCCCCTCCCTCTTACCCTTTCTTCCTTTCTGTTTTTGGGGAGGGTTTGAGACAGGGTTTCTCTGTGTAGCCCTGGCTGTCCTGAAACTCACTCTGTAGAACAGGCTGGCCTCAAACTCAGAGATCTGTCCACTTCTGCCTCCCAGTTGCTTGGGTTAAAGGCATGCCCTATCACACCTGTCTCTTTCTCTCTGGATATTTATGGGAAATGCTCACCACCCTCCAGCTGGGACACTATCAGGGACATTACTTTTATGGTTATATTTTTTGGTTCCCACTGAAGCACTTAGGGACAACATAGGAAGGAAAAACAGTTTTAGGCTTAGTGGGAAAGTAATACATTATAGAGGGGAAATATAAGTAGGCTCTCTTGGAGGTGAGAACCTTGAATGAAGATTTGAAGCTTCCTTTTGGTGATGGTGTGACACTGTGGTGGCTTTCTCTGGTGTAGGTAGTTTTCATCCTTTGATTCTAGGATATAACTCTACTCACAATGAGCTAAAGCACTGGTTCTCAACCTCTAGGTCGCGACCCCATTAGAGGTTGACTGGCCCTTTCACAGGGGTCGCCTAAGACCATCAGAAAACACAGATATTTCCATTCCAATGTATAACAGTAGCAAAGTTACAGATATGAAGTAGCCACGAAAATAACTTTATGGTTGGAGGGGGGTTCACCACAGCATGCAGGACTGTACTAAAGGGTCACAGCATGAGGAAGGTTGAGAACCACTGAGCTAGAAGAAGCAAAGCAGCCTTGAGAAATGCCTGCCAAAGGAGGCACCAAGACAGGGCTCTTCACTGTGTCTTGGCCCCACTACATGAATGAAGACAACATGACCCTTGGGCAGCTTTGTTCCTCACAGAAAGAAGGATGCTGGATGAGCGCTCTCCAGGTCTCCTCTGCATCCCAAACCTCCCAAGAACATATTAGAATGTTCCTAAATACTAGCAAACTGAATTTCGATGAGCTGGCTTATGCTACTGATTGTATATGCACAAAGGAGACAGAGAAAGGGAGCATCCTGTGAGAACTGGACCAGAGAGCTTCAGCTTGAAAGATATTACAAAAGTAGTTTTCTCTGTCTCAAACTTGTTTCATAATATAAAACGTGATGTGAGAACAAAATAAAGGATGAAAGAGAGAGATGGAGAGGGGAGGGACAAGAGGAGAGAGAGAGAGAGGAGGAAGAGAGAGACATTTTCTTTATGGTAGGTAGGGCTGGAGATTAAACCCAGGGCCTTTTGCTTTCTAGGCAAATGTGTACCACTGAACTCCACCCCCACATTCCCAGCTCCGAAATCAGAGGCGTTGAATCCTGCAATTCTGCTGTTGCTCTATAAGGCCACAGATTTTTTTTTTTTTTTTAGACACTCGCTCTACCATCCAGGTACAAACAAAATTCATGAGACAAATGCCTGAGAAAGATTTTGTCTTCATTTTAAATTTCCCTTTGTGTGGCAGGATTTGAACTCATGGAACCCAGGAAACTGGAGGGAGAGAGGAGGTCACGTGACAAGTGTTTGCCCAGCAGAGTTCCGTTACCTTAAAACTCTCTTCTTCCTCTTTGTACACTGGGTTCATGCTGGTCATCATGGTGATGAATTCCACGGCGGTGAGCGGCTTGTAACTCTGCTGCCGGATTCTGCGGTCTGTGAGCACCTCTTTGATGACTTTGACGATCTGTCCTTGTGTGAAGCCATCAGTGACTTTAGACAGGCAACTGATGTTCAGGGCATTGGTGAGCACGCCTCCGTTGCGCAGAATAATTTGTTTCCACAGAACTGTCAACAACCAAGATGGTGGAAAGACAGAAGAACAAAATTACGGCACAGTCGGCAACATCAGCTAAGGTCTCTGTTCAGAACCCAGTCTCATCAAGAGGAGAGATCTCAGAGAAACCCACCCCAGTTGGTTTGCAATTCAAATGAGCAGACAGTTGAATCAGCCAGAGGCATCTCCCCTGGGGACTTTTCCATGATCAGAGATGCATATTGGAGATCCTCAAGTCTGTAACTCCACTCAGGTCCCTTGTAAATTCACAGACAAAAAGGAAACTCATGTGGTTTTAATGTGGTACCCATAAAGATATTTAAAAATTCCCCAGACTAGAAATTCACCTTGGAAGTGTATGACATCACTGCTCATCAGAAGTGTCATATTTTTCCATGAGTTTGAGTAAGTGGGAGATGCATGTCTTTCTCTTTTTAATTATAAGGTTCATTTCTTGTATTGTGGTTGTAATTGGAATAAGAACATAGATATCGGTTTTCATTGGCTGACGCCAGGCTTCATATAACACCACCCACTGGATCAAATAGAGAAATGTGATTTCTGCTTTTCCCCCTGACAGCTGTCCATCAAATGGGTACAGGTCGAGGGAGCACAGGGATGATGTTGGTACTTAACTTGTATCAATGCCTCATATGATCTTCACAGTGACATCACATCCAGTGAGCTATGTCCCTGCTGCTGAGCTAGGGAACCACTGGGGCCTGCTGTTTCCAAACTGGACGGGGTGGCTGTCTCTTCATTAGAAAGGGCTGGTGAGACCTCAGAGCATTTTACCTTCCTCAAGGAATACCAAAACTACATTTTAAAAATGATCATTTTAATGGGGATCTGATGATGAGTCCATTGGTCAGGGGTCCATTCTGGGTCTATTCAATGACTCCATAAATCCATTCACCAAAAGCAGCCAAGATGTAAAGCTCTCTCATTACAATGCAGGATAGAATGACTGTGGGAAGACCCATGGCTATGTTAGGAAGCATCACTGCCCAGATAAGAATCACCTAGTGTTCACCCCTGGGTTGGATGTATGGTCCTTGAATGAGCCAAACTGCTGCAGCACTAAGAGAGATTTTGGGGGTGAGTGGGGTGGGGGAGCATCCAGGGACATGAGGAGCTCCTATTGGCTCAAAATAATATCCAACTTCTTGGAATTCTGCTAAGTCCCTGGTGGGTTTACAGGACTGGAACCCCAGTTAGTGCTAATGGGAGAAGGAAATAGAACAATGTACCTGATATACTTGGAAGTCTCCAGCACGTGACAGGGATTTTTCTGTACCTGGATTACTGCTGTTACTCAAATTATTAACACTTTAATAATCTTTAACCTTCTCCCACCATCAACTACGAAACACAAACTACAGAACATTTGTGTGTGTGTGTGTGTGTGCGCGTGTGTGTACAGAGCATAGCATGCGTGGAGAATTTGCATCCAAATATAAACACCACTGAGTGAGAATCAGAAAGTACAATCTCCAGCAAAAATGGCAGGCAGAAGCCTCAACTGGACAACAGAAAAGCCCGGTGGTCTCCGGGGATGACTCTGGCCGATGAGGAGGGAGGGTCACAAGTAGCTTAAACCCCAGCAGAAACCACTCAGATGATTTCAGTCTTTGTGTACATAGGTCTGCTACTTGTGGCATGAGGTGGAACTGTCTGTGGGTGCACAGCCTGGGCACCCAGAATCTGGACCTCCAACCTGTCTCTGCCACATGTCAGGCTGTAGTAGGTACAGCCTTGGATGTTCCTGGTCCAGATCATCCAATTGCCTAACATGAGCTAACTCCAGTGAGGATTCGATTGTCATGGAATGCAGAGTTTGGAATGCAGTGTAGCAAGGAATGTTTTCTTATACACAGAAACCAGACTTAAATACACACAGACACACAGACACACAGACACACACACACACACAGACACACACACACACACACACACACACACACACACACACACGACATGAGAAGGGAAGGGGAAACTATCTGGGGGGCAGAAGTTGAGGAAAAAGGGAGCTGGGATGGTGTGAGGGGGCCCATATTATTTAGCAAGCTACAATAATATAACATGACACTATTTTATATTATTAGTGAAACTCATTATTTTGTATGGCAACTAAAAATCATTAAAAAACAAAAAAAGAGAAATGTATGACGTCAGGATTTGCGTAGCACTGTTCTGAAAATTTCTCAGTGTGCACACATTGCTGGCAGTCCCGGGATCATCCATGAGTGGAGGCACACTGTGAGAACAGTGTGGAGACTTGTCCACCTGCCCCCAGTCACCTTAGGAGCCAGGGTGGATGAAAACACAAGCCTCATTTCCACCTTGCGGTTGATGAACTTGAACCTTTACAAGAATGTGTCCCATAGGTGTGATGGCACATGCTTTTAATCTCAGCATTTGGGTGGGGCAGAGGCAGACAGATCTCTGGGAGTTCAAGGCCAGCCTGGTGTACGTAGTGTGTTCCGGGACAGCCGGAGCTACAAAGCAAGATTTGTGTCAAGAGGAGAATGAAGAAGAGGAAGAAGAAAAGAAAGAGAAGGAAAAAAAAGGAGGAGGAGGAGGAAGAGGAGGAGGAGGAAGAGGAGGCATCTCTTAGAGCCTATGAGATCTGGCATAGAAAGTCTCAGTTGAGACAGGAGCTCCACAGTGGGCCCAGGACTGGCAGGTAGCTGGTGTGACCTAGGAGTGAGGATGAGAGAAACAAGCACAGATACGGGTGGGGTGAGGACCCCGGCAGAACCCAAGAGCATCATGACAGCAAGGGGCCTTCTGGTCTGGTGGAAACAAGTGCGCACTCTCTCTCTCTCTGCGCTCTCTCTCTCTCTCTCTCTCTCTCTCTCTCTCTCTCTCTCTCTCTGTGTGTCTGCCTATCTCCCTGTGTTTGTGTGTGTACATACTCTCATATGTAGAAACCAGAGGTTGATGTCTGATATCTGTTCTCCATCTCATTTCATGGGACAGGGTTTCTGTTAAACCCAGAGTTCACTTAGTTGAGCAAGCTAGCTAGTGGGCAGATGGAGGTCCCTGCCTCCCGAGAGAGCTGGGGTGACAGGTATGCACCACCATGCCCAGCATGCAAATTTGGAGCTGGGGGGCGGGGTCCAAGCTCAGGTCCACATACAGGCAGCAAGCACTTCCCTGCATGGGCTGTCCGTCTAGGCACCCTTCACTCTGCATGTACTAATACATTCCTCTTCCTTTGTGGAGAAGGAGAACAATCTGGGCTCTGCCATCTGCTTTTAGTGTCCCAGTTGATCTGACCCTGGCTGGGCCTGCCATGACATAGTGTCCTAACATTCATTTTATCTTCAGCTTCATGGGTGAAAGAATTAAGTGATGGGATTTGGGTGAGTGTCTGACCCTCTGGGGCCTTGAATTCCAAACAAATGGGAAGACTTCACCCCTGCATTCATCCCTGTGATGAATTGTGTAATTAGCCAGGTAGACCCTGGGGAAGGGCAGCTAGACAGAAGCATTAGGGTGGTCCAGGGGGCTTCTGGGAATCACATGAGGCATTCATCAACCTGGGGGTGGTTTGTAGAGCAGCTTGATTTGGGGGCTAGGAGGGAGGAGACACTGAGTTATGTCTAGTCAGCTTTATTTGAGCCGCCAAGCTGTGAGGATCTCTCTGTGCCCTTGCTACCCCACTCAGCCCTGTGGTGGTTTTGAGTTTTGTGTGTGTATGTGTGTGTGTGTTGTGGGGTGTTTGTAAACCTCGGGAGCTCTTGCTGCTGGTAGATAAATGGTAGAGTAGTGGCCCAGCTATGGATCTGCAGCCCCCACCTTCAGGGCTGGAGGAAACCACTCTGACTTCCTCGGAGGCAGGAGTGGTCTTTCGCTAAGATAAATGCTCTGCTGTACTTATAGTGAAAGCCTCAAGGTATTGCAGGAAACACTGACAGCATTTATAAAAATGGCGAAAATGGTGGCCAGACAAATCACTATTGGGAAGAAACATGTGAGAAGCAGACATGTGGTGGATGGGCCCTGTGCCCAGGAGAGATACTTTCTGTCCCAAAGGAAGGACTGCCTTCTCCGACATGATGATGAAGCCAGAGAACGTTCAGGAAAGAATCTCTTGTATGACCTGAGTTCTTGGAGATGCTTGGCATTTTGTCACAGACTACAACTGCCTGTGATGTCTGCTGATTGCTTCCCTTTGTCAGAAGCCACTCAGTCCAAAGCTAAGCCTCATGCCATAGTACCTTAAATCGAACACCCCATCTCTTTGCAATAAAGTGATGGAAAGTACATGCAATAAAAGGCAAGGAAAGGCGAGTGAGATGAAGAGGGAGGGGGCCCTAGAGGAACCCCCATTGCTGCAAAAGCGGGGTCTTTACTGCTGCTCCTCATCACACCCTCTTCTCTGTTCCCCACGGCACAGCCCCTTCCTTCCTCTCCATCTCTCCAGCCTCCACATTTCCCTTCATGTCTACTCCTTGATGCTCCATATCCTTCCGGTCATGTCCCCGGTGACACCCATCAACCCACCTTCCCTCTGCTCTGGTATGGCTGGCTGTGAAGAACACTGTAGCCCTACATGATAGATAAGCCTTAGGTGGATACAGACATACAGGCCCTAGGATCTTCCTGGATTTTATGAATTCAGGGTCACACTTTTTGGAGCTAGAGTGTCTAATAACCTAGCCCATAAAGTGTCCAGTGATTCTTAACCTGTGACCCATAGGGGTAGAATGACCCTAACCACAATGTCGCCTAAGACCATCAGAAAACACAGATATTTACATTATGATTCACAGCAGTGGCAATATTACAGTTATTAATTACAGTTATAAGTAGCAATGAAGTAACCTTATGGTTGGGGGTCATCACAACATGAGGAACTGTATTGGAGGGTTGCAGCATTAGAGAAGTAGGGGATCACTGCTGTAAGCCTCCCCAGCTGTCCTGACCTACTTGCCTGCAAGCAAACCCCAGTGGCCAGGCCTTTGGGTCACATGGAAGGCCTTATGATACTTGCCGTATCTGGAAGCGTAATCCGGTCTCGGGACCAAAATAATCTTCTGGTAGACCCTGCAGAAGGACTGAAGCTCTGCATCAAAAGGGCGATGTGTGGTCCCCACAATCAGGATCCTATCATCTGGCTTCAGGAGCTTCAGGAGTTTGGGGAGTTGTTTTTTCAGGCGTTTTGGTTCATTCTGGGATGAGGAGAGAGGGCAAAGATTAGGCTGAGAGTGGAGAAAATAAAATGGAGTGTGTGGTGATGTGACTTTGAGGTTCTGATCGTGTCCCAGGATGAGCCCTGGGAGGTGCTTCCTACTTGGCTGATGATGGCTGCTATGACAATTTCCTGCCTTTGGCCTCTGGCATTCAGACTTGATATTGAGAAGGTCGGGAAGAAGGAAGGAAGCACCTGATGGATGATGAGCCAGGACCTTGACCCTCAACGGGCCACCCCAGAAGGCTGATTTCTTAGCAGAAGGAAGCTACTTTGTTCTGAGCTGTCTAGAAAATGTACTCAATTTTTCCTTTGCTACTCAAAGCACCACAAGGACCTGAGGTCCTGGCTCTTATGTCACCAAGGGCTCTGTAAGGAAAGCAGCTTGATGGTAGCTGGAGGCTGCAGCCTTTCAGTGTCACATCTGCACCAAGAGGGAGAAGCTAGAGTGTGGATGAGTTTGCTCTGGACCTCAGGGAGAAACAGAGCTGGCCCTGTTGCCCTGGGTAACGCCTGCCTTGGGAGTTAAGCCTGACTGGTACAGCTACCAGCCCAAGCTGTACCATCTCTGTCCAAGCTCTCGGGGAAGGGAACTTGGACAGAGATGCCCAAACCCAGCCTGGATCATTGTGGCTGGTGACTAATGATATTCTGCATCTTCTCATGAAGTTAGTGGTCAATCATATGTCTTCTTTGGAAAATGTAGATTTTTAGGCTATTAAAAACTTGGGGGCTTTATTGTTTTGACTGGGTCCCTTGAATTTCCACACAAACTTTAGGATTAGCTTTAAGTGTATGTGAATGAGTCAGCCACCATGTTTATGGGGGTCACACTGCACCTGTAGGTGGATCTTGGGGTGATGTCATTTGTGCTGGTTTGTCAACACAAGCTAGTGTCATCTGGGAAGAGGGAACATGAGTGCAGAAACTGCTTCCCTCAGCTGGCCTGTGAGCACATCTGTGAGGCATCTTCTTGATTAATGCTTGAGGTGGGAATCCTAGACTCTGTGGGCAGGGCCACCCCTGGGCAGGTGATCTGAGTTATATAAGAACAGCTGAGAAAGCAATTGGGACTATGTTGGTGTGCAGCAATCTTCCATGGTCTCTGTTTCAATCCCCATCCCACGGTTCTGCCCTGGCTTCCCTCAATGGACCTATAAGATGTAATAAACTGTTCCTTCCCCAAGCTGGTTTTGGTCAGTGTTTTATTACAGCTGCATAAACCTAAGACTCCATCTTAGCAACATCAAATCTTTAACCCATGTATACCAAGTGACTTCCTCTTTATTTGGAATTTCTCAATACTTTTATAGTTTTCAGAGGAGTCATGTGCTACTTTTGTGCCACAGTGCTTTTTTAAAAAGCATTTTCTGTGGAGTGGAGATGGACTGTGATGGGTTGAGAGGTGAGTGGAAATGGGGAGGGTAAACCAGTCCTTTAAGAAACAAAGTAGAGTGAACAAGCCTTATAGAGGTGGGTGCGTGTGCGAGCCCCCAAAGACTGGTGGAGAAAGAAGTGATCTGAGGGTTCTAGAAGGTTCCAAACAGGGACACACCTACACGGCTGAGCCCATCCATCCTTAGTAGCCCAGTTGCTATGGTGATGGCAGTGCCTACTCTTCCCTTTCTGAAGTAGGATATTGCTACTTGAATGTCCTGAAATGGCAGGAAGATCTAAAATTAAGTAGCCTATTTGGATGACAGATGTTGATCCTGGGTGGCATCCACGGTGACACTTTCCCTCGGAAGAGGCACATTCTCCTGAGTCAGGAATGAGAAAACAGGGGTGTGCTCATCCAGTCCCCAGGACCCCCAGTACTCAGGCCAGTACAGTTCCATTTCAAAGCTGTTCATTCAGCATAAGACCTGCTCATCAATCATGCTGGGAAACGTCTCCTGATTAGCTGGCCACCTCCACATCCACCACCCTCCGAGACTAGCCTGCCAGTCTCTCACAACTGTATTACTGTGGGTAATTTCAAATTAGTGGCTAGCATCCACACGGCAATTTCAATTTGCTTTTTTTTTTTGCAGCTAGCTCCACAAAACGAGCATCCCAGCCAGTGCCGACAAAGCAAGCAATTCCCCGGTGGAGACCTATTGTGACAGCAAGGAAGGGCTGGGGCTAGATGAAGTACCGAAGAGTAATGGTGCAGAAAATGCAGAGGCAGGCACCCTTGCCTCAATCTTTACCTTCATCTCTGACATGACCGACCGTCTGGCAACATCATGGGGCAGGCACCAGAAGGGTCCACCAGGGCAGGGATGGGTTCCTCAGAGCATCATAGGTAAACCCTCCTGCCCCTGGCTCCCAGCCCCCAGGATCTGACTTTTCTAAAATTTCTGAGGCCTTGTCAGGGGTTGCAAGGGTGACATGGATGATCAAGAGTGGGCAGAAAGGGGAACAATTCCAGAGTTTCTCATCTTAAAACAAGAGGTCTTTAAAGGCAGGTCCCAGGAGAGGTCTAGCATGGTTCCAGGGGACCTATTGGAGGAAGAGAAGAACAGAGGACTGCTCCTGTAGCAAAAGGGAAGGTCAGTTTCACATTAAAGATCTTCTAGCCTGTGAGTGGCTGGCTCCCAGGCAGGCTGAGGGTATGGCCTCCATGGTTAGCCCAGTTCTAAATCTCATATTACCTTGACACAGCTGTGTTCTCTTGAATCTCTGATCTTTTGTGAGAGGGGACCAGGCCTCCTCCTGGGGTTGCTGGGAGTTGCCCTCAGGGGTTTATTGTGCTTCTTCTGTCTGCCATCTCTGTCAGAACCTGTCTTCACACCCCACAATTGTGGCATCCTGACATAGGCTCCACATTCCAGTTTTCTCATGACTACCTAGGCCTTCTCCATGACCTCATTGCTCAGAATAGAGCAAGGTCCATGAATTTTTCTGTGTGGGACCTTAATCCAAGGCAGAAGTACTGGGGGTGAGGGTGGAATACATCACCATGGATCTCTGATTTCCAGGGATGCTCCTACAATCTCCAAGCATGGAGCCACTCCGAGCCAAGGGGTCTTGCTTTTTGCGCTGTGGCCGTGGTCAGCCAGATCTGACCTCCTGATTTTAGGTAGATGCTTTTTTTTTTGGAGATGAGAGAATCCTTTGGGATGGAGGCTGGGACATGGGGACTCTAGATCCTATATGATTAGGAGCTGATAAGAATGATGCCCCAAGTCCCTTTATATGCTGTAATAGCTGCTGGTCTGGCCTTTGGTCCTCTTTTTCTAAACACAGTGTCTACTTTTGTGGGTTCCTAAGACCTGGTGGCTGGGAAACCTGGATAGAGTGAGTCCAGATTCAGACCCAGTATGGCAGAAGGCAGTGAGATCTCTGGGCCCTGCACCTCTGGATCAGACTAGAGGTTGCTGTGCTCAAGATGCTCTGGAGCTTGCTATGCACATAAGTGTCTCATCCCCATAGCATTCACTTCCTGTTGGGGTGGCTGGGTCACCCCTGGGCCTTGCATTCAGACACCTTAGGAATGTTTCTACTCAAATTAAATGGGATGTTTTATGTGGTGGTTTCAATGGTAATGGCTCCTATAGAATTATATGTCTGAATAATTGGTCCCTACTTGGTAGAACTGTTTAGGAAGGGTCTGGAGGTGTGGCCTGTAAGGAGGTGTGTCAATGGGGGCAGACTTTGAGGTTTCAGGACTCATGCCATTCCCAGTGTACATGGTGCCTCCAGCCATCAGATCAAGATGTATGCCCTCAGCTGTTTCTATTCATGCCTTTCCTAGGCCATTATGGACTCTAACCCTTTGAGACCATAAGCCAAATTAAGAGCTTTCTTTTATAAGATGGCTTGGTCATGTTTTATCATAGAAATAGAAAGGTAACTAATATGTTCTGGGACTTGTCCAGGGTGGGATGTCCAGGGTGTCTCCAAAGTAAGGGATTCTCCTGACAGGCTGATGCAAACAATGCAGAAGTAAAATTTGTCCACTGCTAGGCCTATGTCTGCCCAGCTCCAATCTCTTACAGAAAAGACTCAGCTATGGATGGTGTTTGTGGGGCCAGGGAGACAAGAGAAGGGTGGATGTGGGGTCTGGAGAGGTGGTCTGTCTGTCCTACCAACTTCTCCATTTCTGGCAGCTCCCTGCCTTGCATACTGGTTCCCCACATGAGGTATCTCAGCTTGCTGTTTCTCACCAGCAGGCCCTGAAAGCAATCCCAGGCCTCCTCACTGGCCTTGGATCTCTCATCAACAGGTCACATTCTTCAGATTCTCTGTAGATGTAGGTTCCCATGGTTTCTGACAGCAAACTGGTAAGTCATTAGAGAGGAAGTCAGAGACATGTCCTGAAGCCAGAGGCTCTTCTGGCTGATAGTTAAGTAGTAGAGACTAAGAGAGGTTAAGTTACTTGATGAAAGACACACAGCCAGCTAAGGTGATTGGCAGAACCAGCCCATGCCTCCGAGTTTCACATCACTCAGGCTGAAGTCCTGTGGAAGAGCTAATCACCAGGTCCACATTCTGATGATCACCATGTATACATTATGATTATATATGTGATTCTATATGGTTAAACACAGGGCTGCATTTGTCTTTAGACATACTCATGCCCTTTGGGCGTATGATCATGAGGTGATTTCCGTCATCAGTTTCTCAGATTGGGAATTTTTTTTTTTCTTCCTCAATGTCTCGACATGGTCAGCAGAGGGAGCTAACCGCCAGATTCCCAGATGAAATATAACAAATGAGTCTTCCTAAGAGGTTTTGAAATGACAGGGCAATCAGGGCTCATTTGGAGAAGCAAAGATTGAGCTTTTGGGCTTTACCCAAATCACCTCTACCTGCTGAAAATGATGTATAATACATAAGTGATTAAAATCTTTACGGATTTAATCAGAAATTCACAGCTAACCACTATTTGCTTTGCTACAAATTGGTGTGGAATAACAAGCAAGCCTTTGTATCTGTAATTTTTTTTTTTAACTTGTGGGAAATCTGCTGGTGATTTGTGGGGGGAAGTATGGGGGAGGGGGGCCATTGAAAAGAGAGAAAAAGAGGAAGGAAACAATTGAGACAGGGCTCCCCAGAGGCCCTGAATACAGGGCACTTAGCTTTACTCCTGATGCCCTTTGTTCACGAATTTTAGGCCCTTTGCTATTTATTATTATGAACAATAGGAAATCGTAATAATAACTCCGTGTGTGCCCCTGGCTGTAACTGAGCGGAGTTCTCTGAATTGTTTCTTTCTTCTGAATTACATTTGGGCTGAAAAAGCTCCCCTCCTTCCTTCTTTCTCGTTTCTCTTCCAAATTATGCCTCATAAAAAAATCAAGGCGCTGGCTTCTTTCAAATACTGACAAGCACTTATGGCAGAGAGAGTCTACTGTGGAAGGATTTAAAACCCCCGCGTCTCCTTTACTGCTTTGATAAGCTAAGACTTTCTTGAAAAGTAGAGACGGTCCCCTGTGAGGGGCCCTGTAGAGGAAGGGGAAAAAAAGTTAGAAAATAAAAAAGGAAGCCACCAGGAGGACTCACCGGCCTCTCAGCCTGCGGGACTTTTCTGTAGAAGGTTTTCTCAGTGTCTTGGATCCACACCACGGAAGGCTGAAGCTGACGAGCTACCTGTAGGGGACACGAGGCGACCTAGAGGTGAATGCATTTTTTTTTCCAGAGAGATGTTGGCTTTCTTTATCTTGTAGCCTGACTGGCGCATCCCTGAGATGTCTCAAGGAAGGCAGGCCCTCAGGTCACCTGGAAGTGTGTCTGTCCACCTGTCACACTGTGGTTATCATCCACGCACTGTGCATCTCAGTTCTGGCCTGGGAGGTGAGGCCATGGGGTGGCCTCCACCTCTACAGGCCTGTCTATTTTAATAGACACATTCCTGTATCAGTGCCCAGAGCCCCTGCCTAATTTGATTTGTAATAAACCACCAGTTTTCAGATGAAGGTGAATGGGAATTGAGCCACGTGTTTTATTCACAGCCTCCACACAGTTCCCAGGTCCATTCAAGTTGGCTTGCTACGAGGAAACAGTTTCATCACAGGCTCCCGTGACGCTATTTGTTCGTCTCTGTTCACCTGCACTTTTGTGGCTGAGGCTCCCCCGCAGGACGGTGGCTCTGAGCCTTTTTAGAGTGTGCAGGGTTTCATGGCAGAGTTGGGACTGGACTTAACCAAGGCATGTGAATAATTGCCACATACCTAACAATTTCTTCAAAGCATCCATGTAGTAGCAGAGTTCAAGCATTTTTGCAACAAATTATGCTTTGTGTGGATTTGTGACAGATAAAGACAATATCAGCTACAGTACGAGTATTGTATATATAGTTAGGAACTCTAATTTATGCATTTCTTGAAACATTGCTGAGGGAACATTGCCCAGGCAGCAGGCATGGTTTCAAACTGGGGCATTTGTTCAGTGGCCCTTAGAAAAGTCACTAGGGCCTTGGTGGCAGAGTCTGTCTCCCTGGTATTATGTGCCAATGGGAAAGTGGATTATGTACTTTCAAAGTCAAGGCTGACTGAACTTAATGCAACACCTGTGTCAGATGCATCTGTGGCCCCCAACACACTAGGACACTCAGCAAACTGTAGGATCCAGCACAGTTGGGGAGATACTAGATATTCAGACTCTGTGCCATAGAGTTTGAGAATTCAAGTCTTATTTTTAAAGCCCAGTCCTCAGTGTGGAGTGTAATGAAGAGCAGTCTAGCAGCCAGCAATGCCTTTGTACCAGACACAGGGTAGAGGCCCTGCACATGTCAGAGCCAGCATGCATACAATACAGCTGTCACCGCAGGGCTCTGACTGCTTCTCCGAGGCTTCACATCAGTCGATGTCCTCGACTCAATCCCAAAAAGTATGTCCCGTTACCAACAACCTATTTATAGACAGGGATACTGGAAGTCAGAGATGACCTGAGATACACAGCTGCTAAATGGCAGATGCAGGAGAGAAGCCAGATGATGCAGGAGGCCCAAGCTACACCTGTGTTTCCCTAGTCTGTTCTATACCAAGGACATGGGGCAGCTCCAGAGTCCCTGCCTCAGAAAGAACCAAGTGTCCTGGAGATGAATGCATAGAGGATGGAGACCCAAACACTCTTTGCTGATTGCACAAACTTAGCTCTTTTCTTCACAGACATAATTCCTGTTGAGCCCTACCCTGAACTACCATGACTTCCGAGTTTGGGGCGACCTCCATCTGTGGGTACTTAATTTTTGCCATGTCTCCTGTGGTTTATTTTTGGCATCGGGATATAAATAGATGTGTTCTCTTTTCTAGAGTTTGATTGCTAGAGAAAAAAGAGAATAAAAAGATCAGTTGAGGGGAGGGGTCTTGGGTTGGCTTAGTCCATAAAGCGCTTGCTGTGCAGGCATGGGGACCTGAGTTTGAAGACTCCAGAATCCAGGTTAAAAACTAGCATAGTGGTGTATGTTTGCAATCTCAGTGCTGGGAGCAAGGGACAGAAAGGTCCCTGGGCTTGCTGGCTAGCAGGTCAAAACATCCAGATCCAGCGTCAGTGAGAAAAACTTTGTCTCAAAAATTATGGTGGCTAGTGACTGAAGAAGACAATCAGTATTGACCTCTGGCCTCCACATACACATGAACAGGTAAATATATCCATGTACATGCTTACAATACTCATGTGCGTATACACACACACACTCACTCACACACACACACACACACACACACTCCCTTCTGTCTGTGGTTGTAACTGACTAAAACAGTTTGTATATGTTATTGATGTCCTGGCCATTCTCATACAGCATCCTTCTCTCCAAATCCCAAGCTCATTCATTGCCAGTGTTCTCTGGAACTGCCCGGGTCACCTCCTTCAACTCTGGAAAGCTTTGCATGGCTGCTAGTGAAGGTGAGGTTGCCTGGCAGTGGGCTGAAAAATCTCAAACGAACCATCTGAGGGGTGACCAGCATGTAGAGTTGATCATATACATGAGAAGTGGACATGAGGTGAACCAGAGGATGCTGAGACTGAAGGAGACCTGATGAGAAAGAAAAGATGAAGTCTGCTTGAGCCACCATGAGCTTGAGGGTACCTGACATCAGAAAAGACCGATGTTCCAGGAGGGAGATTATCCAGGAATGGTGTAGAAGTATCTGCAAGAGTGAGGGGAATGTTAGGTAGATTATGGCTGGCATAGAGCCCAAGGACTCTTCCAGGAAGCCACTGATGAAGGAAGAAGGGGCCTGGGAAGGAAAGCCATCCTGGAAACAGGTGCACAATGGAATAGTTGGCTGTTGACAGGGCTGGCCAGGAAATTGAGTAGCTAGGATGTGGCTAGTGGCCTTGGCAGCAGTGCAGGGGACAGAAGGCAAGTGACAGGCTGCTCATGTGTACATGGATGGGTTTAGAAGACAAAGAGGGCCTTTGAGGAAGATGTGCAAACAGTTCATGGGGATTGCAGACGTATCTAGGCAGCTTAGCATGTCCAGGACTTAGTGCAAGAACGCCAGAGAGATGTCACGTGATGAAGTGGGAAAACCAGAGAAGACAAGCTTGGAGGGTGACAAGGTAGGAGATGTGGATAGAGCAAAGGAGATAGGGATGCCACTGTGGGACAGTGTGGTGTGACACTGTGAGACACTAGGAGTTACACTGCTGCTAGGCAGACAGATAGGTCATTGTAGGCAATAAAGGTGACTCTCCAAGATGGCCAGCTTCTTCCTCACCCTTCTGACTTGAGACAGAAGCCTGGCAGCCTAAAACAAAGGCCTTGCGGGCTTTTGTCTCCCACCAGCAGGCTCCCTGCTGACAGTCAGGCTCAGCATGGTCAAGGCCTGCTCAGGACAGGTCAGAACAGTTCTGGACCAATCAACCATCCTTCCTTTCTTTCCGCTGGCCAATCCTAAATGAGGGAGGATGACTCTTCTAACATCCTGATAACATGAGGGACTGTCATTCATGGTTCTAATCTTATTTTGAACATATAGATGGCTTCTGACATACCTTAGAAGGGCATTTTGGAGGAGGAAGAATAGGAGAAAGGAAAAATTGGAAGAGGAGGAGGAAGTGGATGAGGAGGAGGAAGAAGAGGAGGAAGAGGAGAAGGAGGAGGAGGAGGAGGAGGAAGAAGAAGAAGAAGAAGAAGAATTAGCATTTTTCCTACTAAGCCAATAATCTTCCACCCCAGCTCACATTTTTTTTTTCTTACCAGCTTCATCACTGGGAGTCACGAAGCCATCGTAGGGCCAGGGCATTGTACAAAATAACTGGCCTTAGTGGTCCAGAAGTTCACTGAAGAAGTCAATCGTCTCTAACCCACCAAGTACAAAGCCAGGCTGTTTCCACCCAAGAAAAACTTTTAAAACTATCATGATGATGACCAATCTGTAGTCAGTTCCACTCTAATCACCAAATGGAGCAGGTGCAGCACTGCTTCCTTTGGCTTGAGCTGACCAGGCCTGGATGGCTGGGTCTCCTTTCTGCTATTTCTATGCCTAAGATGCTGCCGGTCACTGTTCCTGGAGGCTCCACCTGCCTGTATCTGACTTTTCACAAGTTTCACCTGTCTATCTGCCTCTCCTGCTTGGAGTCTCTTAACTAACAATGGATGCTAGGGTCTGCTATTCTACACTCTTTCTTGGGTATGTGAGTATTAACAAAAAAGATTTGACAATTTTCTAATGAAAAATGATATATTTTTTTTTGCTCTTTTAATTTTCATGTAGCTATGGAGAAGCTTCATTTAAATAGTGCAAATAGCTTGTGGTCATGGCCAATTAAATGTGATTGAACCTCTACATGTCGTGTGGGGTAGTTCACTTTGTGGCCAGCAGAGGGCTCTTCAGGCCTATCAAATATCAACTGTCTTTGGTAATGACTGACTAAGCTCTTCATGAAAACAAGGAGGCCTCTGTCACTGATTTCTGTGACTCCTTCGAGCACACTGCCCAATGGTCACCACAGGCATCAAACCTGGGGACACTGTCTGAGCTGTTAGAACATGCTGTTACATCATGTATGCCACAGGCACAAGCCCTGGATGTCTTTAGGATTCTCTCTCACAGAATCCCTCTTCACAGGACAGGGAGAACTCTGGGAAAAAGAAAACCCAACTAATGCTCTCTAAGTGGTTGCCTCAGTTTACCAAGCTGGAAAGGACCATGCACACCCATTCCTTCACTCATTCGCTTTTTATCCCATGAGCACTGGTAGAGCATCTGCTTTTGGCCAGAGGGAGGGGACCTTTGGTGGTGGAAACCCCCCTCCCTGCAGGTGTGCAGGATGCTGGGTTTGTGTGTGCCATGCTGCCATGCTGGGGAGGAATGGAAGAGTTCAGGTTATTAGGATCTCACATTCTCCACTAACTAGGGGTCCATTTGAACAGTATGTGAAGACATTTTCTTCTGCGCTTCCACTATTTTACCATTGCATCGTTAATCGCTGTCTTCTTGCACTGTCTGTCAATCAGGGAAGAGATTTCAAGGTCCAGCAAGAGGCTAACTTTGTTTTGAAACTGAAAATGGTCACCAACAAGAGTAGATATATCCTAAAACTGGGAGGCTCGCTGATTTAAAAGGAAGTAAGAAGGACTGGGGTACAGGGACTCATAAGAAGCCTGCTCATTCTGATGGGCAGTGTGTTTGGGGGGGAGGCAAGCAGTACTTATCAGACAACATAACGGTGCTGTTGCTATCCTTAAGGGGAGAGGTCGGGATGGCGTGGCGCTGTTTCTCTCTCCATGCAGTGATGCCGTGATAGAAAGCCTCGTTCCTTCCAGTCTATACCATTCTGCAGCCACACTTCAGGCTGCACCAGTGTTGGGGCAACTTGGGAAGAACAGACTATACTATGGGTTGAATACTCAGGCACACTTTACTCCCCAGGGCAGGTTTAGCTGCAGGTAGTACCTCATCTCCCTTTCACGCCTGGGGTGTGTAAGCCTGGCCACAGGTCACTCCCTTCCCCATATACATCAGCAGCCTTCAATCCCGTACTCGGGACTGAATGTCCATAGTGTGTTCCTTCACATTCTGCTGACAGTGCAGGGTGCCCACAGACTGATGCTGTCTCTCTTTGGAACCCCACTTGTCCTCAGAGGGCAGTTAAAACTAGTGTCTCCATGGAGAAACTAACCATCTTGTCTCTTGAATCCTCTCTCCCCAGAGCTGGAGACACAGCTACTACATGGCTCTGTGGCCAAAGGACTTTCTTTTTTTCTTTTTTCTAGATTGCAATGTTCCTGATTTGGGGTAGACTTTCCCACGTGGTCTTATCTGGGCTTTTCTCAGAGTGTTCTTGCCTTTGACTCTGTTCTCCCGGGATTAAAGGCTAAACGCTCAGATAGTACAAGATAGCCAGATCTCTCTGGCTAACCAGATGCCCACCACTAACAGCTATGATGAAGTGTGGCCTTATAATGACAATGGCAAGGCTTTCTGAGTCCTGGATCACAGCATGTGCATGCTGTGGGATGTATGTGGGGAAGTATACAGCGAACTCTCCATACCTACTGCTTAAACCTGCCATTGGCTTAAAACTGCTATAAACAAAGCATGCGTACAGGAAAAGGTCTGGGTGTCCCCTGCACCACATCATTCAATCTGAAACCACCATTATCACACTGTGGAAAGTGGTCTTGGCTTTCATAGAAACACCCTTTTAGGATTTATGCTCAGTGTTCAGGCCCCTTGGTTTTAACACTTGATGCTGTACCAAGGCACTGTTTCCTTCTGATTCTCTTTCTACCTTCATCCTTGTGTGTGTGTGTGTGTGTGTGTGTGTGTGTGAGAGAGAGAGAGAGAGAGAGAGAGAGAGAGAGAGAGAGAGAGAGAGAGAGAGAGAATGCATGTATATATGAGTGCATGTGGTGCTGGTGATCATCCTTAGCTGTCACTCTCTTGGAGCAGTCTTCTTGGTTTTGTGAGACATGGCTTCTCACTGGGACCTGAGGCTCACTGATGAGACTATGCTGGGATGGCCAGTGAGTCCCAGGGACCCTCCTGTCTCCAGCTCTGGGATGACCGGAGCTGGCTTTTTCTGTGGGTGCTTGGGTTAGAACTTAAGTCCTTACAATGCCTGGCAGGCTTTTTACTGACTGGGCCATCTTCCTGGTCTCACCTGCCTTTCCTTTTAGCCAGCTGTTTTTTGAGGTCAAGTGTGGTCTGTGACACACGTGTCGCATTCCTCACAGATCTGTGTTGGCAATATCACCACAAACAACAATAGTGAGTCGTCTTCCCCAGGAGCTATGGAACAGGGCTGCCCAGCTCCTCTTGGAACTGTGGCACAAGCCTTGGACAATAGCACATCTGGGCAGGATCCTTTCCCATGGGAGGAACTGGGCACAAAAGCACTGTGCTTCCTTTGCCTTGTGGCTGCAGGCTAGTGTGACTTTGTGACCTAGATGTGATACCCCAACCCCCCAGCTGAGAAGCCACCTTAGTCCTCTTCTCTAGGCCCTCCTTCTTGTGCTGGCCCTTGGCTAAGTTGCTGAGTGGGAGGAGGAAAAAGAGATCCACAGGCCTCCAGGGAAGAGCCAACATCTCCGCAGAGTTCAGGTGCAGGCTGGTGAGTTCTGTTTGACTCACTGTCTGAGTTATGATTTCCCCTGAGTCTCTGAGGAGAAACCTGAAGGGTCAAGGTCTTTCTTCTGAGCAGAGAGAAGAGAGAGGAACAAGCAAATGACTTAGGGAGATGGGGACCCCATGGTTTTGAAGTCAGGCCTTGGCGTACGTTTAGATTCCAGCCCTCCAGTTCTTCTGAGTCTCAGTCTTCCTATATGTAGCATGGAGGCATTATTAGATTAATTGGGCATAATTAAAAAGAACAGTATGTGCTATGGGATTATGGTCTTGAACACTAAATATTTGTCACTGTAAATACTGGTTTAATAAAACGCTGATTGGTCAAGTAGCTAGTGGAAGTGGAGGCGGGGCAACCAGATTAGGAGAGTTCTGGAAAGTAGAAGATCAGAGGGAGAGATGCCAGGGAGACACAGAAGAAGCAGGATGAGAACGCTGCTCTGAGAAAAGGTACTAAGCCACATGGCTAAACATGGGTTAGTTTAAGAGTAAGAGTTAGCAAGTGATATGCCTGAGCCTTAGGCCAAACAACATATAATTAATATAAGACTTTATGTGATTATTTGAGATTGCTGGTCTGGGTCTGGGACTGCTGGGCTAGGTCAGGCCAGAAACTTCTTGCTACAAGTACATATAATTCCTTAGTGTGTGCGTCACTTTTGGTTATATGTCTGTAAAAGTCCTTTTGGTATATCCCTACCTCATAAGAACCCAAAGAGATTTTTACCTTTGGATTCCTGGGAAATGGCCTTTTTGTCCACACATAACTTATTCAGTGCTCATCATATACCAAGTCAACCAATGTTTCTTTTGTTCTTTCTGTCTGTTTTAAAACAAAAATGTGCTAGGAAGGGGTGGCACACACCTTTAATCCTAGCACTCCAATAGCAGAGGGAGGCAGATCTCTGTGAGTTCGAGGCCAGCAAGTTACAGAACAGGCTCAAAAGCTATACAAAGAAACCCTGTTTCCAAAAACTGAAACCAAACCAAGCCAAACCAAACAAACAAACAAACAAACAAAAATCCAGAAATGTATTGCCTTATATTCTGGGGGCTGCAAGTCTGGGTGGGGTTAAGGTGTCTGCAGAGTTGGGTCCTCCTTAGGTGATACCTTCTTGTCTCCATCTTACCCCAATTGGACAGAGACTCTGATGTAACAGTTGTTCCCACTGGCACCAAACAGGTCTTAAAGGAGATCTTTCCCCTGCTACCCTGTGTAAAATACAAGAGACCTTTAGGAGCAACAGCCACAAAATGGACTTGAATTCATGCTTTCGAAGCAAATCAGGGGTTTGTTTTCCTCGACCTGTTTTTGGGGTGGTGTGAGAACAAGAACACACACAGTTTCCTAGCAGTTGCGGTTTCTCCCCAAAGATTAATTCAAGCATAGGGATTAATCTCAAGAGGCATGCTGGGTAATAAGACCCTTTTTCTATTCATCGCTAGCAAATCCCAGGGAACCAGTTTTGCTGCCCTTGAGTTCATGGCCTGACTTCTACATTCCACAGTGAGCCACACCCTCTGGCTTCCTGGGGTCCTAGTGAGCCACACCCCCCAGTTTTCTACCCCTTGACTTGCCTACACAAGATCCTAATCCTGCCTTCCTTTGGTTAATTAAATGCAGATAACTGCTATGTCAGTCATGGTGTGCACCGTGGCCTCTTGGAGCCGTCTTTAATTGAATGACTCCCATTCCTGGGACTTCTGGGTCTTTCATTAATCAGCTACATACACAACAAAGGTGATGCTTAATGAGGTGTGTGTCAGGCTCCAGGACACCAAGGGGCCTGGATGATGTGCAGGTCTTCGTTTTAATAGCCTGACATCTAGCATTTCCTGTCCACATAATGTTGGGTTGTGATTACTCAAGTAAGTGCAACAATTGCTCATTTGTTATCAAGACAAGGGCTCTCACTTTCCTAGACAGAGACCACAAGGCTCGGGTCACTGGCTGTGCCCAGAGTCACAACAGGAGCCATGTGTGGAGTGGAGAGACTCAGGCATAAGCTGTGTGTTCATAACTCAGGTTATGAACCATGGAGGCTCTGGCTGGACTTTGGGGGGGGGGTGTCACATGACAGCATCATGACCCCAGGAAATTACTCCCTCCCTCTGTGTCTCTGTTTTCTTATCGGTGATGGAGGCAGTGGCAGTGTTGTGGGAAGCAAACAGTCTTGATTTGATTTCTGTTGCTGTGATAAAATATTTGAACTAAAAGCAACATAGCTGTGGGTGTTGGCGTCTAGCTCAGTAGCAGAGTGCTTCCTTAGCAAGCACAAGGCTCTGGGTTTGGACCTCAATCCCTGTTCCCCCTCCACCAAGGCAACATAGGGTAGAAGGGGTCAATTTGGCTTATACTTCTAGGCTGCATATCATAGCAGGAAAGTCAAGGCATAGACTTCAAACAACCAGTCCTAACACATCCACAGTCAAGAGCAGAGGGCCATGAATGTCTGTTTCTTTCTTGCTTGGGTATGTTCAGCTTAATTTCTTTATTCATACACAGTTCATATTCCCTGCCTAGGGAATGGTGCTGCCTACGATAGACAGTATCTTTCCACATCAATTAGCAACCAAGACAACCCCCACAGACCAACCTGAGCTAGATGATTCCTTTTTGAAACTTTCTCCAGGTGATTCTATGCTGTGTCAGGCTGATAGTTTAACCAGTGCAAATACAGAGCACCATGCACAAGAGTGTCTGCTGGGGGAAATGCTGATACATACAGTTCATGTGTAATGAAGACTCGCATCCAGGATATACAAACAGTTCTAACAAACCAAGAAGCCAGAATGGAAAGTAAGCAGCAAGGGAGCAGGCAAGATGGCTCAGTTGGTAAAGTGCTTGTTGGATAGTCATGAAGAGCCGCATTTGATTCCCAGTCAGTACAGCCGACATTGGTTTGTGCTTCTAATTCTAGGGCTGGAGAGGTGAAGACAGGCTGATCTTTAGTACTTGTTGGTCAACCATTCTAACCTGATTGGTGAGTTCAGACCAGGAAGGGACTATGTCTCCTACAATAAGGTTGATGGTGCCATGACACCTAAGGCTGACCTCTGGCTGTCACATGCATGCTTACATTCCTGTCTGCTTGCCCCGCGCTGCCAAGTGCATCTCACACAAGCAAACACAAAATACATGCTCACTCACCCACCTATCCACACAAAGTAGGCAAGGTCCTGAAGAGATATTTCATAAGAGGAGTCAGTCATAGGAGCAGAGCACAGGTGTCCCATTACCAGAAGTATCCTGCTGTAGGTCCCCTTGTAACAAGCAAGAAAGAAGGGAGCAAAACACTCCCTAAGGTCCCTATGGTGAGAAGTGGCTGAGGGAACAAAGCCCACTCTTGATTTCACTCATCTGAGATATACTGGGTCAGCATTCCTAGGAGGGACTCACTTCTGTGTTTCATCAACATCACCCTGCCCATTTTGTATAGCTCTGAAAGGCAGGTTCAGCCCACTGCCCAGCCTGGATAGTCTGTGCAGCCCATTGGTTTTTTTTACAGTCAAAGCTGATGTTCTAACAACTAAAAGTTGATTGACCGGTGGATGACCTCAAGGTCCAAGTCAAAATGACATCTTGTAAAATCTTCCTATTATATATAAAAGATTCCTATCAGAGATCTTTATTCCTTTTGTTGATGGGACCCAAAAAGGTCGTTAAGAACTTAACTAAGGTCACATGGCTTGCAGTTCCTGTGGTCCTCTGAGATGCTGTCTGTGACAGCATCATCCTTGTCCATTACCCCCTACTCCCCACGATGGGCTTAGCTTCCTACAGGCTCCTCCTTTAGACCCGTTGGAAGAGTCAGCGCTCAAAGAGTAATGGAGCGGTGTAATTTATACCACATGAGAAACAACACAAGCACAGATCTGATGCTGATGGGCTGAGGAAATCTAACATGGGTTTGATTTTCCGGGAGACAGCCAGACATTTCAGCCAGGAACCCTGTGGCTGTGGGAATCAGATCTGGGCCACACAGTAGGGTGTTTATGCTCCAAAGAAGCTGTTTCTAATTGTGGGATGCTCAGCCAGATGTGAGAAAGAGTTAATTTATGGGGGGATGAAATGGGAGTTCAATTCAAATGTGTCTGCTGGTCTAGAAAAATGACCTGTAGGAACTGAGTGTCCCTACAGCACATACCTTGAAGACCAAGTGTAGCATCATCTGCAGGCCACTTTTGCCAGGGTACTTCCCGGCGATGTTTGAGGCAGACAAGTTGAAGAGGTTAGCTCCTGTTTCTGTGCAGATGGCATGGACCAGCATTTTTTTCCCTACCCCTGGAGGCCCAGCCAACAGCAATGACTTCACCAAGGGAGCTTTCTCGTGCACTTCTGCGGACCCTGGAAAAGGCAGAGGCCCATGCTGTTGAGCGCTGTCAAGGAAACCAGAGGTCCTTATTATGCTCTGGTGCCTCAGGCTATGGCTGCATTATATGAAGGGGTCTCTATGGTCATGATGAATACATGGATATCATGTCAAGCCCAAGGCTCACCTTCTGCCCCAGTGAGCTCTGGGGCCTCTGGGGCTTTTCTGGCCCTGCATTTTTCCAAACACACAATTTTAAAGAACATTCTTGCAATACCTCTTTTTGGTGATAGTTGTGGAGTTTCTCTGTTAAGGGCTTCACTAAATCCTCTGACGGCTTGGGAAAGGAATGCAGAGAGACAGATAGTGAGGATGGCTGAGACGTGTGTGCTCATTTCCCCTGGAACCTTCTTTTCTACTATCTATTGAAGTGTATGACCCAGAGGGAAGTGTCAGGGAACAAAACCTGAAGATGCTTCTCCTGAGCTGGTCCCAGACTGTCAGGAGCAAAAATTACATGGCACTTGACAAGAAAGCAACTTGGGTTATCATTGTTCCTGCTTCCTGTCCCCATACACACAGTCTATACCTCAAACCAGGTTGGGGGTTGCAGACCAGAGTGGGCACTCAGTAGGAACAAGATGCACGGAATTCAGTACTGATCACTGTGGTGAGGGGATCAGCTGTGCTTGAGGGGCTCTATTTTTGGTGATTCTAGGTGCCTATGTTTTGACTGTTAATACGTGAATATAATGATAATAATATTAATACTAAAATCCGAGACAGGCTCTCATCCTATAGCCCAGGCTGGCCTAAACCTTTTCCTCTGCCTTCCTAATGTTAGGATCACAGCCATGTGCCATCATGCCTGGTTCAATATCATTTGTCCCTTTGTTTCAAGTATAATTGATAAGATACAGAGAACGGTGTGAGAATCATATTTCTATGATCGTTCACCATTTTCCATATTCTTTTATGAGACATAAACAAAGATGCACTATTTGTGGTTAGTGAGGGTCACAGCAACATGACATGATGAGGGAGGTATATATATATATATATTTTTGGTGGCATTCCTCTTCCACTCACTTGAATATGGAAGGATGCTGAAAAACCCTGGGAGCTCCTGTGGCTATGTAGGGTGGGTTTTAAATGTGGAAATGCCTTGAGCTGCCCTGCTAAGAGTTGATGGTCAGGAGAGCCCTGAGCCCTGAGAATGTGTGATGGGAAGCCAGGATGCAACTGAACCTTAGGTGTACCTGCAATGGGAAGCAGAGGATGCTTGGGACCACAGATACTGCAGAAGCTAAAATTAAGCTACGGGCCTCAGCTGGACTCTGGGAGGAGGGGCCATATGTGCTGGACTTAGGAGGAGAGCCCAGGAGCAGTGTGTGAGAATGGCCCTGGTGACAGAGACAGTGACTAATTAGGTAGGTCTTGTACACTTTGATTGGTGAGGTGTCAGGGAAAGACCGTGGCAGGACAGGTGGAGAGACTGGTGACCACTGTTGGGTGTCTGAAAGGTTCATGGGAATTGTAGACTTGCCAAGGGTGCTGGTGGAGGCCAGGGATGGGAGAGTCTGGGCAGTGTGGGGGAAAAAGGACCATGTGGAGGATGGAATCTGGGAAAGAGACAGGAGACTTTGGGGAAGATGTACCAGATGTGCATGCAGAGTGTCACTTTTTAAGGGAGGGATCACCCAGATCACTCAGAGGCAAAGAAGGTGATCTAGGGAAGGTCCTTGTGGTTAGGGCCTAGGTAACCCAGTGAACCAGCAGGCCTCATAGGACTGGCACCTTCAGCTCTTCCTGACAGGATTTTGGGGCATTCTAGAGATTCAGGACACTTTTAGTTTGGGGCATAGGGGCTGTCTGATGTCTGAAGGATTGCAGAGATACAAGAAGGTTGGTGTTCTAGGCCCTGACCCCATTTCTGTCATGTGGAGATGGAGGACTCTGGAGGGTAAGGTAACTTTTGGGCTAGGAGAAAACCCAGATCTACCCAGCAAAGCGCCTTCCTCAGCACCCCACCTTCAGTCTCTTCTTTGGATCTTCCAGGACCTGATTAGACACATCCTGGGCTTTCTTGTATACCATGAGGGGTCTATGGTGTCTTAACCCTAATCCTAGTCATTTAAGATAGTTTCATGACGAGATGTGGAAAGTGGCCTCTGTGGGCTTCTGCTAGTGACTGCCACTGAAGTGACCTGAACAACCAGTGTCCACTCAGGCCTTGCCTTTCCACAGCAAGCTTCCCCTGTGACTACGGAGAGGGAAGGGTTGGCTTCAGAAATTGTGCCAGCAGCAGCCAGCATCTCCCCAGGTTGCTCCCACTTGCGGCTGGAGGTGACACATGAAATTTAGATGAAACATCCTGAAGGCATGTCTGTGCGCACAGCTCATCTGCCTAGTCCTGTCTGCATTCTTGACAGGAGACATAAAACTCTCTCAGGAGAAGTAGCTCTGTAGCTGACTCTGTGTGGCCAGGAGGGCTCTGCAGCTGTTGATAGCTGGGAATGGGGGTGGGGTGGTGTGAAGAGGTGGGTGAGAGAGTCCTGAATGACAAAAGGATGAAGGAGGCAGAGGGGTAGGCTGCTTCTTGAAGGAAGGCTTTGGGAGCAGAATAGAGAACCATGCACACCAGACAACAGATGTAGCGCACCCTTAGGCTGGAGGAGTTCCTTGTAAACCTACTGGATCATTGCGTTTTCTGCCTCCCTTTGTGTTACAATAACGTGTGAGGCTCAATGTGCTTTATAAAGCTGGCTCCATGAATAATACATATCGAATTTGTTGACATTAAATATGTGCTCCAATGTTATATTTAACAAACATTAAATATTTGTATGTGATACAATATGAAATCTAGTACCTGTATATTTATATTGCCCCCAAATTACATTTACAGCTAGTGATGTAATTTCAGGAGAGGATGGAAGGCATCCTTGCCAACAGACTTAAGTTATGAAGCCAAAGCTGGACAGTGACTGAAGTAGATGAAACAAGCAGAGATGTCTAGTTTCAGAGTTGAAGGCAGGACTTCATGGTCAGGGCTCTGCCCTCCTAAGGCAGCCACCAAGCAGAGGGAAGGAAGCCTGACTCCATGCCTTCCCAATACCCAGGCACATCCTAGAGACATGTCTGAAGAACTGTGATAGAACTCTTTCAGGGGTGAGAAGGGATGCCTGGGGGAGATCAGAAAAACCCCGGGGGGAAGGCTTAGTACACAGGAAAGACATTCTGGTTTTAGAGAGGTGTTGTCTGCTCAGGACCCAGCCATAGAAGGTAGCATGTGAAGGTACACAGCCACCTTGGCCCTCGGCCTCAGCCGACTGACTTCACAGAGGTCACCTCTCTCCAGCGGATTGCCATAACGTAAACTGGACCCAAAATGGCACAGAAACACTTGTCCCAGCATGCCCTTCTCTGTTGGGCATGTACTATGGAGGCAAGACAAGGCTTCATATTCTCAAGTGAGATGGTAAAGAGTCCTTTCGGGGTCAAACAGGAAATACTATCGAAGCAAGAAGGGAGGCTGCTGCCTCAGCTTGTGGGAAGGGCCAGTCCTTACCCAAAGGCAAGATCCCATACAGTGTGATGAGCTGTCTGACATCCAGGAGGGAGGGCATGGGCTCCACGGCTACCTGGCGCAGAGTGGTCCCCAGGTAGCTGTATTCACCTGGAGAGGAAGAAAACCTGGATGAATGAATGGGAAATAAGTGGGTCTGAAAAGTGAAGGATCAGAGAGAACATAAATACAGCATGGACGAGCCATTATGGAGGGCACATCTGTCCTAGTCATATCAAATGATACCCCTGACATGGCCCACAGTCATCCGAGAGGACAGCCTTGATTAAGGAATTGCCCAGATTAGATTGACCTGTGAGCTTGTCTGTGGTGATATATTGTGTTTCTAATAAAGTTTGCCTGAAGATAGAGACAGAGGAGTATGCCACAGCCACTTCTCACCTAGCCATTCCTCATGAATCCTCAGACTGATGCTTCTGAGTCCTCAGTCAAAAGGGAAGCATCAAGCTCTGTCTCCTGTGGCCTTATAAACCTTTCTCTACCCAGCAATGTCACTTCCTGGTTCAAACTTTCTAGTGCTGGGATTAAAAATGTGTGTGCTACCACTCCATGATCTTTATGGTTAAAAATCTGTTGCCACTCTGTCCTCTGATCTTCAGGCAAATCTTATTAGATACAGAATATATCACCACACTTGTCAATGGAGAGGATTGTTTAGATTATTAATTGATGTAGGAAGCCTCAGCCCACAGTGGGCAGCACCACCCCTACGCAGGTGGTTCTGAGTTGTATAAGAAAGCTAGAAAGCATGGATGGAGTAAGTGAACGAAAGCTAGAAGAGTCGGGCAGCAAGAAGTCCTCCTCTATGAGTGGTTCCTACTTTGAGTTCCCGCCCTGATTTTGGTCAGTGATGAACTATGACCTGGAAGTATAAACCAAATAATCTCTTCCTCATCAAGTTGCTTCTGGTTAGAGGATTTTTGTCACAGCTGCAGAACGAACACAGGACATCTTCTCGAAGATGAGGTTTGACCAGAAACCGGCGAGAAAGCCTAACTATACCAGAAGTAATAAGAGGCATATTACAATAACAGTTACAGTAATCTCACAAGGAAAAAAATACTGGCTATTTAGCATATACTAGGCCCAAGATTTGATCCTCAGCACTGATTCTCATAGTTATCATAAAGAGGAAAAAAAATTATTGGGTTGTATGAAGTAAGATGAGGTTTTGAGTCACATACAGAGAAGCTGAAATGCTGCAGGTTTTGCTTTAGACACTAAGAGATTATTTCTTAAATTGGCAGAAAGTTCTGCAATAAATTATTTAAGATCCACGTGGAGTTCAGTGAAAGGAAGGGTCTGAGTCTAATTTAGGATAAATAGAAACATCTCCTGTTGAGGGTAATATTAATTTACATTTTTATCATTTTTAAAGGGTTACCAAAGGAATAATATGGAAATAAATCTTCACAGGTTTAATTAAAGATATCAAAGGGCTTAATTGTAGCTAGCCATAAATCTGAAGTGTTATTTTCTAACTCATTTAGATAAGGTCACCAAGAAAATTAGTTTGGCTGTCTCCATTTGTCACAAGGATGGACCTTTATGTACCGCTATGATTCCTGTGGTCTGTTTTTGAACCTGCAGTGAAAATACTCCTGGGATGAGGCAGGACATTAGGGTGTTTCCCCCCCCAGATGCTTTCTTTCCTACTTCAGGAGCTCACTGACCCCACTGTGTATGTGACAGATGCAACATGCACATTCCTGTATGTAAAATGTTGAAGACACCCAATGCCTATAGCATTTACAAAGTCCGGGAAAATTAGAGGGACAATCTAGAGACTGGCTGCTGTCTTATACAGGGCAGCCTTCCAAATCCTCGGCATTAAAAAAAAAAAGTCCTTGGCAAGGACAATGGCATTGGTTAGCGCAATGAGTGATAGTGGACACTTCCATTACAGATGCAGAGACTCCTGCGTTTTAACAAGCAGGTAATAAATAGCAGAATGGTTAATTTAGCCTCCACCAGAAGGGAAAGAGACCCTGTAGTAACCGTTAAATCTAGTGTGTACTGCCAGTAAACATGACATTAGAGGTGCTGTGAATGTGACCTCAATTTTCCTGCTTATGTAAATACATATTAATATCCAGGCGGACCATATTTTCTGGAACCTAGCAGATTTTATTTAAACAAATTATATTAAATTAAATTAGTGGGTGTTGGTTCTGATAGCAAGAGGGGTCCAACTAGCCTGGGCTGTTTGCCAAGTTATGAGCCTCACTCTGAAAGCATGTCTCCGTGTTTTATGACTGCCCAGAACTGAAGCCATTATCCCTTCCCATCTACAGAGTCAGTGCTCAGAAAGCCCTGGATTCCCTGCATAAGCACCAGATCTTTTGGAAGAGAGAGAAAGCTGAAAGCTACAAGTAAGGGTATGTGAGGTAGAGGACTAGGAAGCAGGGCTAGGAAATGCAGGACAATTGAAAGAAGAAACACAGAATGCACTGAGGGCTGAACTGGGTTCCAATACAATCTGTATGTTGTTATCTTTAAGCTCAGCTTTCCACCATGTGACCTTAGCTGTAAGGGGCTTGTGAAGGAGCTTTTAGATAATGGGACCTAAAAATGAGCAGCATCCCTGTCCTTACAGGAACGGGTACATTGGATACAGAGAAAGACATACCTGGAGGGAGGAGGACCCAAAGATGAGGATGTGGAAGGGGTAAAGCAATCACATGCCAGAGCAGAAGGAGAAGCCCAGAGTGCTTTCTCCTCACAGCCTCAGAAGGGACCTACCCTCAGAACCTCAGGCCTCCAGTCTGTAGAACTGTGTGTGTGTGTGTGTGTGTGTGTGTGTGTGTGTGTGCATGAGTATGTATTTAGAGACCAGAGGTCAATCTCTTGTTTCTCAAAAGCTATCCACCTTGATTTTGAGACAAGGTCTTTCATTGGGCTGGAGTTCAGTAGGTAAGTAGGCTTTGTTGGCCAGTGAGTGCGAGGAATCGACCTGTCTTTGCTTCCTCAGTACTAGTGGGCTCTACTGTTCCCGACGACATCTTATGTATGGGTTCCAGGGATACAAGTCAGATCCCCTTGCTGACTCACCTGTCTCCCCAGCCAGTAATCTAGCTTCTTATTTCCTTCTGGGACAGGGCTGAGGGCACATAGGAGTATCTATGACCATAAACAGTGCTCCCTAGCACATCCCTGACATTGGCTCTCTAACCTGTGCTACTCAGTGCTCACTATGCATGGTGGGGACTCTTTGTGGCTGATGATCTATGGACAAACCTCATGTTGCATAGTTACAGAGTTAAAGTCCAGCTATAATGATGCACATCAGACATTTCTAGAAATGCTGAAGAACTAAGTCTGTGTTTGGTGTGAGCTCTCCAGGTTCCAAAAAAAGTACAAGTTATAAGTGATTCAAGAGACATCTCCAGATGAACTCTTTTGCAAGATCATGCTTGTGTGCAGTTCTGGCTTACTCTATAGCTTTTGGGACTGGAATTTTGGAGGCTTATGGAATCTTCCAGGCTTTAGCAGAGGTGATGAACACCAAAGAGAATGTGATTGCCATTAAGAGGGCTTTGGTCCATTTCTCATCAAGCATGGCAGCTGCTGAGCCACAGTGTGCCAAGATCACTGAGGAGAATCTTGAGTTGTTTGTAGGTGGCTGGATCTCTTGGTTCTCTGAGTAAATGTGGTGCACGAGAGGGGTAGGGGTGCCCTGAAGACAACAGCTAACCCCAAGTCCACCAATAAAGCTGACAGCAGCAGGAGCAGTGGCTAATGAAAGGCTGAGACTGAGGGCATGACTTGGTGGTGGCATTCATTCATTGAGGCTGCTGCTACTGTATTTTCACTCCGCAGTAGCAGAAATGGAGGCATTGGAGGATCCAGAAAAGGACATCGATTCTGGAAGGATAGAGTGGGCTAGCCTTGGCTATCCCAATCAAGGGTCCCAAGCACTAGACATCTAGCCTTAACTCTGTGGTAAAGGAGTCTGCCTGGGGATAGTGCCCAGAATGCTTTACACAACAACCTGGAGCTTCCTGCTCCCTAGGGGTGGGGTCTTGGTTCTTCAAAATGAGTGTGTTTGAAGAGCATTGACCATGCAGTGGTTGCAAAGCCAAATTGGATGTTTTGTTTCTTGTGTACCTGAGATCTGGCCAGCAGCCTGTGGCTGGGCTTCTGGGTACACAGCCAGTGCTTGGAACTGAGCATCTGGGTGGGGGCAGAGCTGAGAGCAGAGAGGGTAGCCCTGACCAGCTACTGCAGTGTGAATGACATCTGGAATTTTAAGGGGGCTAACATGAGAGAGGAATCGTAACCACAGGACTCCAAAGTCTGGCTTTGGGTCCTAGCATTGTTGAGCACTCACAGATGGACCTGCATTGTGTCCTTGGTCTTCAAAATGTGATGTGCAGGCTGTGGAACCTGCTCTGTGTGGTGTACATCTGCCCCAGTGCTGGGGAGGCAGAGACAGGAGAATATGGGGAGCTCATTATCTAGCCAAGCAAATCTGTGAGCTCCAGGTCCAATGAGATACTTCTTCTCAAAATTAAGGTGGGGTGCAACAGTGCGAGACACCAGACGTCAACCTCTGCTCTTCACATGCCTGTTGTGTATGTGTGATCCACACGTACAAAAATCTAACAAAGTAAACCATGGGATGGTGGTGTAATGAGGAAATGGGTTAGACCATAGAGCAGGAGAAGAGTCCATAATGAAGGCTCAACAAATCAAGCCAAACTCCAGAACCAATAAAGTTTGGGCGAGGCTTGCCTGAATGTACTGGTCAGTCCTGTAATCTGAAAGATGAAGAGGTAAATGGGCATCTGGGTGGCAAAAATCCCCAGTAGATCCTCAAGTGTTTATACAAAAGATGGCTTGGAACAATCTCTAATGTCCCAGGTCCTACCCAGAGACTGTTCATCATCTATATATGGAAAAAGGAAGCTTTCCAAGGGAGAGTCTGGGGACATCGCCTTTATCACCAGTTCAACTCAAATGCCACCAGGTGAGACAGAGAGGTTTCAGGTACCTGAGGATGTATCAATGCATGTCATTTTCCTGCCAAAAAAGTTTAACCTGGATGAGACGGTAAAGAAACCTAAAAGAGGGGGCCGTTTGTAAAGTAACCCAGGCTCTTCAGAAAGGTGCAGTTGTGAACAGTTCAGAGAGGTGGGTGTGCTGCTTGCATTTGTTTTTGTCACCTTGACTCAGCTGGAGTTATCTAGAAAGAGGAAACCTCAACTGGAATAATGCCTCCATTGAATTGGCTTATGAGTATGCCTGTAGGTCATTTTCTCAGTGACTGATGGGGAAGGACCCAGCCCATTGTGGGTGGTAGCATCCCTGGGCTGGTGGTCCTGGATTCTATAAGAAAGCAGGCTGAGCAAGCCATGGGGAGCAAGCCAGTAAGCAGCACTCCTCAGTGGTATCTGCCTCAGCTCCTGCCTCCAGGTTCCTGCCTTGAGTTCCCGAACCAGCCCCTCTCAGTGATACGAAAGCCTTTCCTCACTAAGGTGCTTTTGCTCACGGTGTTTATCACAACAAAAGAAACTTAACTAAGATAAGTGATGAGGCTCTAGCCAGAAGGAGTGCAGGAGAAGAGAGCCCTAACGTCCCCCCCCACACCCTCAATGGGAATCGGGAATCAAAACATGCAGTTGTGAAGAACACAATTTGGGGCTGGTGGAAACCGCACACCCAGTGTACACAAGGCAAACAGTGATAGTATTAGTACCGGTTTTCTGAGTGGAGCTGCTTTTTGTGGTTATTTTGGAGACTGACCTTGACCACCAGTGAAATTTTCTTCACCAGAGCAAGCATAACATCTCCATCAGGGTGCAGAATTGTGAGAAATTTTAAATGATTACCATGTTCTTAGATCATCATAGATAATTTTCAATAAAAAAATATAAACCCTCAGTTGGAGATTGTACTCACAGCTGCCTCACCTCCCTCCTCCCAACTCTTCTGACCCCATGAAAGAGCTATGCACTCCACAAGTACCAGGGGCAATGCATTGGCATAGATGTATCAACTGTTCATTTCTTCAGGTCATGCCATGAAGAACTGGCCAAGGAATTCTGCCATGCTAAGGGACTGGTTTTACTCAAGGGAACCCCTTTGGTAACAGTACACCTTTGGATGTTAAAATCAATTTACCAGCATGCCCATGCTTCTTTTTGGAAAGAAACACAAATGAAAAGCATTTCTAGAACCCCAGAGTGCCCCGTGACAGATGTACACACTGCTCTCATAGTACTTTACCAACGTAATCAGAGAGGTGGACCTTCAGAGCCTGGATTAATAGGCCTTCTTCAACTAGCTCCTGGTACAGAGACTCGATGGTCCTGAGGAGGAAATACAGTTTCTGCCATCAGCGCATGGTAACACACAAGATCATAGCTGCTTCCAAAGTATGCTTCCATCTATGTATTTTTGAAATATTTCTACAATTTGGAGATAAATTAGACTTTTGAAACCAGTATTTTCAGCCAACCATGTGGATATTGGATATTTCCTATTAATAAGAATTATATTTGTGGGTGTCTGAGACCTGCTATGACTCCATCAGTCTTTTTGATGGTCCAAATGTGAGTTAGAAATTACCCGATAAAAGTAATACAATGGTCCTAGAATTTTATTTTCAGTTAGCATAGCTCATTAGCCTGCGTGAAATTTCTTTTTCTTTTTTTTTAACTTGTAGAACAGTGGTTTAGCATCTGTAAGGAGCAAGGGTGGTTTCTGCAGGAGATAACTGTGCATGTGTGTTATGTTATATGTGTGTACATGTATGTGCACATGTGCTTGAGTGTGTGTGTGTGTGTGTGTGTGTGTGTGTGCAGGGAAGAAGCTGGTATGGTTGTCTGGAACTTCACAGGTTGACAAAGCCACCTTTTCAGTCTTGACTTTTTTTTTTTTTTTTTTTTTTTGACAAGGCCTCTTTACATAGCCCTGGTTTCTGGAATACCTGAAGTAGACCAGGCTAGCTTCAGCCTCACAGAGCTCCAACTGCCTCTCCCTCCTTCTATCTCCATATGAAGATAATCTGAGAAAGGAGTCTCAATTGAAGTGTCATCTAGATCAGACTGACCTGTGGGTATGCATGTAATGGACTGTCTTTATCATTAATTGATACAGATGGCCCAGGCCACATCATTCCCTAGACAGGTGGTCCTGGGCCATATAAAAGTTAGTTAAGCATGAACCAGTCACCTAGGAACCAGCATCCTCCACAGTTCCTGCTGCACTCCTTGGCTGTAAGTGACTTCCTTGGTCTGAAGTAATGCTATGTGGAATATCAAGCAAGTTCCCATCCTAACTTCTTCAGTGATGGGCTATGATGTGGAGTTTTAGCTAAAACCATCCTCTTTCTTTCTTAAGCTGTTTTTGATCAGAAAGGAAACTAGAACACACTTCTTCTGACTTATTTGTGACAGATTCAAGTGCAAGGGAGAATCTCAGAACACTGTCAGCATCTTGTGGTCACTGTAGGGGAGCCACATCCAAGGCAATGTCAGTCAGCACCATTGTATTTGGTGACACTTTAAATGCAAAGGGGCAGGTTCATGTTAGGAGACCCAGCGTTTGCTCTAGGTTTCTCGTTACTTCACTCTGTGTGTTCATCTGGCCAGATGGTCCTCAAAATAGCCATGTATCATGTACCTCTGTCCTGGACAGTTTAAGCATTCATGCAATGATAGATGTCTGTCTCTCCATGAATGAGGACACCAGAGTCTCAAAATGTACTTTAGGACACTTATAAGCACCAAGTAGCCAAACAATGTAACTTCAAGGGGAACTGCATCCAAGCATGCACCAGCTGTGGGGTACTCTGTGTGTCTTAGGGGTGACTGCAGGGGGATTTCCAGAGAATTCAGGTAGGCTTCTTTCCTCATGAGTGTCACTCATGTCTTTTATCAGCAAAACTTAAGAGAAAGATGCTTAAGAATGATGCCTGGCTTCCAGTCAGCAGGCGTTAACTGACAGACAAGGTGAAGCCTGCCTGCCTGTATTATTATAAAACACAAGCATTTTAAGCCATCTATTAGTACTGAGGTTGGGCTAATGAAACTCAAGATTGCAAATATCTCTCTGGAGACTCGGCTACATTACATCTTTGTACTGGCACCCTTGGCAAGAAGCGCAAAGGGCACAGGACAAGGTTGTAAAGGAAGTGAGGTTCCCTTTTGCCCAGAAGAAACTCATGCTTGCATGTTTTGAAGTCTCATGATGTTATTTTCTCAGCCATTTTTAGTAAGTACCACCCCGACTCCATGTAAATATTAGAATTTTTAGGCGCTTGGATGTGATAGGCAGCTTTACCTCTGGCCAAGTGGTTGCATTATGCATAATTTTTCAATCTAGAGTCTATACAGGGCTTTCTCTTGGGCCAACCACTCCTCACACTCTAGGAAGGGCTACTGGCCTCAGCCTGCTCTGGGATTCAGGGTGCATCTCTGCATTTCTTATTTGCTTGTCTGTCCACTCACCGCATCTGTCATGCCCAGAACAAGCCCACACCTCACCTGTCAGCTGTCAGGTCTTTGTCTTTCTTTCCCCGTCTTCCTCTCTTTCTGCCTTTCTTTCCTTTACCTTGCTGGAAGAAAGTGGAAATGAGCAATGTTTTCATAGAAAAAAAAATGAGCGCGTAGATGACCCCTGAAGGTGTCTTTTCTCCTTTCAATTGCCTTTGCGTTTTTGACCAAAATTAGTTGTATGTATTTGTGTGCAGGCTGCCTGGGTCCTCTGTCCTATTGCACCTATATCCACCTGCCTGTCAGTCTGTATGTTTGTATATCTTCTTATGAACAGCACATGGTGTTGATTAACAAAACTTTGCTGCATGGAGGCAAATTCCTAATTTGTTTGTAAGTTAGGTAAATACCTAATTTGTGGAGAATTTTTCTCATAATAGAACATTGAACTATGTCACATGCCTTCCCATCTCTGAAATGACACAGAACAAGGTAATTGATCATAACAATGAATGTTTCAGGCTTTCTAACTCCATTCCGTCAACATGGTGAGGTACAGGGACCTATCTGTGCATGTTGAGCCATCCTTACATTGCACAGTCCTGGAGCAAAGTCTATCTAAACATTGCCAAATTCAGTTTACTAGTGTTTTGTTGAAGATATGTGTCCTCTTGTTAATAATACTGACACCTAGCTTTCTTTTATTGTGGTGTCTTGATCTGGCTTTGGTTTCAAGGTGTTTAGAAGGCTCATAAAAAAAAACCTTAGAAGCCTTCCCTCTCCTATAATTTTAAGAAATTTTTTTAACTGACTTTTCTTTATCTTTCATATTCTCTGGAAGCCAGACTGTAACACTTCAAAATAGTCATTTATTCTATAGGGACTAGTTCCCACAGGAGCTAGATGTAACAATTAATCCATACAATAATATACATTAAGGGTTTGCTCTCAGCCAGAGATGGTTTACACATTCCTAAATTCATAGCCCTTATGTATGATAAAGTAACATGGTATCACCAGCAAATATAACACCCACCAGTTATAAGCACAACTAAGACACAGAGCGCCTTACTTACAAAGAAACAAGAGCTACTATGGGGTTTCCAAAGGCCTCTCTGAGGAAGACTATTGTCTGTGCCAGAGATGCCACTGAAGAATGTGAATGAGGAGTGTCCAAAACAGACTTATGTTTAGGAAGGACCACTCAGGATGTTGGATAATCTCTGATCAACTTGCCATCTCCAGAAAGTGCAGGAAACTGCCTCAGGCTGCTCTTTTTTGGTATCCCTTCCCTGGCTAATGGTTTCCCTATAAGTTTCCTTGCAATTAATTAAGTTTCAGTTTGCCCTAAAGCTCATCCTTAGGTCACCTGGGCTGGGACTGGGCTGTGAAAACTCTCCTAGCTATACAATCACCAGCAATCCCTTGAGAGCACCTGGCACCACTATGACATGGTGGCATCTTAGAGATGCTGATGGCAGGGAATGAGATGGGTTCAGAGGAGGGAAGCAAGACTGGTGTGGCCTTGGGCTTGGCTAGTGAGGAGGAGAAAGCCTGTCATCTGACACAAGGTCACAGCCACCTCGGAAATATGTTTCCCACTCTGCCAGCTTAGTTTCCATGTCTAGTCATAAACACACCCTTTTTTTCATAGATGAAGACACACATGGAGCTTAAAAGTAGCATCAGGAGATATCCTTTTAAGGAGAGGGGACTGCATCAGGCCACCATGTTGTATCTTCAGAACAGTGCTCTGAAGAACAATTTAAATGACTTCAGAATTAAGCCATATGTTCAGTGCAAAATGGATCTAGATAGCTATCCTAAGGCCATGTGTCCCTGAGATGCCAAGACTCAACACAGTGCAACTGAGTTCATGGGCCTCAGGCAGGGTGGCTTAGTGTCTCCAAACCACAGGTTTCTTGTGTCTTTGACAATACTGCAGAGAAGAGTCTTGGATTTCTCCTTTGAGCATTCTGAAGCAGTCGCTGGGCTGTCTGTGGGATGAAGTCAGACATAGGAGGCTAAAGGAATAAATTGTACATGCTTCAGTCCAACTGGCTATTGCAAACACCACATGATGGATTTGTGGCAATTTAAAAGTTGATTCACAGTGTCTCTTAGTCTGATTCTTATGCTCATAAACTCTGTTTGATGCTAATGGATTTCACTACAGGATGACCTGCAGGAGCAGATGAGGATTGGAGTAATGTGCTTCGGCCTCTCAGATAGTGCTCATCTTGTGTATGGTGATAAGAACCTGTAATAAGTAGTCCTGGGGAGGGTCCTCTAAAAAGGTAGGGTTAATCCACTTGAGGGCCATACCACTGGGCACCGAGTGGTGAACAGTAAAATCAGCAAAAGGGAGATGCTTGATTGTCTTAGTCAATGTTCCATTGTTGTGAAAAGACACCATGACCAAGGCAATTCTTATAGAAGAAAGCCTCTAATCAGGGCTGGCTTACAGTTTCAGAGGTTTAGTTCATTATCATTGTGGGGAGCATGGTGGCATGTATACAGGCAGACATGATGCTGGTGAAGTAGCTGGGAATTCTATATCCAGATCCACAGGCAGTAGGAGAAGAAAGAGCCAGTGGGCCTGGCTTGGGTTTTTGAAACCTCAAATCTCACCCCTCAGTGACGTATTTCCTCCAACAAGTCCACACCCCCTAATCCTTCTCAGGCAGCACTAATTCTTGATAACCAAGCATCCAAATATATTAGCCTATGGGGGAGTCATTCTTAGTTAAATCATTGTGCTTGACGTAGGGCATCCTGGGTGCAACCGGATACCCAGCAGGCACTGTTGTCCATGGCTGACTCTGCTGCCTACCCATGTTTGATACCCACCTTTTTTCCCTTCTTTCCCTGGAAAGGATGTTCCATTTCTTTGTTTACAGCTAGTTTAAGGTTTTTCAGCTCGTGTCTCATCAGCTCGTCAACCTAGGAGAAAATGCAAAGGACGTAGGTGGCTTCGCGTGCCTTGTGTCTCCTCTTGGATTGCTTGTCAATTTGGAAATTGTGAAAAGGGTAATCATTATAGCAAAAGGCCTTTTTTTATTTCCCTACTGGAGGTAAGTGTAGGTGTACCTGAACTCTTATCTCTGACTCTAATTCCTTCCGTTTTTCCTCCTTGATCATTTCCGGGTCATAGCTCTGAGGAAAATTCCAAGATTCATCTTTATTCATCCATGTGTCTGTACTCCATAAGGATAGAGAAAAAGGAAAGGAAAAAAAAATCAACATATAGGTTAGTGAGGGGTGTTATTGTAATCTCAATGCACACAGATCTGTCTAGTTTCCAGAACAGATGTTTGAATAGAGAAGCTAGTGAATGATAGAGTTCACAGCCCTGTCGTATGATATCCAGAAAAAAAAGAGGAGAGGAAAATGGAAAGTAAAAACTTCAGGTAAAAATATGGGTGTGGTTGGCTTTGTCAGCTTGACATCACCTAGAATCAGCAGAGGAGAGATTTGAGGAATTGTCTGAATCAGGAAATGTGGTACACTATTTTGGGGAGATCTGTGCCAAGAGTCCTTGAGACCAGATAGCTTCAGAAAGACATGGACACAAAGGTCTAGGTTCTAAAGCATGGGTCATGTCTCCAAGCAGTAGACATAACCCAGTGGCCATGTGGCCACTTATGAAAAGCAATGGATGCCACCATGCAGAAGTAAGGTGGGTTTAATTTGATGGATGTCACCCTGTACAAGTGAAGTGGGCTCCCTTTACTTCCTAGACAAGCTCTGAGGTCAGCAGAAGTTAGCTAGAACTGAGCCTGGATGGGTTCCAGGAAGGATTCTCTCTCTCCTGCCTGAGAAAGATGTAAACTGAGCTAGGTGAGTTTTTCAGAGTCCCTGCCTTACCAAACCATAGTATCCACCACCAAGATCTGTGAGTACGCCTGCAAGTGATGTAAGAGGTGGTGCAGGTGTGTGAAAATGAAGAGTGTGGATTTGCAAGAGACAGAAAAAAACATCAAACTGGTGCATTTTTTATAGGCCCAATTTGCCATGTGCCCTCCCCTATACAGAACAGCTGTATGAAAAGCACCTCAGTGCCTGGGTGCAGGGCACAGGATGGATGCCAGGGTAAGGAGAGGGATGAATGGTACCGCTGGAGGGAAGCTAATTTGAAGGCAATGAAGGAGTTGGGGTTGAAGTTCAAGGTGTATTGTATCTGGTCTGGCAGGGGACAAGCCTGAAAAAAAAAAAGTGGGTATCTTGAACGGGTAGACAATGCTTTTATCAGCAGACATAGGTTATAAAATGAAAATCCCAGTGTCAGGTATGGGATAGTTATCTATAAGAAGTTGTTGGTCAATGAACCTCCTGGAAACAACATAAGGCTATGATCAACATTTTTGGCTACCCATCAAACTTTATGGTAAGACATAGAAATGAATTGGAGTTGACCAGGAAGCTTCCCCCATGCCAGCTAGCTTTCATAGACCTAGAAGGTGCTATGCAGTTGCTGGGGAAGAAAAGTCATATGTGGTCTAACCCACAGTTGGATCCTGCAAGTTGCAAGGCAAGATATGCCTACTAATGCAATAGCATCATTACTATGTGTGACAACCATTCACTTTCTGATTGGATTTGAGGCCTGCTCCACAGGAAGGAACTCATGCCTGGACCTGCAAACCTGATCAAAACACCCATGGCTATGGAAGTCACAGACCAGAGTGGGCAATCTGTTACTGTTGTCTTGATAAACAGACATATTGTCAAGTCACCTTCTAAATATTAATGTCTATACCCATAAGTAGTGCTTGCCTTAACCCTGGTCAAAGAAGCTTCTGTCTGAAATGGGCAGTTATTAATGTGCAAAGCCAAGAAAAAGCGACTGTTGAGTGCTGAGCCCGTAACAGGATATCTATATCAGACTTAACAGAGCTCAGGGAACATTATGGGGAAAGGAGAAAAGGATGTAAGAGCAGGAAGATTGAGGAGAGCTTTGAAATGCTGGCTTCTGGATGTGACATGGCCATCGCACCCATAAATCCACAGCAGCTGTGTTTACCTGCACATCACCTGCATGAGATCAAGCTGATCAGCGTTTGTAGTAATTAACACTGAATTTACTTCCTTTGTGAGTGAACACGGAAATCAGACAGTGTGAGCTAGAGGCAGATGGTGCAAGAATTTCAATTTTGCTGTCTTTTAACGCTGGCAAGCACTGTATGCACACTTTATTGTCTGACAGAAAGTAAAAGTGGATTTCGGGGAAGATTCAACATTCCCATGGGAAGCCAGATCTTGCAACCTGCAACATCCTACCCTCACCAGGACCTATCTGTGGGGAAGGGGTTTATTAATCCCTACCCCTAGCTAAGGAGCATTGGCAGCTTATGGATGATTGGGTCGGGCGTTCTACAGCTGTGGAAAGTCTTGCTCTGGTGGATGGCCACACTACTTGGACTCAGAAGATTATGGAAAAAAAAAATGAGACAACATGAAGGTTGGAGAGACCATGCTGAGAGGAATTCAGGGAGAGTTTGAGAGAGGTGCTGGGGAGGATATAATCAAAATATATTGTATACATATATGAAGCTGTCAAAGATTATATAGAAATATTCCTAATAAGCTCATTTCCTGAAATACATGTTTTAAAATATAGAACAGCCTAAATGTAGGGCTGACAGATGCTTCTTGTTTTGAGACAGCCTCTCACTATATCATCCAACTGGCCTTGACCTAGAAGCTTCCTATTTTATTGCAGGATTATGGGTATTCACTGCCATGCCTGGCTCACTGGATTCTTCTCCCCCTGCCTCCCAGACAATAGTAAAAAGAGCTTCAGTGTGTTACAAAAAGTGCCTTTTACTAACCACCCGACCTGCTTCCGTCTTGCAGGACGGGTAAGCTTTCACCCAACACAAGTTTATCTCCTACATTAAGACATCAGAGAGCTGAGTCGCTTGCTATTTACAGTGACCCGCTCAGCGCAATGCTAGAGAGGCTTCCCAGACTCTGGGAACAAGACGTTCAGTAATAGAAGGAGCGTGGAATACTTAACAGAGAGGGAACAGTAACACGCTCACATGCTGGAGCTGCAGCTAGCTTTTGTAAATATGGCTCCTCACAAGGAGTTCTCTGATCTCCCCTCTAGAAAGGTCTCAATGGGCTGATTTTTTTCCTTCGAAATGCTGCTTTCTCATGACACTTCTGCACAGGGCACTTTTCAATCCCTTCAGGAATTTCATGGGCATTTGTAAATGCAGGAAGCTGTTTGGGACCTTCAGAGGGCACTCATTGCCCCCACTCTCCTGCAGCCAGAAAGAACTTTTTATCCCCAGACAGTGAAAAGCAGGCCAGGGCCCTTTCACATGGGGGGGAAGAGGAGGGCCCAGGGGTAGGGAGGGGCTGAGGGGGCTCAATCTTAGTGATTAAAATGCTAATGTATTATTTGAGAAGGGGAACCTTTGGTTTTAATGAGAAGGATCTTAAGATGAAGAGGTTTCTATTTAAGTTACTGAAGACCTGGATGGTGACAGCCAAGGTCCTCAACTAAGAGACACTTCTCCCTGCTTCTTGGATTTCATACAAACAAGCTGTTCCTGGTAGGTCCTGGTGAGGGTGGGATGTTGCAGGCTGCAAGATCTGGCTTTCCATGGGAATGTCCACTCTTCTCTGAAATTCATTTTTGCTTTTTGTCAAAAAAATGAAGTGTGCACACAGTGCTTACAAGTGTTAAAAGACAGTGAAATCAAAACTCTTGCACCATCTGCCTCTGGCTCACGTTGTCTGATTTCCGTGTTCATTCACTCACAAAGGAAGTGAATTCAGTGCTAATTACTACGCTGCCTAGTTGATGAGACTCACACCAAGGCCTTGCTTCCAGAACAACTAGGTGACAGATCTTGCCCTCTGGGACTTGGGCTGCACTTCAGGAAGCCACACACCCATTGCTTGGCATCTGAGCTGTGTATAGAGAGGCAAGGTGGGTGCAGGTGGAGAGGAGACTGCCACTCTGCAGAGGACTTCCCCCGCCCCACCGAGGCTTTCCTTGGCACAAGGCCTGAAGGGACAAGCATGTGAGCAAGAGAGTAGGTGGCACACGGCTGCTGTGGGAATGTGCTAGGAACAAGGATGTGTCAGTGGAGCTGGAGAATCGGCCTCGGGAGCTCCTTCGGCTGGTGAATGTATTGCTCTCTCAGGTCGGCATAGTGTACTCTTCGGTTTCTTTGTACGATCCGAGTTCCTGAGAGCCTAGTGTGACAAGGGAGCATTTTCTCCCCCAATGTGTCCTCACCTGCCCTCCTTTTCTCCCCATAGTTGTGTAAAAAGGGGAGGAGAGAGTCAGGCCTTCCAAATTCTGAGGGTAAATATGTGCACATGGCCCTACACACCCTGGAAGTCCTTCCTGCTCATGCTCAGGACATCTTGGATGGTGGCGCCAACAAAGTGAGGGAAATAAGAGAAGACAAGAGTGAGCAGAGATCAGGTAGGGCCTATGATAGTTGTGAAGGTTTGGAGGGCTCCCAGGAGAGGGTGTTGGAGAAAATGAACATATTACTCAGCTCCTCTGTGTGGAAATTATCCTAAAGATTGGTAGGAGACAATGAACACTCAGCCCAAATGTGGTGGTAAAAGGCCAAAAGACAAGACTGTGCAATGTAGTGTCTTGCCAATTATTCTTGTACACACACACACACACACACACACACACACACACACACATCAGGAGAACCCCCAGTCAGGCCTGGACTTGCAGAGTGGATTGCTGAAGGTGAGTGACAATCACAGGGCATTTCTCTGTTTTCATCCTAATTTACACAGCACCCAAGCTTGGGTCCTCCCCATCTGACACCTTGCAGGCATGTGGATGCGTGACATCAAGTTTGGATCTCTAGATTAATATAGCATCCATCATGGTGGAGACAATGAGAGCTCGTTGAGTGAATATGTGAATGGAGGGGTGTGTTTGATGGCAACTGTTCTGCTCCACTGTCAGTAAATGTCTGGACGGATTCTTTAAAGATGGCAGGCTTCCTGATGGTCTCTCCTGACAAGGGCAAGAGCTGTGTTCATTGCCTGGTTTTTATGAAGATTGAATGACATGGGCACAAAAAAAATTCTCTTTGTATGTTTTGGGTCCTGGCAAATGTTTGCTGGTTCCTTTGGCTTCCTTCCCCCTTAGTAGACATAGGTGCCATATGCTAACAGTGTCATGGTCACCTTTGGCTTCCCTAGAGCGCCTATATGTCCCTGCTACGCGCAGTTTGTAAGAGAGTACTTGCTAGAATACATTTAGCCTTGCTAACCTGTAACTGTAGTTAAATTATTATTAAAGATATTACTCAATTGTTGTTAAGGATATCAATGGGATAAACACCTTGAATCAATATTAAATATATACATATCTATCTTTCTGTCTATCATTTGTCTGTCTGGCCAATCTCTGTCTGTCCATCTGTCATCTATCTATCCATCCATTGTTCAAATCAGACTCAGATTGCAAAGAAGATTCACGACTGACTGACATTTGAAAAATTTCTCCTTTACATCCTTATTACATTTCCCAGGAATTTCCACAATAGTACTAGGGACCAGGGTCACACTGGCCAATCATCTGTAGCTAAGATTTATCCCAAGGGTGCAATGGATAACAGTCCTGTCAAACTATGGCGGGTATCTGAAAGGGCAGAGCTCATACATTCGCATACCCAGCTCGGTTCTGCTATGCTAATGGAGTTGAGCCTCACACAAAACAGTTGTCAAAAGGAGCCTGCTCTTGGTCTGAGAGGATTAAGATTTGTACATATGGAATTCATTTCCTTGATGTAATGTCTTTCTTCATGCCACTAAGCAAGAGCGTGGTCAGCTGCTGAGTGCACAACTGAGGAAAGTTCTAGAATGTTCCCACCCTGTGTGTGTGTGTCTTTCTCCTCAACTAGTTTTATTTCTGTTGTTGTGAAAAATATTCTGATTGGAAAAACAACACAGGGAAGGAAGGTTGATTTGGTTACAGTTTATCACTGTTGAGATGTCAAGGCAGGGACTCAGCAGGCTAGTCATATCACATTCCTGGTCAAGCACAGGGAGAAATGAATCTCCTATGCTGTCTTCTTACAGTAACTCAGATAGCCCTCTCTGCCCTCATGTAATCCAGTACCTCAAACAAATGAATAGTACCATCCACAGTGGGCTGGGTCTTCCCACATCAATGAACACAATCAAAACATTCCCCCATAGATATACTCACAGGCTGACCTCACTAGACAATTTTTTGAGACACTTTCCTAGGTGATTTTTGGGTTGTGCCGAACTGACAACGAAAAACTAACTGCCAGTTAGTTTATTGTTATCATTGTTGTTATTATTAATATAATTATAATTAACATAAAATAGAGTCATCTGGGAAAAAGGAGTCTTAGTTTAAAAAATGCTTCCATTGCTGGATGGTGGTGGCACGTGCCTTTAATCCCAGCATTGAAGAGGCAGAGGCAGGTGGATTTCTATAAGTTTGAGGCCAGCCTGGTCTACAGCCCCAGTACAGCCAGGGCTACACAGAGAAATTCTGTCTTGAAAAACACAACAACCACCTCAAACCAACTAACCAAACTGCTTCCATCATATTGGCCCATAGCCATGTCTATGGCGGCACTGTCTTGATTAATGATTAATGTAGAAGGGCCCAAGCTACTATGGGCTATGCCACCGCAGGACAGATGGTGTTACAAGAAAACAAGTCAACCAGTCATTGGGAGCAAGCCAGCAAGCAGCATCCCTCCATGGTCTCTGCCTCAGTTCCTGCCTCCAGGTTCTTGACTTGGGTGCCTTCCCTGACTTCCCTTCATGGCAGATGGTGACCGGAAACACACCCTTTGTCCCCCAGGTCACTTTTCTAAACAAGGACAGTAGCTACCATAACAACTCTAGGCTTTTAAGAAGCATGAGGAGCAGGAAGAGGAACAGGTTTTGGCCAGGTTTACACAACATAGCCCCCATGATTGAGCACTTAAGACCTGTCCACCTACTGGAGCTTGGGTACACTCAGTAGACAGGGTAACCCCTTGAGGACCAGGATTCTTTGGGACTGACCTTTGTATAAGCTATTTCCTTCCTCCATCAGTTGAAGGAAAAGGCTCGGTGACATTTTCCATTCCTCATCTTCTTCCTGTTTGAAGCAGAGTAATATTGTAAATTACAGGTGTGATTCATCTGGTAAGACCAGACAGCAAAAGACACACTTGCTGTAGTTGACTGAATTGGAGGTCATGCCCTGCCCACCAAGGAAGCTCTCCTAGTAATCAGAGCAGGAAATGCCACAATCAGCACTGGAGGCACAAATGACCAGGCTACTGAGACATCTGTAGCCCAGGCACTGTTCTGCACGGTGGATTTCCCACTGGACCCATGATTCGGGTTCCACCTTGTAAGGACTTGATCATTTTGTCTGAAGGCTTAGCTCTCAGCTTGGGTCCTGTTGGCACCCCATCTCAGTGTTTTCATAGCCAGGCTGTGGTTTTCTCTCTACTCTGGGCTTTACTGCACCCCTTGCCATTTGTGGGATTCTGTGTGTACCAGTATGGATATTTGTTACATATTTAATAAAGCCTGAAATATCAGAGAGCACAGAGTCAAATCCTAGGCAGATAGCTCAGGAATTTCTTGATCCTTGATCCAAAGGCAAACAGCTGAAGTTCAATAGTACACACCTTTAATCCCAGCACAAGGAAAGCCGGAAGTGGTGACCTACACCCTTAATCCCATAACTCCAGAGATAGAACTTCCTCTGTTTCTGTGAGTTCAAGGCTAGCTACAAAATAGAGTAGTTCACATCTTTAATCCTAACCTGGGTGGGATACAGCTGATGAGAAGGGTATATAAAGTCTCTTAGGAACCCAGCAGAGCAGAAGGGACAGGCAGAAGAGACTGTAGAAATAAGGAGCAAGGCTGAGGAAGTTGCAAGACAGCTGGGTGAGAACTGACTGTGATGCTTCCTCTCTCTGATAGTTCAGCCTTCCCCTGATATTTGGCTCAGAGTCTCTTTTTGTACAATATGAATTTGTGCAGCTTCATACCAGTGTTGTTCCTTCCCTTGATCCTGGGAATCTACCATAGCCTTTTCCTTCCTGGGGCTGGATTGGTTTCTCCTGTTGGGGTCTGGAAAACTCTGAATCCCAAGTCTCCACTGCAGAGAGCCCAAAAATGCCATCCTTGGCATCTTCTGTCAGTTCCATACATCAAGACAGGAGGCTGCCACCTGCCATCTGTGTGGTTGAGAGCTCTTCTTTGAACCCCTCTGTCCCTCTGTTCCTGATTGTGAGAACCAGCCTTGCAGACTCTCAGTTGGTGTTCCTGTTACATCAATGGTTTCTAGTGACATATGTCATGGTTCTTATTACTGTCAAAAAGTCCAAAGCAAGCATGCTGGTCACTGTCCACACAAACTGTCTCTGAAGCTTTCTGGATATTCTTAGCATCGACACAAGGAGGAGACTGTGTCTTGCTATGGGAATTGCTTCACCAGAATGCTGTGAGCTCCTGGACACTGAAAAATTGACAGTCCTTTCTTTTCTGGGCTCAGTGATGGGTTCTGTGGTGGCACCAATCACCATGTGTCCACATGCCCTGAAGCCTGTGTGACCTTTGTCACTGATCCCCATTCTTTTCTCCTTCTCAATTTCCATAGGGAGATGGGCACTAAATCACATCTGCTCTTATTTTCCCGATACCAGGGATCTTACTTTCTTCTTGTCTCAGCCACTTTATAGGACCCTTGCTTGGACACTTTTCAACTTGGGACCTCCTCTGTCCTGCCAGAAGGGACCCAGACAAGATCTGACCAACTTTAAGACTTCCTTCAACTGAAGCTCAAGATCCCCATCAGCTCTGCCCCCATAGGGCAAAATCCCAGCCTGTAGCAGGCTGCATGCACCCCCTCCAAGCCCTGGTACCCAGGCCACTTTCTTACCCCTGACATTGCTGCAGCATACGGAGGAGGATACTGTCTTGTGTGTACAATGGCATGCTCTTTTCTTCCCTCCTTTCTCCCATTCCCTCTTTCTGGCTGCTAATGCTTTCTGATAATTTTGGACTCAGGTTCCTCTTCTCCAGGACTCCACAGTGTCCAGCTTTACCCAGCACTGGCTGGATTTTGCCCACACTCTCATGAGACTTCTTTCCTTGTGAGCATCCTTCACTTCCCATTTAACAGAGGATCATAAATAACAGGATGCCCCTTAGTCTCGGAGCCGGCATTTTTGCCTTATTGGGCGAAAGAAGAATATAAAACGTACATGCCCAGTCCACAGATGAATAAACACTCTGCCACCGTTTACCATGGGAAGGAATGAGGCACCAACACCTGCTACAAGAATACACCGAGGGAGGGAAGCTTTACACAAAGACCACATTTCAGAGGGTCCCATATATAAGAAATGCTCCAACTCTATCTAGTTAGAGCCCAGCCAGTCTCTGACCCTAGATGAGCCCTGTGCTCTGCTTGGCCAAAGTGGGGCCCCTCCTCTCACAGGCTAGGCTGAGGTGCCAGGAGGTCTCTGATCACCAGGAAAGACACTTGAAGCAAATGGTACAGGCTGACATGTAGATGCCCAGACTGCTTCTGGGGGTTACAGAAGGAATCCAGGGCCATATCTTGACAGGCCCGTAAGAAAGCCACTGGCCTTACAGAGCTAGAGAAGAATTTGGTCCCAGAAGTAAGAGGACTCTGAATGGAAACAGCAGGTAATCTGACCACTGGGTTAGGTTACTTCTTTTAGTTCAGGATGGGCCATTGTCCTACCCTTGGTATGGAGATACCCCAGCAGGAGTGAAACATCTGCAAGAGAAGCGTCAAAAACAACAAATCCAGTAGCAGTGACAGCTGGTGCCCAGGGGCAGAAGTCCAATCTGTGTCCAATCAGAGGACAATGCTCGCCTAAGTGTTAAACGGCGGCTTCCTCTCCTTCCCCTCCCTCATTTGTCTATTATTTTTCTTTCCTATAATCACCCCATCACCCTCTTTTGTTCCTTCTTTCCCTCCCTTCTGGCCCCTTAATTCAAACAACGGCCACCCCATACACCTAGAAATCTAATTTCTGCACATCAGAGAAAACATACAACACTCATCTTTCAATTTTGGCGTATATTACTTCACATGACGATCTGTTCCATCTGTTTCCCTGCCAACAGCACACTATTGTTATTTGTGGTTAAATAAAACTCCATTGTGTATATGGGCCACATTTTCTTTATCTAACCATGGGTCTGTGAACACCTCGGCTCATTCTTATCTTGGATGCAGTGAAGGGTAACTCACAGAACATAGATGTGCAGGGAACCCTGTAGTAAGATGACTTAAAATCTCTCAGATACATGCCTTGGAGTTGTATAGCCAGATAATACTCTTTAAAAAATCAATCAGGGGCTGGAGAGATGGCTCAGCGGTTAAGAGCACTGTCTGCTCTTCCAGAGGACCCAGGTTCGATTCCCAGCACCCACATGGCAGCTAACAACTGTCTGTAGTTCCAGTTCCAGGCAAACACCAAGGCAAATAAATAAATAAATAAATAAAGTTTAAAAAAATCAATCAATTTTTGAGTATCCCACACTAATATTCTCAGTGGATGCCTTAATTTATACCCCACTAGCAGTGTGAGAAAGATTTCTTTCCCCCAACAACCTCACCAGCACTTATTACTTGTATTCTTTTTCCTTTACTTGCTTTTTGAGACAAGGTCTTGCTTGGTAGCTCTGGGTGCTTGGAACCCTCTGTGTAGACCAGGCTGCTCTCCAGCTCACAGAAATCTGCCAGCCTCTATCTCAAGGCTTGCACCATGATGCCCGGCTCTTGTTTGTATTCTTGGTGAAAGTCATTCTCTATGTGGTATCCAGTTTTCTCAGGACTATTTGAAGAGGCTACCATTTCCTCAGTGTGTGTTTTAGTTCCTTTGTAAAATATTAGGTGACGGTAGCTGCATGGGTGTCCTTCCAGATCCTCTTGTCTGTCCCATTGCTCTGCATGCCTGCCTGCCTGTGCCACTACCATACTGTTTCAGCTACTGTGGCTCTCTATGGTATAGTTTGGAGTTAGCTATTGTGATGTGTCCAGCAATATGGCATAGCTATTGTGCTGTCTCCAGCAATATGGCAATATTCTTTTTGTTCAGGACTGCTTTGGCTCTTTTGATTTTTTTTGTTCTTCTGTGTGGATTGTAGGATTATTTTTTTCTGTTGGTATAGAGAATGCCAGTGGAATTTTGAGTGGTAATCCACTGACTCTGTAGACTGCTTTGGGTGACAGGGCCATCTTGCAACATCAATTCTGCATTGGTAGGCTTTCTACTTTCTCTCTGCTTTGATTTCTTTCCTTGGCTTTTGGGATTCCTGTTGAGAGCTGGGATGTTTTCATGTGTGTGTGCTTGTGTGTGTGTGTGCAGGTAACAAACATGCACATATAGAGGCCATAAATTGACACTGGATGTCTTTTGTTTTGAGACAGGGTCTGACTCTGAGCCTGGAGCTCTCTGGTTTGGCAAGATTATCTGGCAAGCAGGGCCAGGGATCCTCCTGTTTCTGCTGTCATGGATTCTTGCTTTTGATTTCCAGCTCAGGTTTTAGAGCTTTGCAAGCTGTGGATAAGCTTAGTTTGGTTTGCTTTACTCTGTTGGAGAACAGTGAATGTGTCCTGAATCTTGACCTCCATCCCAGAGAGTCTCTCTCTAGCTTGATCTGTTCCACTGATGGTACTTTTTTTGATTATATTTTTGTTCTGATATATAGAGGGTTTCATTTCTAATATTTCAGTTGGGCTCTCTCTTTCACTCATTATTTCTTTAAAACATTTTTTTCTCTGAATTTCCTATTCCAGATGCTGGCTTTCTCACCTACTTCCTTGCTTTATTCTTCTAAATAAACCTTCTTTGATGTAGCAGATGGCATTTAGTCAGTGTTTTGCATTCTTGGCATTTTAGCCATTTTAGTCTGCTTGGATTATTTTCCTTTTTAAAAGCACAATTATTTATTTGTTACTCATAAGACTTATTTTTTGACTGGACTCATACTTAGAAGCAGAAACTGCCCGTGAGGACAACCTACATGTCTTGGCAATCTGTTCCAGGTGATCTTCTTTGGCTTCCTTCATTCTGTTGGCCAAGAGTTTAGCATGTTCTGTACCCTCCTCCTTGCTTTTCTTAAGGCATTCATTGTTTCTTCAGAGCAATATGTCAGCATTTGTGTTTTGTGACTAGTAGAGTAACAAGATGCTCAATCTTGGGTGCTTTGGTTCTGGGCTTTTTCTTTGTTTAAGGGCTTTTTGGATAACATATTGATGGACATTATCTTTCTGGGAGAGATTAAAAAGCTTTCTGATTCTGCTAGCTCTTTTAGGACCCAGTGAATGAAATATAGTAGTCTCTCTCTTTCTTTCTCTCTCTTACAATAACAAAGTAAAGAATACTCAGACTTGTATCCACAATACCTTGTCAAACAGACTTGCACTTCCTCACCCCAGTTGTTCTTGCTCTATAACAAGAATGCCTCTCACTGAATGGCAGGTGCACTCTGCCATGTGTTAAATTGCCTTGCTTTATGGGAAAACCTTGTTTATCATTTCCACCACCGATTCAGATTCAGACCTCATAACCCAGAACATCAACAGGTACTTCTGTGTCCATGCACTTCTCATAGAATGCACAAAACCTTCATCCATCTTTCATGTCAATGAGCTTCTGACAGCCAGTGGCTTCACCTTGACCTTGGATTGTTTTCCAAGGAGTCTGACCTTTTGGAGAGGTTCTGCTATCTTCCTTGTCCAGGCTCTTGTGTTTCTATGCTGCAGTTTGTGCAATTGTTGGGATGCAACGTTCTTCTGGTTTTATTTGTGGTGGTTTTAGTGAGGAGCCCAGGCTTGGGGACCCAGTCCCTGAAATTCTCAGACAGGAGGAAAGAAAACCCTGCAACAGCAACCATACCAAACCCAAATCAAATCAGTTACATCCATGATTACACTATCAACAACCATAGAAAAAGGAGGGTAGAGAAGAGGGAAGAGGATGAGGATGATGAGGATGAGGAGGAAAGGATCAAGGAGACAATAAACAGGAGGGAGGAGGAGGGGCAGGAAGAGAAGGCGGGTGAGGGATGAGGAAGAGGAGAAGCAGGAGAATAAGCAGCAGGAGGAGGCAGAGGAAGGAGGAGGAAGAGGAGGAGGAAGAAGAAGGAAGAAAAAGAGGAGGAGGAGGAGGAAGGTGGAGGAAGAAGGAACCGAAGAAGGGTATAGGAGGAGAGCCGGAAGAGCAACAGGAGGAGGGGGAGGGGCAGGGGGGAGGAGGGGGAGGGCAAGGGGGGTGGAGGAGGGAGGGGGAAGGAGTGGAGAGAGAGATTTCTGAAAAGGTGCACAAACAATGCTTCAGAGCCATGACAGGAGAGTGAAATGCAGGTGGGAACTCTGAAAAATGAAAGTCCATGCAAGTTAGTGTGAAACACAGGGGCACAGACACATGGGTATGTGTAGGAGAGGGCAGGGGAGGAAAGTGAGAAATCCAACAGACACACACAGAGAAAAAAAGAAGTCAAGCCTGGAGGAAAAGCCTGGGAAGACTCCAGAGCTGAACTCTGCAGACTTTGGACTTGGCCTAAGGGCAGGACAGCAGAGGCAGGGTTGGCCAATGGGACACTGTTTTGGCTAGAATAGGAATAAGGGCACTGTGGTGGTGGGTGGGGGGGTCGCGTTCCGTTTTGTGGGAATCTCTCTGTGCACATTACGGGTTATCAGAGTGCTTGTCTTCATTGTTCTGGTCTGAAGCAACCTCGAGACAAGGATGCCATCTCACACAAGCTTCCTGCTCTAGCTAAACCCAGCGCACAGCTTCACAGGCAACAGGTGTTTGAGGCATAGACGTAAAAAGCCAAAAGAGAGGCCTGTTTTTATGTCTACAGTACAGATCAAATTCTCAAGGGCAAAAACCGTTGTAAGACTGGTTTGGCAAACATCTAATCCTGGTGATTGTAAGGAGTGAACACTAGACATTCCCAGGACATAATAGGGTCTGGACTTCCATGCAATAATGACATAATTGGCAGTTACAGGAGCTGCCTTCTCACTGGAGGGTGAAATACTGTGGGAGCTTCTGCCGCCCCCTCCAAATGCACTTCTCTCTCTGATGAAGAGCCTTCAGCTTCATTGAGAAACTCTCCCTTGACTTGCTGTTCTAAGCATCCGATACATCACTTCTTTGTACAAATAAAGTGGAATTTTCCTCTGGGAAGTTTGAATCTGCTATCTTAATCCTGAGGTCATTTATTTCCCGTGAATATTTATGTGGTTAGGGGCATATAAGTGCATTGCATACGTAGTTACAGCCCCGTGTTTTTCTGATGGAAGCTTTCTGCCTGTGACCCTGTTCTTCCCAGCTCAGCCAAGTGGTTGGAGATTGTTCCTCACTGCCCCTTCTCAGATAGAACCCAGGGGCATCCTTCTGACAGAAGTCAAATGCATGGTCGTCAAAGAAAATTGAAGCAGATTTGGGTCACAGCATCATGGTTTTAGGTTTTGTGTTTCAAATTCTGCCAGCCTGGTTGCTGATTCTATGTGGGCAAGAAAAAGACTCCTCAAATCCTGACAGGTACAAACGACTCCACTGATGGAGATAAGACCATGATACTCTAGTACAAGCTCAAAAGTAGTTTCCACACATTGAGCTGTATATGTGTGTGTGTGTGTGTGTGTGTGTGTGTGTGTGTGTGTGTGTTAATGTGCTGTCACGTGATCTTGGCACACACTATATCTTCAAGTACGATTTCCAGCCATGATCATTCTCAGTCAGCGATGATCTCCACTTCTAGATCTAAGATCTAGAGAAGGGAAAATCTATCAGAGTACACCATGACAGTGACCAGGGTGAGTTAGGAGACATAGAAAGCCACCAAGGGGTCACCTCTCCTGCCCCTTCGGCAGTTTAAAAACTACTTTGGATATATGTTATTATTTGCTTTATGGACATTTGTGTTTTGCCTGCATGTGTCTATGTGTACCATGTGTGTGCCTGGTGCCATGGAGTCAGAAGCGGCACTGGATCCCTGAAAACTGGAGTTACAGATGATTGTGACATACTATATAGATGCCGAGAACCAAACTCAAGTCCTCTGCCAGAGCAACAAGTGCTCTTAACTGCTACAACATCTGTCTAGTCCCCACCCTTCATCATTTTTTGATGAGAGTCACAGTTTCTAAGAAGCCACCCGACTGTCTCTGTGACATTCTTAGCTCTCTCCTCTCAGAGCTGAGGGACAGAAATGCTGTGATTGTTTTTGAATCTTTCCATAAGCTGGCACAGTTGGACATTTAAATATGTTCTTCACACTGATGAGATTTATCCTTTGCCAGGCTGTTTCCACCTCTCAGTGGTCTTATCTGAAGATAAGGTGATGGTTAATCTTTGTTGCCAACTCAATGGGATTTAGAATCTCCGTGGAAACAAACCTATGAGAGTCTAGAAAGGTTTGCCAAAGCAGGAGAGATACACTTTGAATGTGGATAGCACCATCTGATGGCTGGTTCTTCAATATGGAACTCCTCCTTGGGCCAAGAGATTAGAGAGAGCACTGTGGCCAGTCATGGCTGGGTGACAGCATCAGCAAAGAATTCTTAGAAATGAACTATTTGGCGGCCCCCAAATCTTCCCAGCAGCATTCAGTCTGGTCATGTTCTGTTCCAGTCAAAGTACTTACAACACTTCATAATGGTGTCCTGTGTGGCTTTTCCAATAAGGGAACAGTTATAGCATGGGCTTGTTTCTCTTATCATTCCTGAAGCCAGTATGAAGACCATGAGAGCCACAGTTACACAAATGAAATTATACTGCTGTTGATAGCATGTTGGCAGAGATCACCATGCCTCGGTAGAAAATATCCTTTTGGCTTTAGAGGTTCCTCATAGAGGTAGCCCCTCTCCAAGGTATACCCCATGAAGGTATCTATCATGTAGGTATACACTCACTGAGAAATCTCCCTACGGCATTATTCCCTCACAGAGGTATCCTCTCAGCCGCTATCCCATTCATGAATGTATGGTAATGAGAACCCCTTGTCTGAAAATCTCAACAGGTTTGATAACACATCAAAAATTCACCAAAAAGTATTTTTTTAAACTGTGAGAATTTACTATGCATTCTACATATTGTCTTTTGTGAGATAGTTTATAAGTTTTTCCTTCTAGCTACAGCTTGCCATTTCACATTTACATCCTCCTTGTCAGTTCATTCACACTGCAAGAGGTTTTGTATTTGATAAAGTCCAACTTGTCAAGTTTAGAAGGGATTCTACTCCACCCCTCCACCCCATTTTCTTGTGTATGTGTGTAGCATGTGTGTGAGTGTATGTATGGGAGAATGCACATGTGTGCATGGGGCATGTAACGGCCTGAGGCTGATGTAGGAATCATCCTGGATTACTTGTCAATCAAACCTAGAGCTCATTGCTATTATGTCTCACTAGCCAGCTTGCTTTGAGTCTTTCTGTCTCTGTCTTCTCAAGTTGGACTTACAGGAAGTGTTTCAGGCCTAGTTGGCAGTTATGTGGGTTCTGGGGATCTGAACTCTGGTCCTCACACCTGCTTGGTAAGTGCTTTATAATAAGCCATCTCCCCAGCCCTGGGCTCTACTTAAAAGAAGATTTATTTTTATTTTATGTGTATGAGTGTTTTTCCTGTATGTATGTATGTATGTATGTATGTATGTATGTATACAAATGTACCATGTATGTGCATGGTGACCATGGAGGTAAAAAGAGAGCATCAGATCCCCTCGAACTGGAGTTATAAATAGTTGTGACACTATACAGTTGCTGGGAATTGAACCTGGATGTTCTGTAAGAGCAGCCAGTGCTTAACCATCGAGCCATCTCACCAGTCCCTAGATTCTGCTTTTGACCACAAATCTGAAAAGCTCTTTTCTTAGACCTGGTCTTGAAGCTTCTCCCCACAATGTTTATCTCAAACTTTCATTTTTTTTTAATGTTCCAAGTGCACAGAGCATTCTGAGTGCACACCTACAGAAGGTATGAAGTTTAGAAAAAAATTAATTTTCTTAACTATGGGTGAAAAACCTTTTTATTTGTTTGTGTGTGCACTTGTGTGTCAATATTTGGTGATGTATGTGAGCATGTGTGTGGGGACTATAGGTTAACATAAAGTGGTCTTTCTTGGGAGTACCATAATGGTTCTAAAGACAGATTCTCTCATTGCTCTTGAACTTGCCAGTTGTTGGGGCTGGCCTCCCTAGAAGCCCAGGGACTCACTTATCTCCATCTTCCACACAGGGAGTATGAGTTTACATTGCCACACCAGGCTAACATACTAACATAAATATCTTCCTAAAATTCTTACATGAAAGATTGAAATTTAGCAGCTCGGAAGTGAATGTGTTTTTGTTTTATGGGCTTTTATGTCTTCCCTTCCATTAGCCCCAAAATGAAGACGAAAGTTTCGTGAGATCTGTCTTCTTTCTTGTCTAAAAGCTCACTTTCTTATCTCTAGATGGATCCAGGAAAAGAGGAGAAATGTTCCTGTTTTCAATGTTTAGTTTGTCTAGCTTCCGATCAAGTGACCCATAGGTGTTTTGTTTTTAAAACATTCTTTTTTTATTTGAATTTTTCTGTCAATTGAGAATTTCAGACATGTATATAATGATAATGTAGTTGGTACAAATCCATCCCCATTCATGTCTTTTTTTTTTTTTTTTTTTTTTGTCAAATCAACTGGGTCTGCCTGTACATACATGGACCACATCCTTAAAGGAACTCTTCCCCCTGAAGTTATCAAGTGCCAATAGCTCCTCAGCTGGGGAGGGTATGATTTCATATGCCCCTCCTGAGTGCATGCTGGATTTTGGCTGCCTTGGTTCTTCGAAGGTCTTATTGTGCAGCCACAGGTATTGTAAGTGCCTGTGTACAATGAATGGCTTTGTGTCTGGCAAATACTGTTTCACTGCAGGCATCTACCTCCCCGCCTCTTGCAATCCTCCTGCCCTTCTTCCATGATGATGTTCTTATGTGAAAACACAGAGACCAAAAGCTAGTGACTCCATCCTTTCCTCATCCCACAGAGTCCTGGGATGCTTCCTCCAGACACTAAGTCACTGACAATGTTGGCTGAAAGTCTAGTGCTCAAAGTGCTATTTTCCACCCATGTGGCTTTTTCATCCCAGTGATGATTATTTGAGACTGTCTCATGGACCTGCAGAGTGCTGGACCTCTGTCTGTGTGATGGTTTGGAAAGAGCATGCTTTGACTTGTAGAAGTTAGTTGAAAAAGTCATTGATCATTTTTAAGATAACATTTCTCCAAGGTTTGGAAGAACCAGCCCGCACTGTGCTGCACCATTCTTGAGACAGGGGTGACTGTGTCTGAGTGAAAACATGAAGCTGAGCACAAGCAAGGGTGCAATATGCACATGTTCATTTCTCTCCACTCTTGACAGATGTGCCCATCTGCTTCATGCCTCCTCCACGCCGCTGCAACCTCCCTGCTATGATGGACTGTAGCTGGTGTAGTGAGCTACAGTAAACCCTTTCTCACCTAAATTGTCCACCCGGAATTCCCCCAGGGTGTTTTATCATAGCAAGAGAAATAAAACTAGGGTGGTATGTAATTAAAACACATATGGCAAGGTTATTATCTTTTTATCCAACTATTTCCTGGGGCAAATGCTAGCCACTTACACTTTGCTGGTGATTTCTGAAGGTGCTGTCTAGGCACACCCTGTGTCAGTGTTTCTGATGAACTCAAATGAGCACTCTTGGGCTAACAAAGACAGGATTATTTTCACTTCACAGTTACCCCTGGTTTACCAAGCTGATCGTCTTGAAGAAACACAAGTGTGATGGATTATTTGGGGGAATTATGTAAATTATATAAACTGAGTTGTCCACGCTGACAGTTACCCTGATAGATGCTTATGAAATGTAGCAAAGATTGTGATCGGATCCTGATCAACCTAAAATACAATGAAACCTGAAGCTGGTGGCAGTGACTGATCTTGGCAGACTGGGGGTTAACCCTGCCTGAGAGCCCAGCAGAGGGAAGACAGAGGCAGACTTCCAAAACGCTTACACACTCCTTACCTTTGCCATCTTTTCTTTCGGACTGCCTTTCTTCTCTTTTGCCTTTTTGCCTTTTTTGGATTTTTTCTCCTTTTCCTCTTTCTTCTTTTTCTTTTTGAGTTTTTCTTCTTCATCTTGGCTGGTTAGAATATCCTCAATAACCTATGAAAAAGACCAACATAATCATAGCACCTCACGCAACCTGATCAGGAGGAAGACTATTTCTCCAACCTGATAGTCTCCTTCCCTGCTAGGAAGGGTCAGCCACCTTGAAGAGGATTTGTCAGGAGGAGCTATCTGTATACTCTCGGAGGAGAGGTAGATGGAGGTCAGACACTTCTCTCCATATTTCCACACTTTTGAGGGTTTGTACTAACACTAGAGGAGGGCATGCTTTCCCTATCCTGTCACATTTTAGACCTAAGCAATTCAATCTGAGGGCTGCTTTGTTTTCTACATGGTGATGATGAATGTGTGTGTGTGTGTGTGTGTGTGTATGTGTGTGTGTGTGCATTCGTATAAAAGCTAGAACTTTTTAGCATTTGCCCACCTCAATAGGCTCAATAATGTTTTAATGCCTGGCTGCTATGAGTTAATGCTCTTATGCACAGTAAAGATTTATCACTCATATTGGTTTAATGAAATGATGATTGGCCAGTAGCCAGGCAGAAAATGTAGGTGGGGCAACCAGAGTAGGAGAATTCTGGTAAGAGAAAAGGCAAAGAAGCAGTCACCAGTCAGATGCAGAGGAAGCAAGATGAGAATGCTATGCTGGACTGAGAAAAGGAACAAGCCACATGGCTAAACATAGATTAGAATTATGTGAGCCTAGCCTTTAACGGCTGAGCCATCTCTCCAGCCCAAGAATTATGGATTAATTTAATTGTAAGAGATAGTTAGTAATATGTTTGCACTACTAACCCAGAATTTACTGTAATATAAAGCCCCAGAATCACTTATTTGGGAAGTAGCTGCTGGGTATTTGAGAGTTTCTGGAGGGACAGAAACTTCTGGCTACAGCTAGCAGAGATGGCTTCTCTCCCCATGGGTCACTTTTGCTTGAGATTTTGACTGGGTATCTTAAGTTCTAATAAATAAATACCATAAGAAATAAATGTAAATAGTAATACTTTGAGATTTTTTTTTACATCTATAGAACAATATTTAGAAGAGCTGGGGTTTTGTGATGCTGATCATCTCAGGTCGAGGACAGCCTCCACCTTCTTGTGTTGCCTGTAACTCTCACAGCACACAACCATTACTGAGTTTACCACAGTCATTGCATCTTCACGGTGGTGTTGGTGCTGTGAATGGCTGCTTCTATGGTGCTTTCTCTCTATACAGACCTACTGCCCTGCTCACTGATAGTGTAAAGCTCCTATTTCAGCCCTCATGCTACCCCGTTCTTCAGTTTACTCTCTTCTTTATATAGGTTACATCTGCAGCACATTTTCCCTTGTTCATCCCAATTTCTGTGTCTTGCCCTTTGTCTTGTCTGAGGCTGCACAGTAGTTTATACAGAACAATGTTTAATAATGGTGGTGACGTCTTTTCCTGTGTGTTTCTGCCATCAGTGGAACTGTTCCTCATGAATTTAATTAGGCATGACATTGAGTTTCAAACCAAGATGGAAATTCCTTGTTATGATAAGGAAGGGTAGATATATTTCAATTTTATTGACTTTATTTTTTATTGAGAATTTCATGCATACATATATTGTGTTTTGATCAGTTCCACCCCCATTTTCATCACCTACAATTTCTCTACCACTATTTCCTCCCAACTTCATGTATTTGTTCTTTAAAACAAACAGACAGACAGACAGACAGACACCGAATCCACTTAGCACTTCCTGTATGTGCACTGGTAGATGTATGACCATCTGCTGAAGCATGGGTAGCCCTCTCAGGGGCCACATCACTGAAGAAAACTGACACTCCCTTCCTCAGCAGCCACTAAGTGCCAGTAGCTCCTTATCTGGGGATATAATTATATAAGTCCTCTCTTGTCCACACTGAGGTTGTGACTGGTTTGATCTTGTTCAGGTCTTGTGTGTGCACTCATAGCTGCTCTGGTTTGCTGTTGCATCCAACAAATAATGTTTCTCTGTGAACGTCCACTTCCTCTGGCTCTTAAAACCTTCCTACCTCCTCTTCCACAATGATGCTGAGTAGCTTTTTACTTTGTCCATTTAGCAAAATAACAACAGTAGATTCTCCCTATGGCCTATGACCCACCCAGCCATGGGTGTAGGATACAGGCACAAATTCTGTCATGAAAGGCTTTGGATCAAAGTATTGGTTATGTCCAGAACATTTATGCCACTATTGCGCTGATGGGCATACTATGCAGGGTCACTCAGTACTGTAGTCCATGGGGTTCACAACTGGGTAAAATGGTTGAATACTTTTCTCCCTCAGTATTGTAAATAGAACCTTATCACACTATGAAATCTGGCCAGTAAGGATGAAGCTTCCAAGTCTGTGCCAGCTTGGTTTATTTCTCCAAATACTGTGACTCAAATGTGTAGTATCTGTAACAATAGGCTCTTACTGCCAAGTTCTGGAGGGTGACCAAGAGCAATAGAAATAGCTTGTCATGTCTGAGGGCATCTTTGGGACCCCACTGACCAACAACTCAAAAGAAGTTTTTATTTTTTAGTTACCAGGGAGAGCTGCCGAGTTAGAAAATGACCCTTCCACACCTGTGTCATGAGTCTGTGCTCTTTTCTTGGGTCTGCTTCCCATGATGCAGTACATGCACACATACCTTATATTCAAAGTGTTGTTGCATTGTGAAATAATTGCCACTTTATTGCCATGGCTACCTCTTTAGTGTGCTACTAGTTTTAGTGAGCCTGTATGTTTGCATGCGTGCATGCGTCTGTGCGTGCATGTGCATGCGCATGTGTGTATTTAGGTCTTCTACCATCCCCCACAGTGCTGGGAATTGAACTCAGGGCTTGATGTATGCTCTCTCATCTGATCACACATGGTCCAGGCAGGAAGCTTTAGCCTGATCTCCATCTCCAGATGGTCAGGTTCAGGCTACAAATGCAGCCTTTAGTGGAATGCAGTCTGTAATTGCTGGTCTTTCCTCACTTTCCATCATCTGTCATTTAATGTCAAGCTGCCCTGTGGTCCCCTTTGCTTTATCGAAATGTATTAAGCAGGCGCCCTCAGGTTTGTTTTTAGTTAGACTAGAGTCAGCTCCTCCTTTTCATGTTTCTTGTGGACAACTGAGACATTCCACCAACATTCTTAATCCCGTAATCACTGCTCTCTAAACTACAGCGAAGCATGTTTGGCTGCTTGCCCTGGGTTGCTTTCAAGACCCTGCTTGTTCCTGAAGACTTAAGACTTAGCTGCAGGGCAAGACCTACACACACACACACACACACACACACACACACACACACACACACACACACACACACACAAAGGAAGAAAGAAAGAAAAGAAACAACACAGAGTTAAAGAAAATAGCACAGTTAAAGTGATAGTCTCTTAGTGCAAGGCCTGCTAAACTGCTAAGTAACAATGCTGGTACTGCATGCTTATGGCATTCTAAGGAGGGATGAGAATGATGCTGACCTCAGCATGAACATGTTAGGTTGAAGAGGAACCCTGTACCTGACCCCACAGGCCACAGGCTACACATTGGGCAGTCTGGCTTAGGGGCTAGTGAGGTCTTCAACACTGACCTTAAGAGACCATATACTACTTCATGATGCTCCATGTACTTAGCTCTTCATTGAACGGGACAGGGGGACTGGAGAGATGGCTCAGCAGTTAAGAGCACTGGTTGGTTTTGTAGAGGACCCAAGTTCAGTTCCCAGAACTCACATGGTGGTTTACAAACACTAGTAACTGCAGCTCCAGGAGATCCAATACTCTTCTCCTGACCTCCACAGGTGCCAGGTCCATGCGAGATGTGCATGTGTGTGTGTGTGTGTGTGTGTGTGTGTGTATACATGTATACACACACAAAACATTCATATACCTAAATTCACAACATAAAATACATTTATAATATAAATTTTAAAAACAAAACAAACAAAACCCCCAAAACACTTGAGGGCTGGGGATGTCGCCAAGCTGGAAAGGTGCTTGTTCAGCATGCGGGGAGCCCTGGCCTTGGGTTCTACTTTTAACACCACACACATGCATATGGTGGGACAAGTCAGTAACTCTAATACTTAGGGACTGGTGTCAGGAGGATCTGACGTTCAAGGTTGTCCTTGATACATGAGTTTGAGGCTAGCCTGGGCTCCAGAGACTATTTCAACACACACAGACATACTTCCTCCCTCTCTCCCTTTGATGTTCTTCATCCATGCTATAAACAAGGCAGACATGACCAGCTTTTACACTCACCCATAGCAGGGGTAATGAGGTATGGTACTCAGGGCAGATCCACACAGCCCTATCACTTCCATATAGCCATCATGGCTGCCTTCCTGCTATCATGGTAGGCTTAGCTGTGGTAGAGCGTATACATAACCAGCCTAAGGTCCTTATTATTTGCCCTATATGAAAAATCCTGCCACTTCTAACTTTTGGCAATCTGCCTTGTTATTTTCTTTAGTATAAATCTTTCAAATGGTGCCCCTCAGGTGGAAAGCATCCGTATTGAAATGACCCTTAAAAAATGCCATGCTAATGGCTTCACCCAGCCATAGTGTTTGAGAGCAGTATTTTCCTACAGGCATATCACATTGGTTCTAATTTAAAATTGTTATCAGCTGTGTGGGTAAAGAGACACAACAGGGCTGTTCTGTAGTGAAAGGTCTTTGCCAGTAATTAAAACTTTTTTCTTAAAAAAAAGTTCTGTTCATATTTTTGATGTCTTTTCTACAGAGACTATGATTTATTATTTTTTAAAGACCCTTTAAATATGAACGAACTCTTCCTCAGAGATGCTGCCAGCATTTTCCTTAATTTTTCATGTCTCCAACTTCCCTTAGGTGTTATTATTAACTGCTTGGGTTTTATGTAGTCAGTTATATCAATCTGCCTTCTATATGATTTCTGCCTATGCTTCCAAAGATATCCCTCACCCTTCTGATTATAAACTATTCTAGCAATTTCTTCTTCCAATTTGTGGCTTAACACCTTTACATGTAAATAGTCAATGCAAAAGGAACTTATTCTGCAAGTCAGGGGCGACTAGGGATTCACTGAATTCTGCCACAGAGAGGGCTGTCCCTTAACTTGCTGGTCCATTCTCCCTACTTTGAAAGGAGCCGGCAGGATGACTGACTTCTAATTTGTGTCTGAATTGGTTTCTGAACACATTATTCTACATTTGGCCTCTGTGGTTTGAATTTCAGAACCACAGTGTATCAACTGTGAGTTTGCCCAGGTTGCTTGATCTTCACAGGATTGATTTGCATGTGCTTTATATGGCAGCTTGCACAGGACATTTTCTCAGTGAGTGAATGTACTGCTACCGTGGCGGTCATCTGACAGGTCTTTCTATAATTCTGGGCTGTCACCACCATCACGGATTCTTTTACTAAACCTTTCTGGAGATTTCTATATGTTCTTGTGTAAAAAAACTAGAAACTGTGTTTGTCAATACAAAAAATTACTTTGGTTTTGACTGAAATTGCATCAAGTGCGGGGATTAATTAACAAAATATCCTTCTATTTTAGTGTGTCTTCAGGAAAATGATTCAGCAATCTCTTTGTCTAACTAAGGCTTCTCCCACCTCCCTAGTAATTACTTATGTAATTCTGGACAACTGGCTATCTGTCAATGATTTCATGTTGAGATGACTGCATGTTCTAGGAAGATAATGCATAATGTGAAAGAATAAAATATTGTTTAAAATACTTTTAACTTGGTCTGTTTTAAATATTATTGTATTTGTTAGAGTTGCCAAGAAAATATGAGCTAATAGAGCTGAGAGAAGTTACCTTAGAGCATGGGAGAGCAGCCTGACATTGGAGGGTGGGGAGTGAACTGAAGGAGTCAGTGGCCTAGTGATGGGGAGAAAGGAGGGATGTGGTGGTACCAGGAACCGGAACTGACAAGAAACATGGCTTGATGTGTCATCACAGCTTTTTCAAAACTGGACAGGAGAAAGAATGACTTGAGCATGAAACAAATCAGAAAAGATATTTGAGATAATATTCATCCTGAGATACGTCATGTAAGCAACCATAAGAAACCAACGGCGATGTAACACACTGTGAACCCATTGACATACAAGTGTAAGTAAATGTGACTATGGATTAGCCGCTCTTTACTTGGCATACATTCCTTTACCTGTTCTGGGGTCTTGTTGGAAAAAATGATGGCTGAACCTCCTTCTTCTTCGTTGGGGTATTCTGGAAAGGTGCCAGTCAAATTCCTACAGAGAGAAAGAATGTGAGTTGAAAGAGAAATGAGATGAGTCTCTTTGGTAATGCCGCACTTGCCAACCCATGTGCGTTTAACATCAGTAAGAGATGGCTCTTCAGGGTGAGGACCCTGTGCCTGGAGCTTGGCAGGGTCCCTGGATAGCAGAGGAACAGGGACAAGCAGCCAGAGGTTTCCTGCCTCTGGGGACATGTTAGTCTGAAGTGGACATCTCTCTTTTAGACAGATTCTATTTTCTTCCTCTGCCTTTTTTTTTTTCATTTTAATATTAAGATGCTTTGTGGTTTACTTTCAGCAAAGACAGAAGCACAAATCATTTCTTCCTGTTTAAAATTTAGGGTAAACACAGGACTTTAAAACTAAACAGAAGTGTGGAGTTGTCCAAATGGCATGTTCAGCAAGTGTCTGAAACACTCACATATGCTTTGGAAGTTTGGGGTTCCATGTTTGATATGCTCCAACAAGTATTTCTTTCTGCAACCACATAATTTCTGCAACCGCAGAGTAAGAAGGCAATGGAATTTAGCATCGAGAATTACTGAAGGGGATGTGGTCATTATTTATAAGAGAATCTGACTTTGACATAAGTCTTACACTTACACCATGTGCAGGGAAAATATACTAGCTGCTTAATCAGAGCCTTTCATTCCCAGAAGTAGAACGTACCTTGGAGGAGGTGGCCATGTTTAACTGCTTCTCAAACTCTTGCCTCAAGGTACCCTTTTCATGCTTAATGACTTTTTGAGGAACTCTAAGGGTTTCTGTTTATATGAAATCTCAGGAAATTCTTAAAAATGTATTTTTTAAGTCACTTAAAAATAACAAATCTATTATCAGAGGAAGAAACTAATCACCATCTTATCCAGATCTAAACACTTTGAGCTACAATAACCAGTTGCCTCGCAAGGCATGACCATGCTGCAATAGTGGTACAAATGTCATGGGATCAACCTACCACATTATAATTGGATTTAAACCCAGCTTTACAAGATGAAATTCATACCTAGAGTTTAGGCCAGGAACCTACAGCTAGGCAGGTCATAGGCCATAGAGAAGAACTTACTACTATTATTCTGCTAAGTAGAAAAAGTAGTAAACCAATTCTTAATGAGTTATCACTCTACCCATAGATTAGTTCATTTCTCAACTATCAACAGAGAAACTTCTATTTGTAGCAGATGGTGATGGTACTGGCTAGTTTTCCATCAATTTGACACAAATTAGAATCATCAGAGAAGAGAGAACACCAATTGAGAAAATGTTTCCTTAAGGTCAAGCTGTAGGCAGGCATGTAGGGTATTTTCTTAATTAGTGATTGATTGGAGAAGGCCCAGCTTGGGCTGTATTTTAAAAAGCATGGTAAATGAGCCAGGATCAGCAAGGCAGTAAGCAGTATTCCTTCATGGCTTTTATATCATCTCCTGCCTTCCAGGCTCTCGCTCTGTTGGAGTTCTTATCCTGATTTCCTTCAGTGATTGACTATGATAGGAAACATAAGCCAAATAAACTCCTCCCCCCTCCCAATTTGCTTTTGGTTATGGTGTTTCATCACAGCAATAGTAACTTTAGTTAGGACAGCAATTGGCATAGAGACCCACAACTGACCTAGATGAAGACAATAAGAGACCACTGACCTAAATGAAGACAATAAGAACACAGAATGCTCAGCCCTAAATGGCACACTGCCTTCCTCCAGGAACCACTGTGAAAGAGGGGACCAAGAGGGTAAGATCTAAACGCAGCAAAGGACTGTAAGGAAACAGCATCTTCCGGGCACAGTAGGGTAGCTGCATAAATGGACTTACAATGATTATGACAGCATGCACAATGCCTGTGCGAGCTCAAGCTAGCCCAAATCCTAACACTGAGAGGGGAGGTTGGCATGAAGACCACTCCTAGCCAAGGAGCTATTGGCAATAATAGCTACCTGAATAGGGAGAGTCAAATTTCTTTAAGAGTGTAGCCCCTGGTAGGTTGGCTATGCTCCAATGGAAGGCCACATGTCCAAGAATATATGAGCAGCACAAATGGCCTTGATGAGTAAAAGAGAGAAAGTCAAGTGGGTAGGGAAGAGGCAAGACCTGGGAAGAACTGGGGATGGGTTGGGGTGGGTATGATCAAAACACATTGTACAAAATGCTCTAAGAACTAAAAAATAAAAGCAACAAACAAGAACCAATCAATCATATGTTGTATAGATACAACCTTATGAGCAAGCAATAAATACAGTTTCTAAAGTCAGAATTTCAAGTCTACTAGCATCTGGTTTAGTAAAAGCCTGCTGGATGCTCTGCTCTATTTCCATACTCCAATATGCTGTACTTGAAAATTCAGGAAGGGAATCTGGCCTCATGCACACTTGTAAGTGTGAAGGGAAGGGGTTTTTGCAGGTAATGTGGAACACCCTGCTGTGACTTTGTACTGCAGCTGGATGGGTGTAGTTTCCTGTAGCTGCTTGTGTGATAAGAAACCAACCATCTCAAAGAACTTCCCCTCTGTCACTAAATCGCTGGTCTATTAGACCTATGGGGTATGCTGCAAATGCTCACTTAGAAGATGATGGTCCACTTGGTTCTTTAAGGTATTTCATTGCATGATGAGATTAGATATAGATCACCAATTGAACAAAATCTAGAGTCTCCTTAGAGACAAGACTCTGGGTTGTCTTTGGGATTCTAGACTAGCTTCACTGAGGTGAAGAGGCACTCCAAATGTCACTGGCACCATCCCAGGGCCTGTGATCCCCACTGGATAAAAAGGAAAAATAACAGCATCTACGAGGCAGAGGAAGGTGGGTCTCTGTGAGTTCTAAGCCAGCCTTGTCTATATAGTAAGACCTTGCCTCAAGAAAAGAGGAACACTTACTGAGCAACTTATATTTGTGTATTCAGAAACACATATGTATGCATGCACACCCTCATATCCACACACACCACCACCGCCATCAACAACAACAGTAACATCAACAATTAATACAAAATGAGGACATGAATTTGAAAGAGAGAAAGAAGTGGTATATGGGAGGGTTTAGAGAGAGGAAAGAGGGAAATTATATAATTATAATCTCAATAAAAGGCAAAAGGAGAGAGGATGAAGGAGAGGAGAGGAGAGGAGAGGAAAGAGAGAGAGAGAGAGAGAGAGAGAGAGAGAGAGAGAGAGAGAGAGAATAACTGAGTTAACTGAGAACCTGATTTCATTTATTTCTACTTGGTGCAGATGCAATGTGCCCAGCTGCCTCATGCCAGGAATTGAACTCAGGTCCTTTGGAAGAGCAATTCATGGTCTTAACCTTTATGACTGAGCCATCTCTCCAGTTTCATGACTTACATCCCCCCCCAAAAAAACTTCTTCAAACACACATCATCCCATTTTTTACATTACTTCTTTCAGAATGTACCAATTTTCATAGCAAGTGTTAATACTAAATTTCCACAGCGATTTTTGTAAAATAGTATTAAAAATATTCATCTTAATGTCTTGTAATTTATGTTCTGTGTGTCCCTGAGCATTTTAGGTTTTGGGATAAGCTCCCGTGGGTGTGAGGGCTGCGGAGTAGAGGTGCTGATGATGTTGTAAGACAGACAGTGAATATTATTTAGGCTTCCATGGTAATTTCGGCATTTTTTATGGGGCTTAACAGCTGTGACTGCAGGGAATGCCCTTCTGGAGCCTCCCAGAAGGAACTGATGACCCCAAATTATACAGTGTCAGGACCCCAAATTATACAGTGTCAGAACCAAGATGCTTTTGATTAATAGTGGGAAACAAAGCATCTGTCTTGGGGACTCCTATGCTTCTGTTCCCACCACCCACTATGGCACATTCTTCCCAGTCTTGGATCCTATGGATGGTGAACACCTGTACACATACAGTCTTACTACTGACGGATCTGAGGATCCATAGGCACCTACCCGGAATATTTGCCTGTGTTTGAGGACCTTTTAATGATGGGCACTTGCATCTTTCCAAGCTCCTATAGCCAGGTAACCCACCCATCAGTGAGTCACCACCTTCCTGTCACCCTCTTCAGACATACTTCTGTCCCTAAGGGCTTGGCTTTGTTCTTTGGGCTCTGGCCTTCTCGAGGGCTACTCTTCTTGCTATTCTTTCTCCCTCAGTTTCCTATACTTTCTTTGCTCCCTTGAATTCCCTCTGCCCATCATGTGCCATCCCATGAATCCTGCAGCTCCTCCTTTGACATGCTCCTTCTCTTTGTTCACAGCCCTTGAACTCAGCTGGGAGAACCGGCCATATCCACTGCCCCATGAAGATAGTTCTCACAGGTGTGGAGTATTGAACTGTGACCCTGACCCTACTGATGCTTATGTTGAAACCCTAACCACAGCACCTCGGGATACGGCCCTTTTGGAAAGGAGATCCTTGCAGCTGTGCTTGGTTAAGACAAGGCTCCACCTCACAGTTCCCAGAAAGAACCAACCTGCTGACACTCTGGGCTTCCTGCCCAGAACCCAGACAATGCATTCCTGCTGCTTGGCCACCCAGACTTAGGACATAACTATGGCAGCCAGGGCCCAAGATCCTAGTATACAGCTTATGGCCTAGCATGGGGTTGCTGTTTTCTAAGGGGCATTTCATCATGATGCTGTCTTAGGGTTTTTATTGTGATTAAACACCATGATCATATGCAACTTGAGAAAGAAAGGGTTTATTTTGGCTTATAGTTTTTATATAACAGTCTATCACTGAGGTAAGTCAGGGCAGGCACCTGGAGGCAGGAGCTGATGCAGAGGCCATGGATGGTTGCTGCTTACTGGCTTGTTCCTCATGGCTTACTCAGCACATAATCATTAATCAAGAAAATGTACCACAGGTTTGCCCACAGGGCAATCTTGTGGAATACTTCTAAATTAAATTTCTCTCTTTCCAAATGACTCTGGCTTGTGTCAATTTGACATAAAACTAGCCAGCACATGCTGTTTTGCCATTGGAAGGGAGAGCCCTATTTCTGGAAAGGTTCTTTTGCCTCCATTTCTGGTGTTCTATACCCCAGGTTTCTTCCTCTGTTGCTGAGTACCTTCTTTCCTCCGTAGAGACACCTGGTCACATATAGGATGGGCACAGTTCCTGTCCCCTTGTTCCTTTATTCACACTGATCTCTGCATCCCAATTCTCTCTGTTGGGTCCCTTTCCGTCCTTACCTGTGTGTCTGTGTGAACATATGCTATGTGTGAGTGCCTCAGAAACCAGAGGTGTTTATCTCTTGTAGCTTAAATTACAGGAGGTTGTAAGTCATCTGAGGTGGGTGCTGGGAATTGAACTCAGGTCCTTTGAAAGAACAATACATGCTTTTAACCTTAATGGCTGAGATTTCTCCAGTCTTGTAACTTGTATCTCCACCCCCCCATCCCCCGAATTCATGTGATCTCATTTTGCCTCAGCTTCCAGTGTTCTGCATCCACCCCTCACTTTGAGCTCAGGGCTCAATTTTAGGGCTTCCCATTCTGTTTGTCCACCCTCACAGCCTGTGTCTCACGATCCATATACTCATGTCTTTAAGGAACTCTCCTGTGCCCACTTCTCTGTGGCTCTCACCTCTGCCTAGTGCTGACCCACTCTAGCTGCCCACCCAACACCAGGAAGCATGGGAGTTTCGAGGTTAAGTGTCTGCAACCCAAGCCTTCTTGTGACTTTGACCCCAATACCTCCCTGCCCTCACCAAACCTCCTCCTTCTATAGCAGTGAATGGACACTGTTCTAGTCACTCCAGGGAGTGCTCCAGGGAGCACAGCCTGGAGTCATTCTCAGTCTTTTCCATTGGATCCACATTCCAATGTGTTGAAGATGATTAGTACACATCATGGCATTAGGCCCAGGAAACAGCCTCCAAGCACTTACTTACACCAAGAACTGGTCTCTTCTCATTGTTCTGTGGTCAGCTGGGGTAGGTGGCAGGTCAATAACCTTTTTAAAAATCCTGTGTCATTTCTTTACTCAAACGTAACAAATTCTTTCAAAGTTTTTGCCCATATCATTAGGATAAGCTTTGTTTCAGCTCTCTTGGGATAACTGATACCAGGACCCCTTTTATCTTAAGGGGTCTTAAGCTGTCCTGGCTTGGGACTTTGGTTACATGGTTTCTCCAATGACCCTGGCCCCATGTGATGCTGCACTCAGCTCCCCTCAACCTGTCTGCTATACTTTTTTCTGCATGTCTAGCACTGGTGGATCTGGCTGCCTTCTGATTCCTTCCTTCACTTTAAATCTGCTCAAATGCCATAGAATCGAACAGGTCCTGTCTGTCTAATCTCACTGCAGGCATATATAAAATTTTCTCTCACTTTACAGCCAGAGATCTTGTAGAGGCACATATCTGTGCAATGAAGAAGGGGAAGGTCAAATTGTTTGGAGGACAATAGCCTGGGTCTGGAAAGTAGTTTAATAAAGGCAAGAATCTTTTCTGTTTATAATAACTTAGAGGCAGAATTTTCTGCACTGTTCCTAGATGTTCAAAATGCTGAGATTATGTGTAATTATTAAAATTACAGCTTTTCCTCAACTATGATTCTAAAGCCTTGATTCTTTTTAAACGTGTGGCATCTTGCTGACATACGGGGGTGGGGGGGGCGGGTAGCATGCTAGAATGCCATCCCAGAATTCCACCTCCTCCCCACCTCCCCACCCTTTTCCATTCACAGTCAAATTGCCACAACAGGCATGGGCCGGGAAAGCTCTTCATGTGGGTATCAGGGCCACCAGGACGATCAGCTGAGGCAGAAAGATTTGTGGGAAAAAGCCAAAGCCATCTGCATGGGACCTACCAGCTCACCTGTGTCTATAGATCTAAATGGTGGGGAGGGGGAAAGAGGGGAGATGGGAGGCAGGAGGGGGAGGTAAAGGGGAGGAGGCAGCTAATGAAAAACAGAAAGTCTGACAATGGGTGCTGTCTTGGTAAAGCAAATCTTCAGAAGTCCTGAACTATTTGGCAACTGGCGTATTTTATCAGGGATGATGTTTTCTAAAGCAAGCTTTTAAACTCTGAGGGGTATTTATTGCATGTGCATGGCTGCATGTGTGTACTCATGCATGTGAAGGCTGGAAGACAACCACTGGCCTAGAACTTGCCATGTAGGCTGGCTGGCCAGCAAGCCCCATCAATTTCCTTTCTAGCTTTCTCATTGGCTTGTCTATTACATGGGTTCTGGGGGTCTAATTCAGGTTTCTGAGCTTGCAAGGTGGCAAATAACTTTACTGAGTAAATTATCTTCCCAGCCCACAATATTTAATTTTAATCAAGACAAATATTAATTTCCAAAAATAAAACTCTTAGTTACTCCTTAACATATTTCCTGAAATGTAACAAAACCACTAAATTTTAGAGGTTATTTAATATTTTTAACAAAATGAATGCCACCTCTCCATCACTAAGTGTTGAGAATGTTGAGAAACAAAATCTCATAGAAGAAATAGACCAGCTCAGGAGAAGCCTGGAGTGCTCATCCCTGCTGGAGGCCACCAGACTAGCTTTGTAAGCTGTGGTGCCCTGAAACTCCACTGGGATGGGTAAATCTCTAGATGCAGTTTAAAAAAAAATTATTTTTATTTTATTTGCATTGGTGTTTTGCCTGCATGTATGTCTGTGTGAGGGTTGGAGTTACAGATTCTGAAGTTACAGTTGTGAGCTGCCATGTGGCGGCTGGGAAATGAACCCGGGTCTTCTGGAAGAGCAGCCAGTGCTCTTAACCACTGAGCCATCTCCAAAGCTTTTGACGTTTCCTTTTCTTCTTCTAGGAGAAACATGAGGCTTGACTCTGAATGCTTTCTCCAAGCCTACTCCTCCATTGTGACTGTGGCCCCAGGACCTGGCTTTCGTCCCTCTGTCTTGGCTCTCTCAGATGTGGTAGTGTTATCCTGAGCCTGCCTCAATCTCAGACAAGAACCCCTGGCCAGACACCATGGAGCCCAGTACTGCCTCCAATTCCGGTAGGTCCAGCAGGCCTGTCAGTGTCTCTCTTTCCACAGCGGGTTTTATAGCATGTTTGTGAAGCATTTACCTAGCTTCTGAGAGGCTCAGACAGTAAGTAAGGTTGCCCTGTTTTTCTGTGGATTAAAGAGTACACTTTTGTACCTCTCAAAGGCAGAGGCTACACTGGACTCCTGTGGGAAGGCAGCAAGTGGCCAGCCTTTCCTGCCCTGCCCTACCTAGACCCACTCAGCCAACCTAGCCACATCAGTTTCCAGCCTGTGGGTATCTCGGACAATGGCAGCTTGTTCCTCAACATCAGACGCTCTGTGCAAGATCCAGGAGTTAAATTCTCCTGGTGTAAAGCAGAGAGAACAGAGCTGTGTTGTACAGTCATCACATTATTTCTCCCATTGAGAGTCTGCAGGATGCTAGAAATGCACTGAACACCTGTAGGTTCCTGAAGTGATGCAGCTCTTAGTGGGAAAGACCTGGCCATGGGGATCATCAGCACTCGTTGCTTTTGCTTAAGAGCAAAGGGGACCTGTGTTTGTGTCTTCGGGAAAGGTGGGCCTGAGAGTGGGCTGGAGCTGAGCTATTGAGCTTTTGATTTGGCTTTAGTATCACTTTCTTCAGCATAGGAAGTGAGGATGACGTGTCAAATGAAATAAACCGCAGAAGCAAAACATTTTGTAATCACAGAACTGTCATATTCGGCTGGTTTCTCTCCGTTCTTAGAGTCTTAATACTAAATAGACCACATAATTTTTGCAGTGGGTTTGCCCAATTTTATTTTAAAATATTTACACTTCTATGGCATCTCTCCCAGGACATTAAATTCTCTGTTTCTGTTACCAGCCAGCTCTAACAATGTAGTTACTGTAACTGGATTTTTATGTTCTGGCTCCCTTTTAAAAATGCATTTATCAGAAATTACTCATCCCGTCTATGTCTGTCAGCTCCCAGGCCACCCTCTTCGTCCACGGATCTACATTTATGCTTTCTTATTAGCACTAAGAAGCTCTTATTTTTCTGTATAATGTACTTTAGACTACATGGCCATTTGTTCTTTCTCGCTGTTCTTAGCTTATTTTAATCCTAATGGCTTTAATAATTATATTTCCTGTTCAACAAATAACCCTGTTGGGATTTTAATTGAAACTGTTTTATCCCTATAAATCTCCTGGGGTCAATTTATCGTCTTTCCATTCAGCCAGCAGCAGAGTCCATCTCTCCATCTACTTAAGTGATTCTTTTGTTTCTCCACAGCCCTCTCATTTTACATAGCTCTGTTTCTTTTGCATGCCATCCATCCTTATTTAATAGTATGGTTTCCTACTCTCTCTAAGACATTGATTCTTGTTACTTCTTCCTTTGACTATCCTGGTTATCAACTCTCCTTCAGATTATGGCATCAGTTATGGGTCGGAACAAAGGTTGTGCCCAGCATCTGTGAAGTGTGTCTCTATTGAGAATACAGTGTCTTTGTTTGATTCATCAGTCCATCCTGCGTTTGTTCATTCACAATTTGCTCACTGAGTGTGTGTGCTGTGCCACACAGAATCTATGGCCCTGAGAAAAATCATCAGGTAGAAGATATAATAGTCTCTCTACACCTAACTCACATCTTGTCATGCTTAAGCTAAATGTCATTACAGTTTATGTCCTTTCTCTTCTGTTTTAGATTTTCAGATAAGAAGGGGACATTTAACTTGATCAAACGTTTTCTCTTTGCACAAGCAGAAGTGATCATATGGCTTCATTAACGTCCAACTTCCCTACCGTGTAACTGTATTTGTAAGGACAAATAATAGCATTCTAATTGTGCATCTCTTGGAAAGGCCAAAATGCTTTCTGATATAACTGAATGAGTCACAGACACTCTGAATGTATTGACAAGTAGGAAGTGAGTAACTGAAGCAAAACAGGACGCCATGGGCTCCACAATGGACCACTCAATGCTGCATGGCAATAACACGAGCCCAGCCCGCTCCCTGCCCCCTCACCGTTGCCTGTAGAAAGGATAACAAAGCACTAGAGACAATTCTGAGAGCAGGAAAGCCTGGGAAGGCTCTCCTGAGTTAGGTTTCCCATGAAGGAGGGGGAAATCACATCGTGTCTGACAAACGTATTCCCTGGATGCCTGAGAGCCCAGGACATACTGTGATAACAGCACAGTATGCCACACTTGCTGTGTGGACTCTTACATGCATGTGTGGTGTGTGTATGGTATGTGTATGAGTATATGTGTATGCATATATGTATATGTAAATATATATGCAGTGTATATGTGCATGCATATGCATGTGTGAGCATATGTATGCCTAGTTTTGTGTGTGTTATGAGTATATATGTCTATGTGGATATAAATGTGTTAGGTATGCACTGGTGTGTGTGAGTGTGGGGGGTTGAACCCAGGGTTATGGCTGTGTGTACCTTAGAACACAAATCTTTACAATGAAGTTACATCCTCAACCTTTAAATGTTTTTGCTGCTGCTGTTGTTATTTTGTTTTTTAATTTGCATCCAGGTTTTGCTAAATCACCCAGGTTGGCCTTGAACTCACTCTGTAGCCTAGATAGGTCTTTAGTTTCTGATCTTCTGGTTGCAGCCTTCTGAGTAGCTGCCCAAGCCTGTGCCATCAGACCCTCTCTGCTTTAGACTTTTAAAGGGTGGTTGTAGCACCAGCTGTGGCAACACGCTCGTGTAATAGCATGGAGGAAGCTGAGGCAGAAAAGCACACTGTTCATGTAGATATCAACAAACTGTGCTTTAAATAAATCTACACACAGATCAGGGAGCTCATGGGAGACACAATGCATGCATGATAAACAGGAATTTTCTGGAAATGAGGAGAGCTGTGTGGTAGCTTTCATTGCTGCTCCTATGACAGGAAATCCCCTTGGAGTGGCCTGCCAGACAGATCAAGCAGATCACTTCCTGGGCTGCCCCTAGCCAAGCCTGGCAATCTGAGTTCAATCCCCAGACTGAAAAGATTCAAACCCCTGGGAAGGTAGGAGAGAAATCACTCCACGAAGTTGTTCTCTAGCCTCCATCCATGTGCTATGACATAATGAAATAATAATAATAATAATAATAATAATAATAATAATAATAAATTAAAATTTAAAATCTCCACAGAGACCATGCATTTCTGTCTCTGTAAAACCTTAGATCTGTTGTTTTAAAAATAGAAATCTGTGCCCAAGAAACAATTTTTGTATTTCCTTTAACTTCTGGAAACTCTACAATTATGACAAATGATGGGGGCACTGTTAACTTCTTATAAAATTTATTCAGAGACTAATGTTGTCTTTCTCACTAAAAATATGATAGACACTGAGTGCTATTTTCCTGCTCTTTTATCTGAGCTAGCTGAAGGAGAAATACTCCTGCCTTGTATTTTTCTGTTAACAAATGGAAGGTGTGGTGCGCTTGGTAAAGTTAGGGCCTATTAAAAATTTATGGATATTGTCAAAAATTCTCATACAAATGTGCAAATGGCCAGTCTGGAGTTCATAGTGATTTAGAAAGCAGAACTCCTCAAATGATTAATTTCCCCCTGAGGCCCGATACCGAGCTTCGACGGGTCTCACCGTCTCAAACGCGCAGGACAGAGATTTATCTGTGTTTCATCAAGTATGTAAAATATATGGATGGAGGGGTTTCCGGCCGATCCCCCCCAGTCATCCAGTCACCTCCATTAATGTCAGCAGTCCCATAAATTTCTCCCAAGTTCTAAAGTAAGCAGCTTGTGCCACTGCACAGAAGCCTCGGAAGGTGTCACTTGCTGCCTATAAATTAACAGACACTCCATAAAGGCAATGGGCTGCACATGGACTTGATTACATGGCCTCCTTGGGATACAGAGTGGACCTGTGCACAGAGGAGCACAGGAGAGCCCTGTGCACCCAGTCTCTTGGTCCCCTGGCGCTCGATAAGAACACCTTGCTTATTAGTGGATGTTACTAGCTGGTACCAGTCAAGACCAAGGCTTCCTTCTAGGTCCTAGGGAATTGTCTTGAATTCTGCTCATGTTTGAAGGTGACAAGCACACCCCTCCCCCATACAGCCAGCCTACCCTTCCCTTTATAACTTAATTATAAGAAATAGTACATTAGGGATTACATGAGAACCTAGGTTGGTTTGCTCTTCTGTTGAGAAAGTGACACATGGATCTTATTTCTACTTTCTTATCTCAAATGCCATTTTGTTGCATGAGGTTTCCATCTTCGTACAGACTAGAGGTTCAACCTGTCTGCGACCGCTTTCCCCACACCAAAATCACTCAGATGCTTATGTTAATTTTATTTTGTTTGGCCTATATCTTAAGCACATTGCTAGCTAACTCTTTTATTTTAATGTAGCCTATTTTTATTAATCTATCTGGCCACATGGCTGTGGCCCAGCCAAGGCTCACCTGTACTCCTTCATGCTTCTTTTTTGGCGGCTAGATGGAGCCTGTCTGACTCTGCCCTCCTCTACCTGTCTCTGATTTCCTGCCTACTTTTACAGTGCTCCACACAGGTCAAAACAGTATTTTTATTTAGAGCATAAAGACAAACATTTCCACCACACCATTTATGTAGGAGGATTAATACTCAGGACAGAGCTGGCCCTGGGAGGGTGAAAGTGAAGGTCTTGCTCATTGTCATGCTTTCCATCAAGACAAGGCTCCAACCCCAGCCAGCATCTTCCCAGTCACTTCATCATCAGAAGGAGCTTTGTCTGTCCTGTCCTTTTCCAACCTCTGTCCTTGTTTGATCGAGTAGCAAGTAAGTGTCACTATATTTATAAAACACAGAGGTGTGACTGTTCCAGTCACATAGCTGTGTTTACAAAAGACTATGGGGTGCAGAAACGAAGCACTTCTGTCTGGTCAGAACTGGAAGGCCCCGAGTGCAAAGACCCATGTGTAATCTGTCACCACAGTGTTATACACACTGTAGCAGAAATACCTAGAGGGGAGCATTTAATCTATGTCTAAGCCTACGGCAAGTTTTCATTTCTTGGGTGGTGTTGGGCCACCCTTTGGTGACAGAAGCTGCACAAAGGGCAGCCAGAGGCCACCATGCTTCTGTGAGACCATCATCAGAGAGACTATTCTGTTCTTGCAATCTGTGGGGTATGTGGAGAATGCAAAGAGCCTCAGGCTTTTGCCTAGACCTATTTTCAAGTCTAGACAAAGGAAATTAGCCTGCTGCATTTGCTGAAGAGCCTAGTGTATGTCTTTCAACCAGCTCCAGTACCTGGATCAGGGACCACAAGAGTCCTGGATGCTAGGTACTCTTAGTTTGACCTACTATGATAAACCATATCAAAACATGTGCTTTTACCTGGATTATGCACCTGTCCCTGAGGCCTCCGTGCATAGTACCAGGACCTTGAATCCTTGCCACCCTTTCTGGTGATCCCTGTTCAGCCTCATACATTTTCCACAAAAGCAATGACAGGGAGGGAGGTAGTTTCGCTTCTTAATCAAGTAACCCACACATGTGCTCATATCTCTTTTGCTGACTGCAGCTGCTTTTGAAAATTCACTGAATGTGTAATTACACAAAGAATTCATAATCATGAGCCCTAGACTTATCTCCCCATGTGTGACCATCTCCCTGTCTTTCTTAAACTTCATTTATAACTCAGGGTCCCTGCAAAAAATTAGGAAATATGGAGAAGGAGAAGAATAAGGAGAAGGAGGAGGAAAAGAGAACAAATAGAAGAAGAAGAAGAATAGAAGAAGAAGAGGAGGAGGAGAAGGAAGAAGAAGGAAGAAGGAGGAGGAGGAGGAGGAGGAGGAGGAGGAGGAAGAAGAAGAAGAAGAAGAAGAAGAAGAAGAAGAAGAAGAAGAAGAAGAAGAAGAAGAAGAAAGGATCCCAGCCACCTAGAGGGTACCTGACAGGAGCAAACTGTTGGCTTCTTTTGATCTTTTGATGTCATTGAAAGTTCTCAGAGGGAAGCTCTGCCCTCTCCCTGGAGGCCACCCTAATGTGGGATAATGCTCTTGTACACTGTAAAAATTTGTTACTCATATTGGCTTAATAAAATGCTGATTGGCCAGAAGCTAGGAAAACAGGAAATACAGGCAGGGTGACCAGACAAGAAGAATTCTGGGAAGAGGAGAGGCAGAGCAGCAGGCACCAGTCAGATGCAGAGAAAGGAAGCTGAGAATGCTGCACTTAGAAAAAGGTACCAAGCCACATGGCTAAACCTAAGTAGAATTATGGAATAATTTAAGCATAAGAGCTAGTCTGTAATATGCCTGAACTACCAGCCCAGCATTTTCTATAACATTAAGCCTCTGAATAATTATTTTATAAGCGACTGCAGAACCACAAGTCTGTACCTCGGAACTAGGCTGGACCCGAAACGTCTGCCTACACCACCCTGAATCTACACAATGCCCACACTCTCAAGGGCTCTCCTCTACATCTTCCTTCTCCACCACTAGCTCACTTGGCTCCTAGCCAGGTTACCCAGCTTCCACGAGTCTGCAGTGTCTCATGTGAAATAACTGGGGCAATGGTTTATCCTTCCTCTCTTCCCTCATCACCCCCTTCTCTTTTACTCCCTGGCTCCCTCTTTTCTTTTTAACTACATTACATAAAGACATGACGCAGTATGGCGGTGGGGGGGTGCGGTCAGGATTTAGAATCACCGAGGGGATCAACTTCGGGGCATATCTATGAGAAAGTTTCTAGATCAGAGTTACTGAGGTGATACCCTCTTGGGCTTGGGATCCTGAATGGAATAAAAGGGAGGAAGTGAGCTGAGCACCAGTGTTTACCTTTCCTTGCCTCCTAACTGTGGATGCAATGTGAACAGCTACCTCATGCTCCTGCAGACCTGTCTTCCCTGCCAAGATTGTATGCTCTCAAACTGAAAAGGAACTGAATCTTCCCTCCCTTACATTGCTTTTGTCTAGTATCTGTCACAGAAATGGAAAAAGTAAGTGAGGTACTGGGTGTTGAGGCATCAAAGCTGAGGAAGAATTCCAATTCAGAACCCCGAGAAAGTCCTCAAAATCCCTAGAGTATCCTAGGTCTGATTCAGGGATTACATAGCACTCAAGACTTAGATCTTCCTGATCTCTACATTCCTAATTTCAGTGTCATTGGTGGTCCACTGTTACCATGGTTACGTGGGGGGTTGTTCAACTCCAATATTACATAAAAAAATTCAAAATGATGGCTGTGGAATTAAAGCATGAACAATAGCCAGGAAGATGGCTCTGACTGCTTCGACCTCTGGGGCTTCTGTGATGGCTCTGTGGGCTAATTGAACTAGCTGTGTATGGTGTATAAGTGAAATAATGTAGAAGACTAAAGACTTAACTAGATAGATGCTCATTATGAGTACCTGGCACAGACCCTCTCTCCAAAGAGCAGGAGGCAAGTGGGTTTATCTGAAAGGGCAAACTGGTAGGACTGAGCTACACGGAGATGGTCCAGAGCTCTGGTGGTTCAGGCAGGGAGTGCAAGGGGCTCAGTGGAGTGCAAACAGGACTCCATCCCTTTAGACCAGTGTCAGAGCTAAGGTTTTGCCATTCACTGAAGACAGCAGCATTCCCAGCCTGGCCCCCCCAAGGCCAGAGCATAGGAACTCTGCATTGACAGATAGGTTCTTAGAGTTCCCAATGCATGGTGTAAAGAAGACAGGGTCTTGCCTCCAAGGTCTCCCAGTGTTGAAATACCAACACTTAACTTGCATAACCAAGATGGGGTGAGGGGCGGCAGAGAGCAGACTTAACTTTAATTTTTAAAACATCTCCCCCTCCCCTGCACACATACACTCACAATGACTGAAACCTCCTCTGGAAAAAACTGCACATCTGCAGGTGATCTCAGACAAGTTGTTCCCATGCCCTGGGGCCTGAGCACATTCCATACTTGGTGTTTTGTATCACAAGCCTATGATGACCCCTTTCCTGTCTATGTCCCCCCTCCCTCTCAGACCTTCCTCTCCCCATCAGTCAATCTCTCCTTTGTAGGTTAGTAGGCAGCAGACTAAGAGGCCATAATAGATTCCTATGGCTGTGGATGTCAGAACGCTAGACGCAGGGATAAAAACAGGGGTACCAAGGGTATAAGTGTCTGATAGAGCACCATGAGTCTTCATTATTCTAATGATATCATAGTTATTAATCTCTAAGATCCTGTCCAAGAAGTAGGCATTAAGACTGTTCTCATCACCAACACCTATTAGGATCGGGGAACAGAGGCGGAGGGAAGGGATATGTCTCAAGGTCACAATTACTTAAGTGGTAGAGTGGAGATCTGAACCCATGCAGCCTATACTCTAGGGCCTTGACCTGGTGACAATGACAAATGAGACCCTGGGAGTCATAATGGGGAATCCCACTTTTGACTTCGGGCCCTGGGGCCAGGAGGGGGAATGAAGACAAAGTCCCAGGAAGTTGGTTCTTGCTTAACCAACAGCTGAAACAGCTTCTGACCAGTTATCTTCTCAGACTGAGATCATCATCGACAAGCTGCTGATTCAAAGAGCCCACAGTGAGGATGATGCACACACTGTCACACTCTGCAGGAGAGCTGAGGCCCTTAGAGTGTAAAAGATGGGGGGAAGGCATATCAATGGAGAGGTGGAGAAGGGACCTGGCAAGGGCCTGGTGCTTCCCTTAGCATCAGTCATTATTCTAAAAACACACCAAAAGCTTAAGGAACTTTAACATTCACATGTATAACTACATATGAGAGATCACTTGAAAACCCAACAGCACACACAGAAGGACAGATAAATGACAGAACGGCCCAGAGATGAAAAACTGTCAATTAGCAAAAACTAATCAGATAAGTTGGGGATACACAACTGTAATCCTAGTACTCAGGAGTCTGAGGCAGAAGGATCTTTGATTCAAGGCTATCCTGGGCTGCATAGTCAGACTCTGTCTCAAAGAAAAAAACAAAAATAGAGTTATTTCTCAACCCCCAAATTAAATTGGCTGTGCGATGGTGGTGCATGCCTTTAATCTCAGCATTCGGGAGGCAGAGGCAAGAAGATCCCTGAGTTCGAGGCCAGCCTAGTCTACAGGGCAAGTTCCAGGACAGCCAGAGCTACACAGAAAAACTGTGTTAAAAAAAACCAAAAATAAATAAAGTTGTAAAATATTAAATTAATATAAATTCCAAGATCACTTGATAGCTTTTTTATTGGCTCTGTAAAATATTAAAAAAGATTACAATCAGTGTATTAACTAGTACACCCATGCAATTGAATGCCAAGCATTCATTAAAAAAAATCTTTTGGCAAACATTACAGGGCTGTGGGAAAGTTCAGTGCGGAAGTCTTAAACATGAGCAAAAATATGAATAAATAGAACTAATTAAAATATATATTAGAGAGAAAAGAGACGGGAAGAGACTTAACTGAAAATGTTTACAGATGTCTCTGTACGCTGAAACAAAAACTATATGTAGGGCAAATTTTCTTCTTTAAACTCTACCTGAAATAAATATGTGTTATTTTTGAAGTTTAACTTTTCAGCAGGAGAAGGAGATGAGAGACAAGGGTGGAATTGAAAACAACCAAATACCATTATATACGTGTATGAAACTGTTAATCTTTTTAAACATTCGTCTAGAACAGTTCAAGAAACATTCAGAAGGCATGGTGTCACACACCTGCAACCCAGCTCTTGGAGGTTAACTTAGCCCTCAGCAATGTGGTGATCTGGATCCCAAGGCCGGCCTGGCTACATACGGACGAGATGAGCCAAGAGTGTGTGTCAGTCCATTGCTTATGACCTGTCCTGTTCATCTTTTTGGAATTTATTCTGAGAACTGATCGTGCTTCATACTTCAAAAGACAATATTTGCTTTTATTTGCCTTTGATTTAAAAAGCAAGGAGCAAAGCTCTTTATCAAAGTCCATCAGATGACTTTAATCCAATTATGAAAATAAATTTACCCTCGACCTTACATTACTTCAAAAAGAGGAATTTTTATGCCTTTGTGACTTCTGCCCAGTGTACCCATGAGGGAGCCTTGGACCAGCCCCCAGATGGTGGGGTCAAGAGGAAGTGTCCTCAGAGGACCCACCAGCTGTATCTTCAAAGAAACTCATAAATGCTGGAACAACCGAGCATTTCCAGAGTGACAGCCAAGGGCCTCCCAGGACTCAGGTAGGAAAAATAATTCATACCTGTTGCCATTGTCCTTAACTCTGCACTGACAATGATACAGCACATGTATAATGATGACATCACATTAATCTACTTCCATAAAACCCGAGGCTCTTAAATATTTTAAATTCACACAAGCTGATTGTCTTTCCCCTCTCATGTATTTTTTAACTGTTTTTTTTTTAATCCTAAATACTGAAACAAAAGAATCTTCATGGCACAGAAGATACCAGAGCAATACCTCTCCCTGGAGCCTAGCTGGAGGCAGGCTTCAGTTTCTGCTGCAGCCTTCCAAAAGCACTCATGAGCACAAAGCTTAGGGTGTTCTGTGTGCTGTGAACACAGAGGCCTGCTTATCTGCACTTTTGCCTTCTATGGTTTTTGGCTTCTGGGTCCTGCTGTCAACAGTGAACACTGAGCCTAGAATTCCAGAATAAACAATTCATTCCTTTTAAACAGTGTGTGCCATTTGGAGCAGTGTGATAAAACACTGAGGTGTGCTATTCCACGTATGTACTACACATTCCCATACATACATGTATTATCTAGGAGCCTTGTGATGCTCAGTCATGAGGGAGGCTTGGGCATCCAGGTGTGTGTGTCCCTGTGATGAACACATGACAGTGGACTTACCTAACACCTCATTTTCGACTACATGACCCAGTATTAAGGTGATAGTTGACAGGTGTCTGTCCATGCCTGTGATCTGGTCACTCTTCACCCTGGTAGACTCCATTGTTAGCCTCTAAAGCCACGCCCTCCTCTGAGCTCTGAGGTCAAGCCCCATTGAAAGCAGGATTCGGGCTTCTGAATCCCTCTCTGCCTTTGTTTCTCCTGGGAGATCCTCCATCTCATTCTCCTTTTCCTTTCCCCTTTTCTTTCTCTTTCCTTCTCTGCCATCCTAACTCCTGTTATCACAACCTCTGTTAATCATAACCATACCCCTCTGATAATAAAGCTCTTTTCTTCTAAAATCAGCCTTAAGCGTCTCCTGCTATCTGCCACTTCCTTCTGCTGCATTCGCATGTGCATCCATAGAAATCTGCCGCCAGATAACCGGCTAAATTCGAACCATACCATCCTCACAAAGTGCCAACATCCATAAGAAGAGAAATCATGGAAGAGTCTAGCGAAGGGACATCTGAACTAATCACACATCTATACAGAAAAGACCGTTGACCTGAAGCCACTGTTTCAGTCCAGAAAGAGTTCGGCTTTCCCTTATGCTATAAGCAGGTGTGGATTGCAAATGAGGCTAAAACCCTGCATTTTGGTATTCTGAGAATCATCAAATTGTGCGATTTTTAAGAACTAACATGATGGCATATTGCTGGTTCCCTACCCATCTTGTGGCATCCTAACAGCTTGATTTGAGGTATAACTGATAGGTGATAAACTGTTCAGATTTCAAGAGTGGGATTTGATAAGTTTTGACAAATGTGTGCATTTGTTCAATCATTGCCAGGAGGAGAAGATGGGGAGATTGGCGGGAAGTGGGGGGGCTGCTTGTCTTTATATTCCTCCCCCAGGATGAGTCCACCTGTCTCCTAGAATGAGTTCTGAATTTTCTGAATTCTCCATCAAGATCCTCACTTAAATGCCCCTCCCAGGCAAGGAAACTGCACAAATTCAATGTTAAATTTGAGAAAAATGATTAAATCTATAGATACATCATTTTTAAAAGAGTACAAAAGAATTCTCTTGCTAAAAGCATGTAATTGCCATGCCTAACACCCACCATGGAGTTGTGGAGTGAGTAATTTCCATATGAGGTCAAGGCAGAGGTTGAGAACAGTGCATCTTTATACTCCCTAGTCCACTCACATGGCTGTGGACAGAGCTTGGCTGTCCAGCTGCTGGAACAAGACCCCTGCTGCTGGCCTGTCATTACCAAGGAGCCTCCCCTTGACCCTTGTAAATCTCTACACTGGCAAGAAGGTGAATGATGAACTGGAGCAAGGTCCCATCACTTGTGCTGGGTTCTTTTCTGTGAAGGAAGATCCTAAGTCTTGGCCCCAAGATGGGAAGAATCCCCGATGTTTGTCACAGCCTGCCTGCCAAACACATACACTCTGCAGTGTGAATTTATTTAAAGAAGAGATATGATTTTTCTATTTCCAACAACTCAGTTTTCTTGTCCCAAAGAGCTGACCAGCAATGACATGGGAGTATCAAAGAACCTAATGTTGGAGTGATGTAACACCCCAGCATGGGAAGAGATGTCTGAGTCTCCTTCCTCAGCACCCATGACCGAACACCCTTATCTCTCTCCCATTGGGAAAAAAAACATACTTTAAAATATTTCCAGTAAACACGTTTCAGACCATATAGCTTTCATTTAAAGGCAATAAGATGTCTAATATAAGAATAGGTCTGGGGCATTGGACTCCTAGTAACCCAACACTCTAGGGAGTCCTAAGTCCCAGAACTCACAACTGCTTTGGACTGACAAAGGACCTGGGGCTTAGAGCCTGACCAAGGTTCCTATAAGCTGGTTCTCAAGCAAAAGGCAGTCAGACCTAGTTATTTCTAATTCCCTGAGCTTTATCTGGCACATTCTGTTTTATGTAGTCACAGAGCACTGTGTGTGTGTGGGGGTGGGGGGTGGGGTGGATATTTAAAAAAAAAACAGAAAAATAAGCAATTTAATTAAAAACCTTTCTGAATCTTTAGCATCAGCATCTGACTTTTTCAAAATAAAGTCAAGAATCTCATATCTCCATTGTGGGTCCTTTGGTGTTTAGGAATATAACAAGCCAGGTGGTGGCCCATGTTATGATATGGGCACTCCAGCGCTGAAGCAAAGAGCTTCCTTTAAAGTCAAGCCTAGGGCTGGAGAGATGGCTCAGCCGTTAAAGGCTAGGCTCACAACCATAAATATAAGTCAAGCCTAGCTTGAGCTAAACTACACAACCTCGTCTCACAAACAAAACTAACAAGTTCACAACCAACTGACAACAGAGCCACCCAATGAGAGGAGCCACCCAATGAGAGGAGCCACCCAATGAGAGGAGCCACCCAATGAGAGGAGCCACCCAATGAGAGGAGGCCGGCCGCTCACCTGCACTCGATGAACCACTGCCGGATCTGGTCCTGAAGATGCTCCTTAATGTCCGGGCCTTCCATTAGCTTCAGCTCTTCCTTGATGCTCACTAAGGCTTCCTTGTAGCTCTGTTCGTGTTTGAGCTGCACCTCATTCCGCAGGCGTGTCACATGTTCTGACCGGATGATGGCGGCACTGACTTCGTTAAAGAGAGGGGGTGGCTTCTGAAAAGAAAATGCACCCCCAAAATTAAGATTCTGAAAGACTATGGGAAATACTAGAAGGGAACCAGATGTGTTGTGTCCTTGGAAATATCTCACCATAGACGCATTACAAACACACACACACACAACTTGAGTGCAATATCATAGCTAGGATGCACTCGTGAAGAACTCATTCCCTGTGGGGGTGGGGAGGGTAGGGCTTGCTCCACACCACCGCACACACCTAGGTGAGTGAGAGCTCAAAAAACATGTATTCAGATCCAAAGAAGTAAGAACCCATTGATTATGGACAACTATTCCAAAACTCTTAGGTAAAATAAATCTTTTATATTTTAAGTTGATCATCTCAGATATTTTGTTGCAGTCCACATAACTAGTACATCGTAGCCTAAATAAAGTCCTCACACTTAAGAAACTAACTTTCTCAATCTTCTTATCAGTGGAAGGAAACAGAAATGCAGAGAAGGGATGTGTTTGTTACAAAGGCTACTGAAAGGAGCTGTATTCTGATTAATTAGAATGATCTAAACATCAACTCTGGGCTCTTTTAAGAAAGACATTATGCAGTCTAATTCAGCCATACATCCCAACACATCTTATGGAATGTTCTCCCTCCAGATCTGTCAATCAACAAACCAGAAATCGATTGGTTTTTGGGACCTCTCTGGGCCCTATTGCCAAGCAATGTGCATTATCAGCACAAGGTGTAGACAGACCCTCCTTGAATGGTGTTAGGATAAAACACAGTTCTTCTGGAGCTCCAAGGGATCAACAGCAGGTAGCTTATTAAAGACTTGGATGGATGAGGTGAAGGGGTATGGAAAAGTAGGCCAAGCCTGGTGCTCACGATCCCTGAGATCAGAAATAAAGAGCAGGACAGTTTCCCCACACTGAACCTGGCCTCTAGAGATATCCAAAGGTTCAACTAAGGTTTTCAAATCAAAGGCGGGCTCACTGGTACTGAAGCCAGCCTTTTACCGGTACATTTCTGGGAAATTTGCATGTTGGTTTTTAACAGGGGTATCTTTAAATCTAAAATTACATGGAATAACTTAAGTCAATTATATCTGTAACAAAAGTTACAGATACTCAGAACTCATTACTTCTGAGCTATTCACCTGCCACCTATGCGCTTGTAGCTATTTATATCTGATGTCTCCCTGGCAACACCTACTGCATTAGTTTGAGTAACTTCTTTGGAAGTAGGCCTGGTCAGTTCCACAGGATGCTGTGCAATCCAGTGGGTTGGTAGATTTGGTGCTGATGTCCTAGTACAATCAGGCAAATCAAAGCCCAGACTCAGTTGTTCTGAGAATTCTGTACTATGGCCAGTGGGAAAACAAGCTTCTGTACACACACACACACACACACACCTACTTCTTAGGAACACTTTTGGACCTTCATGTGGGAGAGATTATCTCACCTTTCTATCTGCTAGATTTTAAAATCCACTTAAAGCCAGACAGTCAAGTGGAACTGAAGAGGAAGCTACCCGTGGTAATACTTTATAAATGTACCTACTAGAAACCTTTAAAAGTGACCCAATTTTCTCAATTAATATAAGGAGAATTTAATATGAAGAGTATAATTTTTATTAAGGTGGATCCAGAGTAAGAATTACTTTTTTTAATGTGTGTATACATGCAGGTACGTGTGTGTGTGTGTGTGTGTGTGTGTGTGTGTGTGTGTGTGTGCACATGTCTCATGAACCTTTGTGTGTGAAGGTCAGAGGCTGACTTTGAACATCTTCCTGGAGTCTCTCATCAAAACAAAGAACTTATGGATATGGCCATTCTAGGAGGTCTGCTCTTGAATTCACTTCTGGAGAGCTAGGGCTACAGGTTGGCTGCCATGTCTACCCAGGACTGGGGATCTGAACTGCAGTCCTCATGTTCACACACTGAACTCTTTGAACCACTGAGCCATCTCTCCAGCCCTTATAAAACCATTTCACAGACTGATCTAATTCTCATAACTTGCTTGTATTTTGTCTCATAAGCCTTTGCACTGTGTCTCCTCAGTGATGCTGGCATTCATCTTTGGAAGTAGTAATGAGTACATGGAGGCTCCCATTGGACAGATGTGAAAGTAGAGGTCTCCTGCCCATAAAGATGCAGCAGGAGGCTGCCAGCTCCTTCCACTCTATTGTGTCATTCAGATAGGAGAGTTGCTTCATGTTTCTCCATATAGATTTTCTCTGGCAAGAATACATCTCGGCCATTTGTTACTTCCACCTCTTGCTGTTTTTGCATTTGAAGGTTCTAATAAATGTGCATCCTATGCTAACGAGTATCCTGTCCTTTGGGGACAAACATCTTATCTTCTTTAGAAACACAGGTCCTACGAATTCAAATTTGTTAGCTGGCCACATAAACAGCAACTCATTTAAAAATAAATTAGGGATATTAAAAGGAGAGGGAGAACATGATAACATAGGATGTATTGAAATGCATGGTCTGTAGATTAATGCATCTTAATGAAGGCTCCCCATGTGAGCAAACCATTACATTTGCCAGCTCTCCACAGTTAACGACCCGGAACGGAATAAGGAAACCTACATTTCCAGCGAGGTCCTCTGTCAGCAAAAACACACACATTAATAATTGATGTTGTTGAAGAAATGCGACATGAAGTGATGCTTCCTGAGGTGGGGCGGGGGAAGCTCCACGCTCCGTTAACATCAATGTTTAGCTAACGTTCGACAGATTTTGGATTTAAAAACCCTTGTTGAAATTAGGGAGGGAAAACGGTCATTTACAAAACCCTGTTCAGTGTATCCGTCCCAAATAAACTGGGAATCGTGTGGTTTGGTGCTGGCAATTATCCAAAGAACTTCTGTCTGGGGAGGAGGTGGGGGTTGTCACCCAAAGGGGAGAAACAGATCTCAGCTAGTGCCCATGTCATACCAGCTCTCCTCGGGCCTGCACTAGTGCTTGTGTGTGGCTTGTGTGTGTGTATTTAGTATAGTTGCCTTGGCATCCAGGGCTCTGATTTTATACGAGGAAGACTTCAGTTTGCACAACACCCTCCTCTTTATCAGGTCCTATTGTGAATGTGCCAACTGGTGGGTGTTCTGTCATTTTAGAGTCACCTATCTGTGTACAGCTGTGCGTCCACAAACATGCCCACACCGTGCAAGGACAGGCAGAAGCAGAAGCCAAGGACCACAAGGAAGAGAATCTTTTTCTTTGGGTCTCTGTCTTTAAGGAGTTCCGTATGAATCTTTAAGACCCACCATTTTAGCCAGCACCAGTCTGTTAAAGAGTAAGAGTGTTTTCTAGCCTGTTAGGTGCAATTTCTTTTAAAATTCAGATTTTTTAATTGCTTATTGAAGAACTAAGACAGGAAAGGGTGCTGGTGAACTTTGAGCTCTTCAGTGGCTCAGGCCGAGTCTGTTCCCTTTAAAGTCAGCACCCCGAGGCAAGTGTGGGTGGCCTACAAATATGAACTCAAGTAGTCCACACAGTTGCCCTGAGCAGAGAGAAGGTCACTATTTCCACTTTACATGTGAGGAAATAGAGGCACAGAGATATCAAGGCTCTTACTGCTACGCCCTACTGCATCTGTGTACTGAAATTAGCCTGCCAAAATTTGATCCGGAAAAGTCCATGAGGTTAAATCTGTCTTGATGCTTCCTTACCAAGCTGTAGAGGGGTCTTCTGGAGACTCTCCAAGATAACAGATGAGAAGCTCCACTGAGGTCTACTAGACACATAGGCAGGACACACAGACTGAAGCTACCCTTATCCTCTGTGTTTGATGCCTCTCTTTGTTGAGTTTCAGGCTTAAGCCGTTTTGTCTGAACAATAGTTTCTATGGATGCTATGGATCATGCTTTGAAAGCAATGTACATTTGAACTTGATTGCTATTGCTGAATTGCTTTATGGTGTTGGGTTTTACATAAGGCACTCTTCCTTCCAAGACTTTATAGAAACAAAGAAAAGACACTCACTAGCACTTACATGAGCTTGTCTGATGCAAATGATCTTAAGCTTTCTGAAGAGCAGAACGGACCATGCTTGGCTAATGTTCATCACATGCTGTGAGTTGGACACAGCTTCCTGTGATTTGCCCTATGCAGGACAGCATTAGTGGTACCCAGGAGGCCCATGTGAACCATCCAGGATGACTGGAGCCCTGAACCTTGCCCACAGTCTATGTAGCACGAAGATATTTTGCAAAGGGGCTCCTGTGAGATGAATGAAAGCAAGCCACCAGCTCAAGGGAACTCATGAGGTACTCCTTGGGGCCAGATGGCAAAGGGAGGCCAAAGAAAAGGATTACTTCTGTCATTTAGTGTCTAATGACCTGGGAATCAGGGGCCATAATTAAACAGAATATTAACAATAACAACTAATGATATTATTATTTAATATATAATCAGTATGTATTCCTGAACATATTATATGTGTATGAATATAACATACAATATATAACATACATAATATGTAATATAACATACAATATATGTATGAATGTATACAATCAATATATATATTCACACACATACATATGGCTTGAAATCAAACTAAGGTGTGTCAGATTGGGCAACTGGATGGTAAAATCCTACGTAACAGAAAAGACAGCATAGCTGGGCTTTTTCCCCAATGATTCTGTCGTGGATCATGTTTGCTTCCTTTTGAAACAAAGGCTTACAGTATAGCCCAGGTTGGCCTGGAGCTTGTGAATGTCTTTGTTTCTTGGTGTCCAGAATAAAATGTCCGAGGACAGTGCCTGGCTGAAATGAGTTTTGAAACCACTAAGCACTTCGGGGAAACCTCCTCATCATTGGGCATGCTGGGCTGAAGGGGTGACATGCTGCCTCTGTGGGCTTTCCTCTGGTAGGCCTCAGTGGAGTGCTTCTCATCTGTTGTCTTGGAGAGTCTCCAGAAGACCCCCCTCTACAGCTTGGGAAGGAAGCATCAAGACAGATTTAGCCTCGTGGACTTTTCCGGATCAAATTTTGACAGGCTAATTTTCAGTACACAGATGCAGTAGGGTGTAGCAATAAGAACCTAGATACATGGGATCTCTAGGTCTTCAAGACATGTGTTTTACACAAGATCTTAGTCTGAAGTATGTTGTGGTTTTGTACATGAACTGTCAGGACTTATTTAAAGTGTTTTAAGGATCACTCAACCATCATTACATTTTATCATTTTTCAAAATGACGTCAACCACATTCCTAGGAGATATTTCCCACTTCACACTCCAGCAAGGCTTCTTCCTTTAAGCTAGGATATCTTGCTTGCTGCTCTGTGATGAAGGCAGCACTATGCTAGCCAAAGAGGAAATGGAAGCTCCCACAGAGGGTGTATGAAATTTGGGGTCCTGACCCAGGCAAGGTACAGAGCCAGGCTTTGAACCAAGGCTGCCTCTAAGGTGAATGTTGCCAACTAAAGGCCCCAGAAGGGTCTAATGATTGCAGAAAAAATGCTTGTGGCCAGGGGTTGCCTCTGCTTGGACATTGAGAGCAGGCAGCTCCTTTAACATTAAAAGATACAGCAGGGACCTCTAAGAGCCTCAGTCACTGGGTATCTCAGCCTGTGCTGGGGTAAACAAGAATAAAATTCTAACTTATTAGCCCCTGAGCCATGGAGAAAATAGCTTGTTTGATGGTAGAGTCTGAATGTGAATGGAGGTTTATGATGCTTCCTGGATTCTGATAGTATTTGTAACAGGCCCTACCGGTTAATAAGTGTCCCCAGAGTTCCTCATTACAATGCATATAGCGATGGCTTCAGGGTAATGTAAAATATGTAGGGCCTGACTGCAGGACAGATGGATGGCGTTGGGAGTCCACAGAAGAGAATGGATTGTGTTCATTAAGTTTCCTTTCATAGGATCCACGCCATTGGCTCTGCCAATTAAAATAGCTGTACATGATTTTTAGACCACTATTTATTTTCCTCTGTAGACTTTATAATCTAAATATTTAAAATGGCAGTATCAAAAAAGAGTTATATACCAATGGCTAAGAGAAACATTTGGCTTTTTACAGACAGAGTGATACTCTTTGCTCTGATTCTGCTTTCAGAGGTCAAGTCATCGATCCTGGAAGGTGGTAGGCTTGCCTGAGGGTACAAGCACAGCTGGAATCCGCTAAATCACTGGTTTTCACATTGAAAAAAAATGGAAAACTGAAGTTTGAAATGAGGAGGCAACACCCTCATCAATGACAGAGTGGAAAATATATTCAATTGAAAACATGCCCTTGGTTTGGATTGTGAATTTTTATGGTCATCAGCCAGCAAACTGCAGATAACATTCTTTCAAAAATTGAATCCATGTATTTCTCAGTGGTTAAAATTTCAATAGAACATGTATTATCAAGAGGCGGCACAATGGGTAAAAATGCATGCAGAGGAACTTGCATGGAATACACAGCAGGGGAGCTGTTCTCTTCAGTGCAAAACTGTACTGTGGAGAAGTTCTTAACACTTGGCTCTCTTCTGAGCCCAGCACATGGAAATCACAGAAACAACCAGGGGAATCTGAGTTATACATGAGCAATCCACCTCTGAATGGTACCAGGGCAGGCAGTCAAGATGGAGGGCTGAATTCAATGGTCTTTGGCTGTTGCCTGGGATTCTGGTGTTTGTTGTTGTTGTTGTATACAGAAGAGAGGCAGTAAATGGAGGCTAATGAATTACATTAAATAGATATTTACTCAAATAGAAGCTGCTGAGTCAAAAGTTTGACTACTGTGAAATTTCACAATGCACTTAAGCACATACCATGAATCTTAGATTGCTAATTTAATTTTTAAAGTAAAAACAACCAATATAACTAGGTTGCTTTTTTGCATATTTATGTATGTAGGGTGTGTGTGTGTGTGTGTGTGTGTGTGCATTTGTATGCGTGTAGGTACACCTGTATGTTCATTTGGGTGCAAGCCTTGATTACCCTTCACCTTATACATGGAGGCTGGGTCTCTCACTTTAACCAGATTTGACTAGTTTGTTAGCTGACTTCCTCTAGGAATCTTCTCCCTGCACCAGGCGCACTGGCATTACAGGCAGTCCCAATAAGGGACTGCCCAGATCAGAGTGGCCTATGGACATGTTGGTAAGGGATTGTCTTGGTTGATGATTGATTTGGGAGCCCATTGTGAGCAGGTGGCATTTCAGGTGTCACTTACATACCATCTATGGCTCTTTCAAATTTTGCTTTGTAGTTTTGACCTGAAGTCCATCCATAGCCAAGATTTATTTCTTCTTCTATCTTTTTCTTTCTCTATTTTGACCCAATGTTTATTGTCTTTTACCACATCACTTGGTGTGTGTGTGGGAGCAGAAACTGCTCATGATTGATTTTCCAACAATAATTTAAAAGCATGTAAACTAAGCCCCAGTTCCTCTCTATATGAACACCCAATAACAGCAGCCCTTTACCTGCCTACCAAGGCCAGTGGTGTGGAGAGGTGACCGGGAGGTAACTGCAAAGAGTATACTAAGCAATGCTTTGCTGCAGTAGTGGGGGGCAGTCACTGTCCTCTGCACTGCCCTCCAACTATAACAGAAATAGTATATGACCAAGGTTACTTCTTGTTGGTAATTCACTGTCTCCCAAGTGAACATCAATTGTCTTCTTTTGTTTTGGGTTTTTTTTGTTTGTTTTGTAATAGTTTTACAACAGCAATGCCCGATCTGAGTCTGATGGTAGCTGAAATACTTAGGTAGGGGCATGGAGTAGGCTTGATGAGCAAGTCCCAGGAGAAGGTCCAGACAGGCTGGCATTGATGCTGGACCACACAGGTCATCATTATGTGGTACATAGTATGACCTGAGCCACCTGGACTACACTGACTGGGCTCAGCCCCACTCAGTGGCTCCCTGAATGAAGCTTTCTGGATGGCTTTGCTGAACTGTTAGACAAACCCCACTGCCCTTGGTGCCTAATTCTCCCAGGTCCTGACTAACCCAGAGGCTGAAGGATGTGCTGAACCTCTGCTACTGTGATTGGCTTAATTGAGGTTTCTATGGCTTCTGTGAGTTTAGATATTTATATTTCCCTAGACGATCTTCTCTGTTCAGTGTCTTCTAATTTATGACCACAGAGGTTTAAGACACAATCTAATAGTTTTTTTAGCCTGTTAGTGTCTGTGGTTATTTATGATATATTTATATTCCTGTATCTCCTTTTCTTACTTAATTTCACCAAAGCTCTACGGATAGTTAGTTCTTTTTACATACCCAGGATATGTCCTGTCTGCACTGCCACTGATGTGTTTTTATCTGAGGGTACCAATGGAGCCCCCAGCAATTTGACTGGCTCTGTGTAATGTACCTGAAGCTGTTTGCTGTAAGACTTGGTGGGATTATGGTATTCTCAGTTAAGGATTCCTTTAATGGAAACTGAGCCTGTCAACAAATAAGAACCCATCATGAATGATCATATCTCCAAGGATGCGAGTGTGATAGAGTTGATTTCCTGAGCTCTGAAGGGACGGCACGTGTAAAGGACACCGGAGTCTCCATAGCTTCCACAGAGAAGAGAGCCCAGTAATTTAGCAGAACAGGGGTGGGGGTGGGGTTCAGTTGAGGAAGAGAGGGTCCTGAAAAGATAGTGGTGGGATGCCCAAGGAGACATGGGCACTGCTCAGGACATGTGAACCCTGTTCAAAAACTTCATATTCCATGCACAGAAGGTACTGAGGACCCCCTTGCATCAGGCTCCAAGAGGATTCTAGTACTTTGCCTCTGAGTTCCTACATCCTGCTGTAACTCCGCTGTGGGAACCTGTCACTCAGTTCTAACTAATAGGATAACGGTGAAGATCTGCATACCATGAGGTACTGTCTTTCCCTGCTATCTCTGGGGAAGCAAGCTGCTAAATGAAAGACTTCAGGATCCATGAGACCAGGTGCTGGGCTGTCTCCAGCTGAGATCTGGCAAAGAACTGATGTTCCTGTTCTGACTGCCCACAATGAATGAAATGCTGCCAATAGCCACATGATTTTGGAGGCAGACCCTTCCTCACCTGAGCCTCAGATGACACCCTCGCCCCAGCTTGTATGATAGTTAGCCATGTGATACCCCAGGCAGAGAACTGAGCTGTGTCAGATTCCTGACCCAGGGACCTGAGCCAGGTAGTTGCCTAAGCTGCTGTTGACATATTGACAATATATCAATGACTTACTCAAAACTGGAAACAGACCCTCCAACGCCAGCTGGACCAAAGCAATTCCATTCTCACCAGCAACACACTCATAAAACCAAGGGCTCTGTGGTACCAGACAGGAGGGAATATTCCCAACTCAACTGCCTGTCTTCTATCTGGAGAACTCTGCATCTCACAGAGCTATGTGAGATACACTCCTGGACCTCTTGGGTCCACTGCAGGAAGTCATCGATTCTGTTTTTTTTTTCCTCCCTCAAACATTCGCTAAAGATGATGCATATCCTACAGAATCTATTCTTTTGGTTGCAAACTTACCATACCCAGGAATATCATCTCCTCTTCCCTCTCCTTGACCGTTTTCTTGCTTTGATGGAAACCTCGCCAAACCTACAAACAAATGCATGTTACTCCTGTCAGAATTTCTCCGATAGAAACTGTCCCAGCCCAAGCGCTGTGACAACTCACTCCAGCCCACATTTGGGATTATCTTTTAAATGTTGGGATAACAGGCAACAGCTTTCTTTTCTCTGTTCTTTCTTTCTTTTAATTTTTTTTATTTCTTTCTCATACAATGCATCCCAACTGCATCCTCCCCTCCAAGCCCCCCATAACCCCCTTCCTTGTCTCCCAGATCCATTGCTCCTCGGTTTACCTTCAGAAAAGAGCAGGTCTCATGGAGATATCAAGTAAATATGGCACAACAAGTTACAATAACACCAGGGACAGACCCCCATATCAAGGCTGAATGAGGCAACCGCTTTCTTAAATTTTTATTTTATATGTAGGAGCCTACATGTATCTCTCTGCAATCCATGGGTACTATCAGCCACAGAGGCCAAAAGAGCACATCACAGTTGTGAGCTATTATGTGGGTGCTAGGAACTGAACCCAGGTCCTCTGGATGAATAGCCCGTGCTTTCAGCCACTGAGCCACCTCAGCATCCCCCATAGACAATAGTTTTAAAGAAAGATAATAACAGAAATGATCCATAGCTGTCTTTGAATCTTATATGGGGATTCTTCAAGAGAAGCTTCTTAAAGTCAGAGGAATGAGGCTGCACCTAAGGGTAGTATTTCATTGCTTTGCATTAATTAAAACCTTCCAAACTAACATGGGAATTAACAGCCCCGGTGCTTCCAAAAACTGTAAAACTAAATCTTAGCTTAGGATGCAGAGGACTGAGATCCAAAGACAGGAATCTGCCTGTCCTTCCCACTGTCCCCTCCCATGACGACCCAGGCACAGCAGGGGACAGTGTCCTGCCTCCCCCTATACTTATTTTCTTTTTAATTCAGCTTGGATTTCTGCCATATGATGGTTGTTTTCATCTTCTCACAAGCAACCTTGCCCTCCATGAGGAAAAAACAGGGCACACCACTAGCAACACTACATAAGAAGAAAAGCCGGTCCCCACATCCTCTCTAGAAGGAATAGTTCTGGCCCTTAGTCATGTTGTTTGGAAAGTGCTAAGTGGTAAACTTGTCTTCAAGGCCCCAGGAGTTGCTCCAGGCATCTCCCTTCTACAATTGTCTCAGCATGGATGCAGCTTTGTTTTTTTTTTTTTGTTTTTTTTTAAACCACATTGTGGGTTTGTATTCTTGCTAGAGTCTAGCAACATTCTTTCCAATAATTATCGGTGCCCTTCTGCAAGTCTTTGAACACAATGTTCTGTATCTTAAACTTCAAGTTTACAACAAACAAAATAAAAACAAGACGATGTTTCTCCACGGTAAGTCAATAAATCTTTGTGGGGTTTACTAACTCAACACAGCTTTCTTATAGGTAGGACTCTGGGTTTTGAATTTCAGAGCTCAGCCACAAGATTGGAACATGTTGCCCGCCCCTCAAACCAGAAGTGCCCCCATGTCCATACTTTTTGGATCTGCAGTGCCGCCAGGCTGGTGTCCGCTAGTTTCTGGCCCAGCAGCTTTATCTCCTTGGCTCTACACTCCTGGAGGAAGATCTGCTTCATGAACAACGCTCTGAGGCGACCCTGCCTTGCTCGCTCAGCAATCTGGATCAATTTAATAGCTTCTTCCAATGGTAAGCTCTTTACAGTGAATTTCTGCAAAAATTTCAAAAAAAATCAGACAAATCAATATTTATACATGTTGAACTGGACCACTTAGCTAGCTTAGCAAGTAAAGGGGCTTGCTGCCAATGGTATACTAGTCTAGAGAAACTGCAGACTGTGACTCTGACTTAGGGACTGTGTTCTAGATAGCCTTTCTGTTGTGATAAACACCATGGCCAAAAGTGACGTGGAGAGAAACGGGCTTATTTCACTTTCTAAGTTTCAGTTGGTAATCAAGGGAAGTTCAGGGCAGGAGCATGAATCAAAAACCACAGAGGCATGATGCTTACTGGCCTGCTTCCAGGCTCACCTTTAGCTACCCTTCTGTATAGCCTAGGTCCATCCTGCTAAGGAATGGTACCACCCACAGTTCCTCAGCATCTATTGGATCAAGAGGGGTATCTGAGACCCACAATTTACCAGCACCTATTGGATCAAGAGCCCCTATTGGATCAAGAGCTGCTTCTGGATTTAGAGCTTATATTAGACCAAGACTGGATCCCTGAGACACAGAATCAGCCAGCTCTTATTACACCATAAGCAACTCACTGTGCCACAGAATACACTACCTCCAAGTGAACCAAGAACCCAATTGGACCAAGAGAGGCTTCATGAGACACAGACACAGCCCAAACAGATTGTACTAAAATCAACTCCCTAGATATAGGCAAATCCTGCATTGAACCAAGGAAGCAATTGGCAGATGCCAGTGCAAGAATACATATAACAACTTAAAAAAAAATATGGCACCACCAGGATCTGGTGATTCTACAACAACAGGACCTGATCATGGCAATATAGAAGCAGAAGGAAATGACCTCAAAATCAACTTTATGAAGATAATAGAAGCCTTAAAAGAGAAAATTTTTAAAAAGAAACTTAAAAGAAATAGAGGAAAAGGCAAACCAATAAATTGGAACAGATCAACAAATCCCTTAAAGAAGATTAAGAAAACCAAGAAAAAGCAATCAAACAGGTGAAGAAAACATTTCAAGCTTTAAAAGTTTAAATAGAAGCAATAAAGAAGACACAAACTGAGGGAATGCCGAAAACAGAAAACCTGAAGAAATGAACTGAAACTGCAGATGCAAGCATAACCAACAGAATGCAAGGATGGAAGAGAGAATCTCTAGTATGGAAGATTCGATAGTGGAAATAGATACTGCAATCAAAGAAAACACTAAAGCCAAAAAATTCATAACACAAAACATCTAGGAAATATGGGACACCATAAAAAGATCAAACCTAAGAATAACAGGAATAGAAGAAGGAGAAGAATACCAACACAAAGGCATAGAAAATATATTCAATAAAATCATAGACAAAAACTTGCCCAATTTAAAGAAGAAAATGTCTATAATGACAAAAGAAGCTTACAGAACACCAAATAGACTAGCCCCCCAAAAGTCTGCTCACCACATAATAATAAAGCCACAAAACATATAGATTAAAGAAAGAATACTAAGAACTGCAAAGGAAAAAGGCCAAGTAACTTATAAAGGCAGACCCATCAGAATAACACCAGACTACTCAATGGAAACAATGAAAGCAAGAAGGTCCTGGTCAGATGTTATACCGACACTAAGAGACCATGGCTGCCAACCTAGACTACTATACTCAGCAAAACTATCAATCACTATAGATGGAGTAAGCAAGATATTTCATGACAAAACCATATTTAAACAATACCTATCCACAAATCCAGCCCTTCAGAAAGCACTAGAGGGAAAACTCCAACCTTAAGGATATACCCACTAAACCACAAGCATAGATGATCCCATAGAAGAAAGCCCCAAAGAAGGGAAACACACACATAATACCACCAAAAATAATGGGAACTAACAATCATTGGTCATTAATATACTTTAATATCAATGGACTCAATTCACCTATAAAAAAGACACAGGCTAACACAATGGATACAAAACCAGAATTCATCCTTCTGCTGTATACGAGAATAAGATAAATGTTTCCCAGACAGTCGGGGGCATGGAGGTGGAGGTTATACAGACAATGGAAGACATTTGTTAAAATTATACAAACCACATTGGGAAGGTTCAATCTACATTCATTTAAGATCCGAGCGAGGATCTTCTCTCTTCCTTTTATAACTTCCAACCTCTCCTTCAAAAAATACCTGGGTATGGGGACATCCAACTGTTGCTGGGAAAGAGAAAATACGTGTAAGACCATTCTGTTAAGATCCCAGGACTCAAATCCACCTAGAATTGTGGTAGGGTGAGAAAATCAAGGAGACTTGGAGGGTGGATAGCTGTTAGTGGGGTAAGCTAGAGAGAAGGGTCGGTGGGTTAGAGTGCTTGCTGTACAACATGACTATCTGAGCTCAGATCTTAGTAGTCACATATATGAAAGCATTTTGAAGAACTCATATCACCAAAGGGAGGGGTGGGGATGAAGATGTCCTGCTGGTCATCCTCAGCTTTCTTTTGGGTTCTCGAGCTACTTGCTCTATTCTTTTCAACTTCCAGTTGACCGAGGCTCTGCCAGCTGGGAGGCCAGTTCATCATAAAGACACAGATACCACCATTTCTGGCTTCAGATTCTCTTAGGGAGGGTCTGACTTCCACAGATTCTCTAGTGTCCCAATTTTTGTGGTGGGGACTCAAATCCTACCATACAAATGCTACCACCTGGCCAGAAAATCAGGAAGGATCATGGACTTTGTGAGGGAGTAGCCACAGTGGCCAAGTGCAGAGGATGCTGACTGGAATGGTTCATCCCAAATGCAGAGAGATTCCTAAAGCTTCCTTCCTAGCCAGGACACTGTTCAGGAAACCCAAACACTAACTTCTGGCCCAATATTCTGGCCCCTGCATGTCAAAGACATTATATAGCTTGTCTATCGGATTTAAGACTGATGGAAAACTGTTGATATCATCGTAGAAGATAGCCTTCCTGGGTGATGTTACCCTGTCAACTCTCTCTTCCCTAGGCATAACTGGCTTCTCAGAGCAGCAGCTTTTTCTAGCTGTAAAGAAGGTGACCAGCTGAAGTTTGGAGCAGTGTGAATAGCAGAGAAAATGGAGAGAGCCCAGCATGTGAGTCCCCAAACCTCATTAGACTGTAACCATTTAATAGCCTTGAAACTAGATTTAGACATTGAATATCATCTACTAATTCAGTTTGGGACTATAATTCAATAGTGATTCCATATTTGGCCCAGGTCGTTTTTTTCTCTTTTTACCTGTGTAAACCATGCACACCTCAGTGAATCTGGTGGTTAACTTTTGTTCTTTAAAAATACAGGAAATGAACATAAAAATTCTGGAATGTCTTAACTCACTCTACTTATGCCCTTCAGACTCTTCTGATGTCATCAGGTAACAATAGTAGATGAATCTTTCCCAGAAAAAGAAATGGCCTTTAAAAAAAAAAATCAAAATATTTTCAAAGTGAAAAAACGTTAAGTTCTGTGCAAAGACATTTTGTCTTTTTAACTTTATTTGAGGGAATCACCCTTTCAAAATTGAGGCCTACAGCTTAAAAAAAAAAAAATGAGGTCTTTGAAAGTTCATCTACCCAGGATGTTAGAGAAACCTTAGACAAATGTCTGTCAGCAAGAAATAAAAGGCTCAGGGTCTGAGTGACCACAGAATGTGCCTAGTCACCAGGTGGCAGAAAGAGGCTCCCTGGGAATTATGGAGAGATACCTCCTTCTGTGATATCTAAGGAACAAAGGCCACAGATATAAACCTACTGGGCTAGTACTGATCCAAAGCAAAGAAAGTCATCCAAATAGACAAGATCCAGGCCATGTAAGACTATCATCCAAGTGATGGTGGGGTAAGAGAAGGGCATTGTGGACCCAGAAAATTGAGGGCATGGCCCAGTGAAAGTGGGAGGCCTTGGGCTAGGGGGTGTTTGTGGGAAAGTCAGTATACTCCATCTGGACCATCATGACAGTGTGGTATTTTTGTGATAACAGGACTCCAGCATCAAACAGACCCAAGGACTATGCAAAGATTAGTCAACACCAGCAAGGAAGCAACCAAAGCCTTCCTCATAGTGGTGAGGTTTAAGTGAAGAGAACATTCAGGCTTTTAATTCAACAAAGCCATCACAGGTAAACATGGCTAAGAAGTCTGCCCTAAGTACCTTATTTATGACCAAAGCCTAATGAGGAAGACAGAAACACAATGCTTACGGGAGCCAACTTCAGGTCCTGTAAGATGTCATCAAAATAATGGAACTCTGTCATTTCTAACTCTACCATCTCATTCTTCAGTTCCAAAATGCGACCCATCACTCCATCCAAGATCTTGCGAATCAGCATGCGTTTCTGTGGATGGACTATTTGATCATAGACATTCTCCATGTTCCTGAAAATCTGTACATACTTGATGTAGAAGGTGGCTAACATCTGGAAGACTATAATCTTGTTTCTCTGAGGCTCAGTCATCTTCTCAGACTCTTTGTCAAGCAGAGAATTGAGGGCTTCTTGGGCCTGGTGCCACATTTTATTGTACATTCTGAAAGAAGACACAGAGTTTAGATAACCTCATGTATAAACTTTATCCCACTGTGCACACATTCTGGCCACCTGGCATCACAAAACAGAATACACAGGCAGGGTGAGTTCAGAACACAGTAAGTGGCTGGAAGATTGTCTGAACAACTTATGACTATATACTAAGTATAATTATATCAGTATAACTCTTTCTGCACTGGAGAAAAAAATCAGGGCTTTGAGTATGCTAGGTGAGTACTCTACCACTGGAATATATATCTAGCCACTTAGAATCTTTGTGTGTGTGTGTGTGTGTGTGTGTGTGTGTGTGTGTGTGTGTGTGTATGCATGCAGGTATATGGAGACCAAAGATCAAGCATCATGTCATTACTCAGGAGATAACAACCTTGTTTCTTGAGATGGAATCCCACTGACTGTGGAATTAATTTAGTAGCCTAGACTGGCTGGCCAGTGGTTCCCAGGGATTCCCCCTTTTTCAACCTCTCCAGTGCTGGAAGTATAAGAGTGTGTCATCATATCCACCCTTTTCTTCTTTCTTCTTCTTCTTCTTCTTCTTCTCCTCCTCCTTCTAAATACATTCATGTCTTTATGCTTGCAAAGCAAACACTTTATTGGCTGAGCTATCCCTCTAGTTTCAGTATTTTAAAAGGTAACAATAGCAGAAATCTGGGGCTGATGGCTCAGTGGTTAAGAATATTAGTTGCTCTTACAGAAGACCTGGGCTTAGTTCCAGCACCCACATGACAGTTCACAGCCCTTCTGTAACTTCAGTTCTGATGTTCACTTATGCCCTCACCAGGCATGCCATACAGATGGCACACACACACACACACACATACACACACACACATACACACACACATACACACACACATACACACACACACATACACACACACATACACACACACATACACACACACATACACACACACATACGTATCTATGCATGAAGACAAAACACTAGTACACATAAAATAAAATATTATTTAAGAAAACAGCAAAAGTCTAGTGATGGCCCATTAATGAGAGGTAAGTAATGGCAGGGTAGTCACCAAACTGACTTTCACATAGATGTGAGAAAGTGTGAATGAACCATAGCTAAAGACAACGGTTACTGTCTGTAGAACCATAACAGCAATAACAGCATATTAGAAATGAGGATCTGATGGGGTCTGTGTCTGCTGGGTCCTCTTGCCCCACTTTACTGGATGGAGTCTATGACCTGAAGTTTGTTGAGTGAGTGTACGAAATTCGGACTGTCCCACACCCTCCCTGGGGTGAGAGGCAGCTGAAGACTGGGAATATCATTCACCAAAGCAGCTACCAGGGCACCATACCATCCCTTTCTGTCCTCTCTGTTGATGGTTCTAGCTTTAGATTTGCCCAAAATGCCTACTCAGAACAAAATAATTATGGTAGAAATTTCTCCCTTCCAAATTTTGGCCTTTCACACTTAACTAAAGCTGAAATCAGCTAGACATCATGGCATCTGGGGCAGATTGCTCTGGAAAGAATGATAGCCCTGGCCCCTGACTCTCAGAAACCAGAGATTAAGGTCTTTGACTCTATTGTGGATCCAGCCTAGACACCTCCCAGGTGTCCTACTACCTGGTCTCCAACTACCTGTTTGCATGTGTCACCTTCTGCTGGACCCAGAGTTACTTAGTCACCTGATCCCTAGAGTGAGAAATTGGTCTGAGTGTGGCACTGCATGATACAGCTCTATAGTCAAAGCTCCTTTCCAGAACCCTCAGAAGCACCAGGGTGTCCCTTCTTAGAAGGGAGCTCTGGCTTTGGGTCCAGCCTTCTGCCTGCTTCACACCATTTCTCCCTCTTCAGTTTTCCTGTTGGTTCTTGCCAGATGTACAAGTACGCTTTCTCCTCCTGAGTTCACTTACAGCTGTAGAATGTCAAAACTGCCGGGCAGTTATGGGAATTTCAGAAAATACTCAGCCAACTGACAGCCCATTCCTGAGCGAAGATGCCCTAGGTGTACAAAAGTGATAGCTGCTACAGGATGCTGAATCTAGAAACCGCTGTATTCTCACCAAGGAAAGATGAGCAATATGCCTGAGCCATAGGCCAAGCAACATGTAATTTAAAAAAAAAATACTAAAATATGCAGATCTATTTAAAAAAAGATAGTGCAGAAGTGAAGAGCAACAGAGCTCAAAGATACAAAACATAAAATAGCAAAGTCTGGAGGTTGATATACAAATTTAATGTGAGCAAGGACCCAAAAGTAAAAATCAGAGGAAATATTATAATTTTAATATGAGGATGGAATAAACAGTAAAAGATGTATGGTGATTGTCTTGTTAAGTTTTTTTTTATTACCATAACAAACCATGGCCCAAGCAACTTAGAAAAGGCTCCTGGTTCCAGAGAGTTAGAGCCCATGATTATCATGGCAGAGAGTGTGGCAGAGGGCAGGGAGGCATGGTGCTAGAGCAGCAAGCAGGAAAAAGAGGAGCTAACAGGAAGTGACATGGGCTTTTGAAACCCCAAAGTTTGTCTCCCATGACATACTTCCTCCAATGAGGCCACACCTCTTCATCCTTCCCAAATAGTTCCACCAAATGGGACCAAATATTCAAATGCATGAGTGTAAAGGGGGGGTTCTTATTTAAACCACCACAGCAACTTATACTTCAAATTGCTTATTCCTGGGGCAAGCACTATAAAGAGGCTGCCTCCTAAGAGCATGGAGGGGTGCCTTAATCCCACCCAGACCCACATGTATCAACAGACTCAGGTTTTCACCATGAGGATCCCCAGATGCCCTAGTGGAATAAAAATGTAGAGTGAGTTGGTACTGTTGGGGGAAGAGCCAGCTAGGCAGGCTCATGTGTCTGTCCCCTCAGGCACCCACTTTATTCAGGGATGAAACAACCGGGGGATGCCTAAGGCTATGGCAGACTGACCATAGCTGGAACATTGGGTCAAAGACAAAGACAGTCCTGGTTTCTGGAACCTCACAGGTTCTCCCTCGGGGCTGAAGTCTCTCTTTTCCTCACCTGTACTTTCAAGGACCCTAGGCGCATGGTACTGGTTGAAGGGAAATATGGGGGTTTAGGTAAGCAAGTGGATTCCATATCTTGGCCTGATTTCTTCACCACTAAAGATGGCTCCATTGCTTTTTAACAGACCTGTTCCCTAGAGACTAGGGCTTCCTGCCTTGATCCCTTCAATGTATCTATAGCCATAGTCCACCACTCTGGTCTGACAGGGACCTAACTACCATGCCCCAGCCATACAAGCCTGTAGAGTGCTGGCCTCCCTCACAGACATGATGCGGCATGAGCCCACACACCCTCCCTGCGATGTCTGGTTTTTTGCTCATGTGGAACTCATGATGATAATATGAGATGAGGGACGTGGATGGCAAGGTGATAGACAAGAGCATCATAGAGACACATATCACAAACCACAAGGAACCCTGTCTTCCAGGGTATAATGCTGTGGCTTTGGCATATTTGCAGTGCTGTATAACTGTCACACTGTCCAGTTCTAGAATGTTTTCATTCACTCCAAGAGAATCCCAGTCAAACAGTCACTCTTGTGTCTGTCTCTTCCCAGCCCTTGGCCATGAATCTCAAGTCTGCCTCAGCTGGCCTTATCCAGACAGTCCCACATACAGCTGAACCTGTTGCCCATATCCTGAGGAAAAACCTATCTCAGTAGCATGGCACACTACAGACAGGCATGAGTTTCCCTCTTGATTAACACTTGACCAGGCTGAGCATCCAGAGAACCAGACTTAAATCAATAGCCCAGAAGATCCACCTTCAAAACTCATAGTCTACTTAATTCTGACAGCTTTTGATACCTCCATGAAGCAGAGAGATTGGAAGCTGAGCCATTATAAGTCTGGAGCTTTCTGTTAATAGAATCTGTCTTAAATCACTCTCTGTGTGTGGCTTCCTACAAATTCACTCATGTCATATAGCAGAAGCCAGGACTTCTTTCGGTTTTAATGCCTGTGATGCTATGGGCACACCCTTACCAGCCATCGCCATCAATCAAGAGACCCGTAGGCTATTTTTGCCCTATCTTGAGCTGATGAAGCTTTAGTCACACAATTTCTTGTGTGAACATGGGTTTGCTCTTGTGGTTGTGACCACGTGGAGGTCAAAGGGGAGAGTGCAGTAATGGTAAAGCTGTCCTTCCTCTCACGGTAGTTAAATACAGGCAGATCATGTACATCCTGTGTTCCCTGTTCCTAAGGGGGCTCCTAGGGGCTGGGTCATACATATGGTGGTGCAGAGAACTGAGATGGATTTCAGTCCTGAGACTGCCTAGTGGTTTTAAAAGCCCATGATGGATTTCAGAGTTGAGAACATAACCTAGAAATGGGCAGACTCTGAAGTCAGGAGGGAGGTGGATAAGGGCTGACAAAGACCACAGGGCTATTCTATAGTTTGATAGATTTCTTCCTGCCGCTAATGGCTAGGCAGGGACCATGAGCTGAGTTTCCTTGGAGAGTCTAGGTGTGTGAATGGGGATTATCTGCCACCAGTGACAGATAATGAAACCTTCCCTCCTTCCCACTGGGTCCATGGTCATCTCTTTCTGCATGCTCCCACCACCTCCTGAGCTGAGAGAGACCTGGCTTTTCCTCACTTGGGCTCGTCCTCCCTCCCTCCCCCCCCCCGCCCCAGTATGTGTGTTTGTGTGTGTGCATGTGTGTTTGTGTGTATGTATGTATGTGTGTTTGTGTGTATGTGTGTGTGTGTTGGGGAATGTAGATGTTTGTATGGGGGGGTGTTCTTTAATGTGGGTTCCCCTTGTCCTGGCTGTGTGCCATTCCAGGGGTCTCCTGGCTATTCACATGGCCTCTAGACCCCTTCTCTTTCTAACTCCGAGTCCTGCATCCTCAGTGGCTGACATTACTGCCCCTAATGTTTCTGTATTATCTTCTCATATTCCCTTCTCTCTGAAGAACAAACTTCCCTCTAGATGTGTGGCTATGCCGAGTTTGGGCTTGCGAAATTGGTGCCCAGGGCTGTCTGCTGCTGGCCCATGTGCTTCCATCAGCTCTCACTATCAAGGGGGACACCCACCCACTCCTGGCTTCCTCTTGGTTCCTTCACCACCAGGCATTCCTTTGGTATACACAAGTAAAGTGTTCTTACATCTAAGAACTCTGTCCTCTGCCAGGGTGACTACCCTGTCACCTATCCACTGTGGAGAAACTCTCAGGCCTTCACTGCGCTGGCTTCTCTCCAGAATGATCTTTCCAGCCCATTCACTCCAGTGTCAATTACGAGCACAGACCTTATGTTGCTAATATGGCTTCCATTCTTGGCTCTGCACGGACTCACCCCACAGCACTGAGCAGAGCCTGGCCTCCCTCTCCACACCATTTTCCCATGGAGGGAGATTTTGGGTTCTTTGCTGTTAGCTCTTCCCCCTGCTGTCCTGGGCTTTCACTTGTTCCATGTCTCATACAGACCATCATGTGTCCTTACTGTCTTCTACTTCATCTCCAGGAAGCTTAGCCCTGACGTTCAACAGCCTCCGGTCCAGCTCCACAGGCCTCAGTCTGCTCTCCTGACCTCCCCATTTCCCACTCATCACCCCATGAGCTGGGGACATCCATGCTTAGGCTTCCTGTAAGGCAGTTATTCCAAAGCTGGGCCTGGAGCCATGGTCTACAGCTGCCACAAATGGATGCTAACCCACTGCCTTGCCTTGTGCTGAAAACTCTTTTCTTCATATGGAAATGGTATTCAGAGCTACAGCTTTGCAGGGTGGTTGTGATCAACCATAGCTAGGGCCTGGAACTTATTCCAGTTAGCCGCACCACATGCTCACAACATGGCGTAACTGCAGAGCCAAGTACATAAGGAGGTGAGAGAGACAAGGTCAGCAACGGCCTGGGTCTAGGCTGAGAAGCAGATGCTTCCTCCAGATCTTTCTGGAATGCAGTTTGGGGTCTGGAGTTCTCACAAGCAACCCCTTTATAACTAATGGAAAAGCCCCCTTGGTCAGCCGTGGGCATGTGATGGAGATCCTTCCCTTGGAAAAGGTGGGAAACAGTTTAGTGTTCTTCGATAACAAGACAGGAATAATCGATCCTGAGGCGTATTGAACTTGATGAAAGATAAAAAGGAGAGAGAGAAGGACCCTGGAGAGGCCACAGAGGCAACCAGGTAACCCGCCACTTACTGGTTCGACATGGCTGGCCTCTTTCTGTTTTTCCTTCACCCACCAGGAAGCTCTTCTTTGCCCTCTGAAGGCTGGGTAGAGGTCAGGGACCCCCCCCCAGAGGTTGGGGGTTCCTCTGGAGGGAGGGACAGGGACAGAGTACAGCCTGTCGTTTAGGGCAGAGAAAGGCTTGGAGAGGTGGGTCACCCTGCAGTCACCCTCCTGGGAGCGCAGGCACGGACTGGGGTTCCCTCGCTCTGGTTGCTGGCTCGGGCTCTGGAACCTCACTTTCTCCCACTAGAGCTGCTCCAGGTGACCCTAGCAACGGAGACTCTACGCCTGCGCAGTGCCCTAGCGTTTTCCGTTTCCGTGGCAACTGCACGGCGATGGGGGTGGGGGTGGGGGTGGGGAGGGGATGGTAAGGAGCTGGGGGCGGGGCAGGTTCTGCAGATGATAAAGTAGGGAGCTACGTTCGGCTTTCAAAGTCCTACTGGCCGCGGTCCCACCAGTCTCTGCCTCGGGTGCTGGACACGGACCTTCATGACCTTAGTCTTCCTATCTTCAGAGTGGGCGCAGAAGTCCTGCACTCCCGCTAGCACAAAGCAGCCTGCGCTCTATTTAGGGGTGCTTTTAGCTACCCACTGGGAGGCTTTTTCTTTCCTGCTTCTCCTTTCTTCGTCCTTGGTTAAAGTTGAGATTTACTGGCAAACTTTACAAAGACTCTACAGTTCCCCTAACTGGCTTGTCCTGAACCCTCGCAGTGGCGCGCGAGAGCACCAACGCAGGAAACAACAGACCCGGATCAAAGTTCCCTCCCCACCATTAGGGAGGAAGTGACTGTGGCTAGAATCTCTTCCCCGACCCGGTAGCAGTCGCAGAGAATCACAGGAATCTGCCACGAACCTATAACTAGAAACTGCAATGGAGACGGATCTGTGCCCCGCCCATTTCCCAAAGTCCTGGAGAAAGCAGCTGGGCAGACAACACACAGGGTCTCGGGGATGCTCTTTGATTAAAGAGGACTGGACCGAAAGCGCTAATTCGAAAGGAATTAAGAAAGCCGAGAAAGGCCCGTGTCAGCCACAGTGACTGAGGCTTGGTAAGATGGAGACCTTTGGGTGGTTAAGCAGGGTTAGCTGATGTCCTGGGGAAAAAGAGAAAGGCTGGCGAGATGGCTCAGTTGGTAAATTCCTTACAGGAGATATATGAAGACCTGAGTTCTGATCCCCAGCACCTAGCTAAAAAGCCAAGTTCTGTAACACACATCGATGATCCCTGTGGCAATGAGAGAATCGGGGTGGGGATGGGCGGAGCACAAGTACGAGCCAATCCAGTCTGTTCTGTGAGCTCCAGGCTCACGGGAGGCTGTCTTAAAAAATGAGGCAGAAAGCAGTTGAGGAAGACTCCTGATGTTGATTTTTGCCTCTAGATATGTGCTTCCCCCCCAAAAAAAAAACCCCAAAAATCAAAAACAAAAAACCCAAAACAACCCACATACACATACAACACAACTCAGGGAAATGAGACATTTCTAAGATAAAATAATTTAATAATTAAAAACAACCCTTTTTTAAACTTTTTAAAAATCCTTGCTCTGGGAGAACTAATAACCCCAGGAGCCAAGCTGGTTCTCAAGGACAAGTGAGTTAGAAACCAAACAGAAAGAAAGTGCGGAAACTCCTGAGGGCAAGAGGGACCCAAGTTAACAGCCAAATAGCAAGGCCCTCAGGACCTAAATTAGCAAGTTAACAAACACAAATTGAGATCTCAGGACCTCACAGCTTGACCATCAGAGGATGCCTAAACTCCATTCACCTACATTCCCAGACTAAGGTAGAAGAAATAACCCAGTCAGAACTCAGCTGACAGAGGGCAGTGCCAACTGTGTATAGCCAAGAGGAGTCACGTGTGAGCTTTTCTAGGAAGCAAACTGCTTGATGATGATGTTCAGACAGCTGAAGAAGGTAGACCTCAGTCTTCCCATCTTCACAGTGGGTGCAGAGGATTCGGGAAAGCAGGTCTGAAGACTTGGCTGGGTGAGAAGTGCCTGTGGTTTGTTTCTCTATCTCTCTGATATTTCAGCTTGTCCTTAATCTAGCTCTGGGTTTTTATTATAATATCAAATAGAATTCATGCAATACTGGTATTCCATGGGGATGCTCATGGCCAGGGGACTCTATCAGCCTGCAACATCCTTTGTCATCATGGAGTGGTTCATAATCGGATCAAGGTCCATGCGGTTTCTCAAATCTAACTAATGCCACTGATAAAAAAAACACTCCTCTTGCCAAAGCTGAGGAGCCTTTAGTACACCTCAGCCAAAAGGCACAGTTGGTGTCAATCAACAGACCGGAAGCCCACCCAGCTCCAGCTGTCCTGTCCTCCGGTGTTCCCTGAGATGAAGACAGTGGCAGGTGCTGTTGACACATGACCCATCTTAGTATTTACAGCATCATCATTCTTACCCATGAGGCCAGAACCACAGACTCCCTCTTCGGGTTGTCCTGGTGTGTATGTGGGGAACCCAAGACAGTGGCGCTTGCTGTGTCTGCTTTTTCTACAGACTCAGAAATCATTTTAATGACCTGCACTGCTTGCTAGGATCATAGGAAGTTCACAGGCCTCAACTGGACCTTCTTATCAGTGAGATGTTATTCTTCATGACCCCTTGATAATCCTGTGAGAGCAGGAATTTGGCTCCCCAGGCACATCTAAATGTCTCCACTCCAGCTTACATCTTATCTACCTCAACTCTCAGGCCCCTTTCCTGCCACCACGGCAGGCACACCACCTCTGTCCAGTTCAATGAGACTCTACAGGGACCCAGGAAACCCCCTTTCCAAGCTCCTGTATTCTCCTCCCCTCCCTCCCTAACATCTGCTCATTTCCCACAAATAACAAGACATATCAAGGCAGAAAAAACTGTACCTGGGAACCAAGGGCCAAATACCCAGCACAAAGGACAAAGTGCTCTCCCAAGGCTTATTGCACAGCCCTAAGGAGAGGACAGCCAGGTAACTATGATTTAAGAAGGAGATTAATCCCGCAGGGCCACAGCCACTCCTATACACTTCCAGGGATATCTGGACTCTGCTCTGACCCTCTGACCTCGGAGCTGTTGATCCATGTTCAGAGGTAACACACAGGCCTTGGTGAGTGCTGAGGTTTCTTCTTCCTCTACAAAACCACTTTATCGCCTGTGTCCTGCTGTGCTGGGTATCTGTTGCCCATGTCACGGTTCTAGTTTGTCATTTCTAGAACTTTCCTTGCATGTGATCAATATTTCTTCTGCAGTCACTACATTTTGTCTCTAGTCACAGATTTATTTCATGCAAACTGTGAATGTCTTCTTGAATAGCCTCCAGGCCAGGCTTCCAAGTCTCTGGGGAAATTTATCTTCTTTATCTTTTGATGTATACTAAATTAATAGGACAGATACTTACTGGTGCTTTCTTCTCTATGAAAGCACAGTGCTCTAGTCAGTGCTGTGCTGAGTACTCAATATTATGCAAAGCACAGTGCCCCTTTCAGTACTATGCTTCCACAGTACTCGATGCAGCCATAGACTAGAGAGTCATGACAGGAACTCAGTCTTTAGGAGGTGAGTAAGAGACAAAGACAGTGGGTGAATAGATCCCCTCATACAGAGTCCTCCAGAAGCCATGATATAACCTGGATATTCAATTAACATGGGTAATTGTTGGTCAAAATGGCTGACCCCTGTTCTTTCATCTTGAATTGATGCCACTAATGCCTCTGAACCCCAGTCTACCTCTACAGGATGAGAGGGTCCCTTGTATCACTCAAAGCACATGATAGTTTTTTTTAAGGGATTAATTTTAATATGTGTGGAGGTTTGTTTCTGTGTGGGTATGTGCATGTGAATGCAGTGCCCAAAAAGACCAGAAGAGGGTGTCAGATCTCCTGGAGCTGAATTATGGGAAGTTGTGCTCTGCTTGGAGTTAAAACTGAGATGGGTCCATCACAGTCCATCCAGTGTTTGCTTTTAACTGCTGTGCGCTAGAGAAACTGGGCAGCGTGGCCTGTGTTTTTAGAGCGACTACCTGACCCTCACAGTTTGGAAGATGGACTCTGTATCACTTACTCAAAAGGAAGAAAGGTTAATACTGACTCCTAGTTTCAGACGTGTGCCCATCATGGTGGGAACAGCGTAACAAAGCAGAGCTGCTCATCTACAGTATCCAGGAAGTGGAGAAGTCCTCTGGTAAACAGATCATCAAGGACCCACAACCATTCACCCGTTTTCAGTAGCTAGTTCTCACTTCGTGAAGTTCACAGAACCTCTCAAAAACAGTGGCTCTGGCTGGACACATCCTTGCAATACCAAAGCCCTGGTGGGAGGCTTGGGGGGGGGTGTGCTTTCACAGCCAGATTCTGCCAGGCTCCTCTCCTGATAATCAAGCATGGCATCCTCACCAACTTCCCTCACTGATCCCAGGCAGGAGTGAAGTCTGTCAGAATGAGTTTACTCACCCCGAGCAGAGTCTGGAGTGTGGGAGTCGAACAGTACTTCAGAATCTAGTCATTTGATGGGCACTTCAAGGCCCAGCGGAAAGGAAGCAGGAGTTTCTAGCAGACTTTGATTCTGTCCGGCTCACTACTCGGCTAGGCCGCAGAAAGAGAAGTGTGCCGGGGCTAGATGAAAGCCAAGGTACCCGAAGTTCACTCAGAATTAGAAGGCCCTGCTCCTCCAAACCGAGATGTAAGAAACACTTTTGTGCTTCTGAGTTGGAAATGTCATCCTTCAGAGAGGAGTGTTTTAAGATGACAGCTCCGAAGCTGTCTGCTGGCACGGGCCACTTTTATGTCAGACGTCAAGTCCATACAGAAGGAGTGGATGAGAGCACGGCTCGTTATGTTTGCATGAGTATCTGGACCAGAGTAACACGTGCCTTTAGTTAAGGCATACATTGATGGGACCTTCAGCAAGATTACAAGAGAGACAATCACAGATTGGACCCCACCTGAGAGCCCCTGAGGTCCCTAGGGAGTTACAATTTGTGATCGGAACACTTTTGACTCTTCTTGGGCAATTATGGGGATTGATGGATACTGAGTACAAATTCGAACTTTCCTTCCGCTGGCTGTCAGGTTGGCCCATAAGCTATGTGGAGTCTGAGGTTCTCTCCAGAATCAGCATGGTTCATACTTTGATCATATGGAGGGAGTGCATATGTACATGTGTGCATGTATGTGGCTCTGCACAAGGAGGCCAGAGACTGATGTCTGAAGTCTTCACCCAGTGAATCTCCTTCAGCCTTATTCACTGAAGCTGCCATCTGATTGATCTGTACAATCAATCTAGCAGCCAGCTCAGCCCAGGGAGCCACTGCACCCTAGTCTATTTTCTGTTGCTAAAAAATCATCAGGACCAAAAGCAACTTTAGGGAGGAAAATGTTTATTTGGCTTGCAGTCTATTGTCAAGGGAAACCAAGACTCCAGGAGTTCAAGGCAAGCAAGCATCCAGGAGGCAGGAACTGAAACAGGCACTCTGGAGGGAGGTTGCTTACTGGTTTGCTTGGCTACCTTTCTTAAGCAACCCATGACTGCCTGCCCATGGGTAGCACCATTCAGGTGGCCTGCATCAATTAACAACCAATAAAATGTCCCCACAAACATGTCTACAGGGCCATTGGATGGAAGCAGTTACTCAGCTGAGATGTCCTGTCTAGATTTGTGACAGCTGGACAGAAACTTGCTGGCACAGGTATTCCCACCTTCTGAGAACTGCAATTATAGGCCTGCCATGACCTCTTTGCACTGGTGGCCTGCCATGACCTCCTGGCATTTATCTGCATCTGTTCTCCTGCCTTACACTTTACCCCTCAAGCTGTCTCTCTAGCCCCAAGGACTAGCTAGGGATGGTAGGACATACACCAGTCATCCAGTGTCGGCTCCACTCAGGTCTTTGGCTGAGAGCTTAGCACAGGTGTTCCTGGGAGCAGCTGTCCTTGGAACCCTGCCAGACCAGGTCATTCCCAGGCTGCACAGTTTGAGCTGCCAATCTTGGCTTCTCTCCACTTGTCACAATTGTGCTTCCAAGCATCATATATCCTGGAAATGAGTCTGGTTTGGTCAATTTTGTTGAGAGGAAGCAGGTAACCCGAAAGGGATTCAGGCTGTAGAGCACAACATTCTGGACAGAGTTCCGAGTGGGGGAGGGGAAGGCTCCCACAGACAGCACAGCCAAATTATGTCAAGTAAAGTTCACCTCCCCTGGGAAATGAGTGTATGTTTGTGTGTGCCTGTGAATGTGTGCTTGTGTGTATGTGTGTATGCCTGTGAGTGCGTGTGAGTGTGTGTGTGTGAGCGTGTGTCTTCTAAGCCACTTCTGTTGTCTATAAATAAAGCCGGCCTCCGTGAGAACAGAGTAGAAAGGCCTCCACAGCGCAGGATGTTGCTTTTATTATTGTTTCTTCACAAACACTGCTGTAGCCTTCCTAACCCTGAGCAGAGGTCACTTCTCATTGTTTCAACACCTGCTCTCTTCGAAAAGGAACACAACTTCCCCAAGCCATTGAGAAATCCAGCCCGTCCCCTACCCCCTTGACGGTGTTCCCCACTTCACTCCCAATAAATACTTCCGAGTAAATAACACGTGTCCGTCCAGTCTCTGTTGGTTTGTTTTGGGTTTTCACGTCCCGTCTCTTTTGATATTATTTTCGCAAGACTTATAATAAGACAATAGGTTGGGAACCCATGACGGGAGCTAATTACAAACAACAGCTGGCCTGTTCATAAAACAAAAGTGACACATTTAGTCACTCATGAGACGGGGAGACAGGGATTACCAACAGCCCAAAGACATAAGCAAGGCACAGCTGAAGAGCAGGGAAAACAGATACTTGGCTAATCATCTACCATATTAAACTGTCAGGATTTGCAGAAACATCTTTGTTTTAAAGACGGGAGGCTGGAAGACTGGCTGTGTTTATTGCTTCCCCTTCTGCCTCTCAGGCTAGATTCACTGTTTACCTTCAAGTTCAGCACTTCCTAGCTCTAGCCTTGACCCAGACCACAGGAGTCAGGGCAACAACAAGCCCACATCTCCAGAAAGCTCGGTTTCATCAGTGACACTTCCCCAGCATCTTAGAGGCTCAGGTTTCAGATAATGAAGGCTGCCTGTGCTGTAAAGGAGTATAAATATCAGAGGAAAACTTTCTGGACATGCTCCTGCCTCAGCATCTCCGTTTATTGTATGCTAACCCTTCAGATGTGGACAGAAGCAATGGGGGAGGGGGCAGCATTTCAGCAAACAGCTCACAAGGGTTGGAGAGATGCTCAGTGGTTGAGAGCACTTGCTGCTCTTGCAGTGGACTGAGTTCAGTAGCCAGCACCCACATGGGGTGACTCACAAAAGCCTGTAGCTCCCACTGCACGGATCAAAGGGCTCACTCTCCAGCACCCAAACTCACATGCACATACCCACACACACATACACAGGCATACACGTAAGTAAAAACAAAAATAAATCTTATAAAATAAAAACCCTTATAAAAAGTCTTATAAAAAATAAAAATAAAAAAAAGAGTTTATAAAGAAATTGCAGTCTGCTGGGTTAGAGGTTCTTTGTACTGCCCAGCTGCCTGTGTTAAGAATTTGAAGGTTTTTGCCTGTGTGCTTATGAAGGATAATTGCTCTGTGATTTTCTTTTAACAACTGTGTCACGTTTCATTATCAGGGTTATGTTGGCTTCATACGATAGGACACATTCCTTTCTTCTTGTGTTTTTTAAGAATTTACATAAGGTTGGTATTATGTCTTTATATTTGATAGAAACCAGCTGGGTCTGGAATTTTCTTTGTGGAAGGTTTTCAATGAAGAAACGTCAACGTGGCTTTATAGTACAGCAGGGTCAAAATGCTTCCTGTGCCTTACTGGTCTGCTTCAGTAGGTTGTATATTGCTTCTGACAATTTGATCATTTCATGTAAGTTGTGGAATTTCTTTTGTTCAATTGCTCATGATATTTGACACTATCTCTTTAATATCTGTAGGGTCTTTGGTGACCCCACACAGTCTCTCTAATATCTGTAGGGTCTTAGTGATCCCCTGCCCCTTTGCCATGCCTGATATATGTAACTACTTCTCTTCCTTCTTCTTCCTCCTCTTTTTAGGAGTTTATTATTCTTTTCAATAGTTTTAGAGGCTTCCTTTGGTTGATTAACCTTCTTGATTATTTATTTCCTGCCTCAGTCATTAAAACAACATGTTACTCATATTGACCCTGAGTTCTGTGGTCAGGGATGGTACAGCTCAGATGTCCCTGCCTGAGCATTGCTCACAGACTGGTACAGTGGTGTCACCCAACCCCCTGACCTGGGAGGTGAGGGAGGTAGCAGCAGCTAACAAGCAGACTCACAGAGCTGTCATGAGAATGGGGATCCAGTCCCCTGAGCTGTTGGAGTGAAGAATCTCACTTCTTTGGTGGCGTTGACTGGGCTTCCTTTGTGCCTGTCCGCAGTGGGGGTGAGGGGCTGGCCACAGCACGGTGACTAATTCCAGTAGAATGAGCAAGCAGGATGGAGCTCTGGGCAACAACAGGGGGAGGGGAGGGCCATAGACACCTGGCCACCTTGTCTCCAGGAAGCCAAGTCTCTCCTCATCTGCTTTGCTCTCCTCTCAAGTCTTATATCCTAGTTTCAAAAAGAAGAAGGAGGAGGAGGAGGAGAAGAAGAAGGGTCACCGACTCAGTCCATTCTGGTAGGAGAACTGATCCAAAGTAGCTGCTGGAGGGGACAGAGCCATTAGTATTTAGTATTAGTTATTAATATTTTGATTAGTATTTCCCTTAGTATTTTAGGCTCTTCTTCATCAATAGGTTGTATCTCTGTCCAAAATTCCTTCATGATGCTCTCTGCCTTGGAACTTTGTAGCTTCTGTTGTCTTCACGCTTTGGCCATTGTCTAGACTTAAATTACAGAGGCGTGGTCTGTTGAATCATTAGGCCAGTCCTTTCCTACCTGTAGCCCTGATGGCTTTTTCACACCTGTAGCTGATAGAACCTAGGCAGTTGTTAAACAAAGACATGAAACACTGTACTGTGGAGTCAGGACTAATAATGAACACTCAAAAGCAAATACACTCACATTGCTTATTTGTTTGCCTGTGTACGCATGTCTCTGCCTGTGGGTCTGTCTGTGGACACGCTCATGTCACAAGGTGCATTGGGAGGGTTAGGGGACAACTTGCAGGAGTTGATTCTGTGTGGGTTCCCTGGATTGATCTCGGGTTATCAGACTCAGCTACAAGTGCCTATAGCAGCTGCCTGTCCTCCATCTTATATCCTGAGACAAGGTCTGTCAATGATTCCAGAGCTCACCATTCTAGCCAGGTAGGCTGGCCAGCAAGGTCCAGGTTTCTTCTGTTTCTATCTCCCTATAACAGGCACAGCACCAGCCTGAATCTTCTGAAGTTTGAACTCAGGTCTTCATTTTTGCATCAGAAACACTTTACCCACTGACACACCTCCTCAACCCTCAATTCATATACGTTTCAGATGGCTCATCCTCCATTCAGATGGGGCATCCCAAATGCACCTTCCAGTTCAGTGCTGCACATCAGACATGTCCATGGCTTTATCTTGGAATTGAGGTCATCATCCCTGTTCCTGGAGAAAGGCCATGAGATGACAAAGGGAAGGGGAGGGACCCCCAAGACCAAAGGCAGGAGGATAGGTGTGTAAAGGGTGTATAGGACCATCCGCTGGAATACATGTAACCATCCCTACATTCCCAGGCAGCAGTTCCTCATATCTTCCGACTCTAGAGAAACTGTGATGTCCTCACAGAGCCCAGCACAGGGTCTGACTAGGACTGTACATACTCCCCACTATGACCTCTTGGGGCAATCGTTTTCCAAACCGAATACTTAGGTTTACTCATAGAAAATATAGGCTTCTGTGACAACGATAAAAAAATCCCATTACTATATGACCAATGAGCAGACTTCCCACTCTTTCTGTGTATTTTATGATCTTGAGTGGACCAGAGATGCCAGAGAATGGGGGCCACCAAGGACCACACTTCCTCTCCTGTGATTTGGGGCTCTGTGGCTGCCATGTAGGGTGATGGGTACAGAATTCAAGTAGAGGTGAGCAGAGACAGTAAGTGGTTACATGCGAAGAAGAAGACAAAGAAAAGGAGGACAAATGGATAGAATTCGTGGAAGATGAGCTCTGTGTCACTGTCTCAGCCCACATGTCCGAATGAACCATGGTATCTATCCTGAGTTCTCTGCTCACAACCTTGGGCTGAACTTGAGTGCCATCCAGGCCGTCATCTGCCTTCTCAATGTTCCGGATCCCTTTATGAGCATGCTTTGGTGGTTGACAGGGTCGTCTGTGGACTCATCAATGCTGTCTTTGGCTTTCTAGTCATTCACTGTTTCCCAGCATGCCAGTTTACCATTTGAGCTCCCTGTAGTGAGCTTGAATTTCCTCCAGGGGATGAATGCTCCATCCCCTTGCCATAACCTCCCCAGGTAGAGGCAAGCTCAGCTTGGGGTGTGGTACAGTCTTCTGACAGGAACAAATATGGTAGAGATCCATTAGTACTCCAAAGCCTGCTAGCCTGGCCCTCAGAGAACTGGTGAGAGGCTTCTGCTCAGAACATAAAGTAAATACCTGTGGTAGGCCAGCATCCATCTTGTGGGTAAAAAAATTATTAATGGTATGCTGACCTGGTGTGAATTTGTATCGAGTTAAGAGATGTTATTGATGATGCTTTTCATTCCTCGGACTATGAAAGCCACACCTGGTACTGACTTGTAAACACACCATGCCTGCTTTCAATAACCGCTGTTAGACCCCCAAGCTCCCCTTGTTTAGGGCTTTGGATGTTGCACTTAAGACTGACCTGGCACCAGGAATTCCAATAATACAGAGTGCTTGAAGTGTCAAGATGTTTATCACACCAGAGCTGGTTCTCATCTTCTCAGTGAAAGATTAACCAAGATATGGCCCAGAGCTCCACACAGACCTGTCCTCTCATTGAAGACTTCTGCTTAGAGAAGGAAATTCCAGCTCTATTTCACCCTCACCCAACTGAGGCCTGGTAACCCAGGGACGACCATGGCAGGGCTCTGTGGGTAACTGATCTCAGATTCTACATCCCTCATCTCTAGGATGCTTTCAAAGGTCCAAGGTACCCCGATTCTACAGTGGGTTTTCTTCCTGGCCTGGTTCTTCTTCAGCTAAATCCTAACACAGTTGTTTATGATTTTAGATTGTAAATGTCACGTCTGGGGGCAGAGAACAGCTTAAACTGGGTGGCTGTTCACTGGCTTGCAGCCCCCCTCAAAACCAGGGGTGGGGGTGGGGGATTGATGAAGCCTCTGAACTGGGTGCAAGGTTTGCTGTCTTTCTTTTATCTGTTGGCATCTTGTTCCCAGTAAAGGATTCACAGTGCGTGTCTTGAATTTCTCTAGCCTATCTCCAGCCAGGCAACTCCACCCCCAAGTTTGACATTGTAAGAAGTTATAGGCCTGTAGGTGCTAGGCTATCTGAATGACATTTTTGTTTGTTTTTGGTACTGGGGATTGAACTTATGGCCTGGTGCATGCTAGGCAGTTGTTCTACCATGGAATTTTATCTCCAGCCCTTACAATATTTTTGAAGGAAAAAAAAAATTGAGACAAATTCTCAACAATTTGCTTGGAAATGGATTTGAACTCTGTGTAGTTCAGCCTAGCCCTTGAGCTTGTTTGGCATCCTTCTGTCTCAGCCTCCTGAGTCTCTGAGTTTATTGTCCTACACCACCATAGTATACTGGAAGACTTCTTACTCCATTAATATGGATATAGAGGGCATAGTAGCTTCCCCAAGCTAACCCAGATGATAGAAACAAGTCAAGACTTCACCTTACTACTTTTTTTTTTTAGCTTAGTACTTTTTTTTTTTTTTTTTTTTTTTTTAGCAGAGAAGCCAGCTTCTTTTACCACAGCCCTCTAAAGTGAGGGCTGCAGAACATTTGACTACAGGAAAAGGTTTCTGAACACACAATGATGAAAAGTTGATTCAGATTCAAATTCGCAATGCACCAGAGAGGTTCTGCCAGAATTTGCCTGTACCGAGTCACACAGCTGCTCTGTCACTTTGGTTCTGAACACAACATACACAGGTTGCACTGCTGGAACCCTCAGGCCACCTGACACCAGCAAGCACTGAAATGCTGGGACTGGAGACTGTGAGAGCCTGGGATGGATCGTGGGTTGCAGGGTTTTTTTTTTTTTTTTTAAAACTTTTTAATTATTTGCCTTGATGTTTGCCTGGAACTGGAACTACAGACAGTTGTGAGCTGCCATGTGGGTGCTGGGAATCGAACCCTGGTCCTCTGGAAGAGCAGTCAGTGCTCTAAACCACTCAGCCATCTCTCCATCCCCGGGTTGCAGGGTTTTTACTGTGCATACAAAGCCTCCTGCTCTCGCAGAGGTGATGGATGAACAAGGAAAAGCCAAGGTTTCTACTGTTCTCCCGCCGTTCCTCAGCAGGTACTAATCCGGTTGGTTTATCATTGCCTCGGATTATGTCAGAATATCTGATTCTAAAAATTGTCCTTTGAGTTGTGGACTTAAATTTTATCAAAGGAAATATTTAAATAAAATTTGGCTTGGAATTGTGTTAGAATTTTCAACAATTTTTAAAGTGAGCCTAGACATCTTTCTGTGTGTATTTATATGAAGCAGTGTCCTCAGCATCAGTGGCTACAACATCAAAACATCAGTGAGCTCTGAAAATGACTGTTCTGTGAGCCAGTCAACTGTGAGCAAAAATACCTATTTCTTCTTTTTATGCTGTTTGTGGTAGGCATTTTGTCACAGTGGTTAAAAGTGAACACAAGAGCTAAACAATATGACTGAGATCCAAGGTCAGGGCTCTGGAAGATTTGGGACAGGAGCCAGGTGGCTGCTGACCTCACTCTGCAGCTGTGAGACTCAAAGTCTGTTTGTGAATGGGCCTGTGGATATTTCTCCTCCACATCAAACCTCAGATCATGAGCCCTCAGCCTCTCCACCCACTGCATAGCATAAGTAGTAGGCACAGTCTAGACAAAATGTAATCCATGTCCTAACACCAGGTCACCAGGTAAACATGTGAGATTGTAAGAGGGAAATGTAATATGCCAATCTTTTTTAAACTGCTAATAATTTTTAAGCAAGGTGAGATGGGTTCTTTATATTATTTATTTTGTGCGTGTATGTCCACACATGTTCTTGGGTATGTCTAAGAAGTGAGCAAGTGGATGCATGAGTACCATGGAGTACATGTGGAGGTCTGAGGACAACTTTGTGGAGTTGGTCTCTCTTTCCATCCTCACGTGGATACCAGGCATTGAACTCCTTAGACTTATACAGTGAGTAAGTTGCCTGTTGAGCATCCTGCCAGCCCAGGGTAATGATTGCGATCAATTGCTTCTTTATACAAATACCATTGCCTGTTCTTTACTCAGAAATGCCCAGCTGGTCTATTTTCCCAAGACTCTCTCTGAAATATTTCTGTTTTATGGGATGTTTACTGATCTTCAACACTAAATATTGAATGAAACCCCTATATCAGAAATAGACAGATTCCGACATTTTTATAAGACCAAATATAACTAGTGAATTAAAAACTAGGCTAAAAAGCAGCAATGATACTGCATAGAAAGCTCTGGAATGCTATAGAGGAAGATGATAGAATCAACACTGTTGGTGTGAGTCTCGGTCTCTGAAATCCCTCTGTCAGGTGAGCATGAACTCAAGGAATAATGAACCAGACTTTCTGTAGAGCAGCTAAGATACACCAATACAGCACAGGCCATGGAGATGTGGCCCTTGGTGTCCCACCAATTCAGGCATAGGAAGAGCTCATAAAAATCATACCAAATGGTCCAGGGAGACAACTTTGTCTGTAAGGTGCTTGCAAAGCAAGCATGAAGAACCCCAGAACCCATCTGAGAGTGCTGGTGGATTTGCACACTTATAAAACATACCTCTGTGGCACCAGAGACAAGTGGATCACTGGGATTTGCTGGCCAGTCAATCTATGTAAATTTGTGAACTTGATGTTCAGGTTAGAGAGCTTCTCTCAAAAAAAATTTAATTGACTAAAATAAACTAACAAGGTGAATGACACCTGAGGAATTCTATCAAAGGTTAGCCTGTAGCCTCTATACATATGTTCATATTCACATGCATCCATATAGTCAAACACACACACACACACATACACAGAGAGAGAGAAAGAGAGAGAGAATGATAAAGAACCATGTTATATCAACAACTAAATAAAGTGCTTAAAATTATGAACAGGAAGAGTTTGTGGATGGGTAGGATTATTAATAAACATTTCTACGAGAATAAATTCAATTAGTAAATAAGACAGAAAAGTAGTTTACTCATATGTGTAATCAGGAGATGTAATTAATTTCTCCTCAGGGGAAATGATTAAGAATATTTACCTCTGAGAATTTATCCTAAAGGAAACAACCAGAATGCCAAGCAGGGCTTGCCTTTCCTTTATCCTAGACTCTGAATGATTTATGGATAGGCCACACTCATGATCAGGGCCAATGACATCTGGAGAGAGACAAGGTCATCAGAAAATCCACAGGGAACCATGGAAGGCATTAAGATACGCTATGCTTGGACAGGCAGTGGAGCCTGAGTCATTTTCCAACACACACACACACACACACACACACACACACACACACACACACTTTTTCCACAGAGCAGAAACAGGAAAGTAGCCTTCCTAGCTCAATTTCTAAGTTTTAAAAAATTACTATTTTATTTTAACTTTTTTTTTTATTCATCCAACTTTATGGTGTACATGACAGTAATTCCATACTTGCCTAGTACATCTGTTAGTTCAGACTAGTAAGTACCTCTGTGCTGGTTAGTTTTCATCAGTTTGACACAAACTTTCATCAGTTTTGACCCAAAATTCATCTTGGAAGAATGAATTGAGAAATTGCCTCCATGAGACTGACCTATTAGGGAGTCTCTCGTGCATTGTTTTGATGAATGATGAATGTGGGAGGACCCGCCCACTGTGGGTGGTGCCATTCTGGGCTGGTGTCCTGGGGTGTATAAGAAAGCAGGCTGAGGAAGCCATGACGATCAAGCTAGTGAACAACATTGTCCTCCTTAGTCTCTCTGCTTCTGTTCCTGCCTCCAGGTTCCTGTCTGAGCTCCTGCCCTGACTTTCCTGGATGATGAACGATAACGTGTAAGGCAAATAATCTTTTGTCTCCCAAGTTGTTTTGGACAAGATGTTTTTCACAGAAATAGGAAGCAAACCAAGACAGCTAACATCTCTTCAGCATTCACCATTTTGACGCATTGGGCATTTTGCATTTCTGTAGTCGTCATTCAGAAATATATCATTGGTTCTTTTGCCTTACAATGCTAAACAATAACAAAGAGGTGCTTTTCCTCTTCCACTGAGTCTGACACCTCTTCTTGAATTTCCTACCACCTTCCCAGGGACCACTATTCCACCTGCTCTACAAGGCTGACCTACTGGTTTCTACAGAGTAATAGGATTTTATTAGGATCAAGTAGTACTTGAGATGCAAAACCACTGTATTCTCATTTTCAATTTGTTCAGGACAAGTGAGTGCATTCTTTTGCATAATTTGATATCCTCTGTGTGTTTATGGGGACATATTTCTGCACTTCAGCTCTAGCCATGCAGATACTCATCCCATGAGGGCCTGGCACTGTACCCAGGCAGAGATGATGAGGGTCGGCACTGCAGCCACAAGTACACTCTTACTATGTTATGCCCAACATCACCATCATTATCTCCTTTCTGTGGATCTGGAGAGCTCTTCCTCTTCCCTTCCATTCTTTTCAGGAGTCCTTCAGAGCTGCATCCAGCTTCCAGCAGGTGCTAAATTATAAAGGAGCAGACATCTGACACCATCACTACCTGGACCACTTGCAGACTAACATCCTGTCTTCTATAGCTGTGATGAAGCACCATCACCAAGGCAACTTATAGAAAGAAGCATTTATTTGGACTTATGGTTCCTGAGGGATAAGAGTGTATCAGCATCATGGTAGGGAAAATGGCAGCAGAGGCATCTGAGGGCTTACATTTTAAATGTCAAGCATAAAGCAAGGAGTAAGAGTTTGAAATGGTGAGAGCTGTTAAACACTCAAAGCCTGCCTCCAGTGACATACTTCCTCTAACAAGCCTTTCTAAATCTCCCCAATAGAGTCACCAACTAAGAACTGAGTCTATGAGGATCATCTCATTCAAACCATCACACCATCATCATGTCTATTGATGCTCTTGTCTCTCAGTTATATGCTCAACACCTTCACCAGCTGAGTGCTCAGAAACACTGTGTACAAATTGAGCACATATGTGCAATTGGGTCACTGGATACTGTCCACTTCTTGTAAAGAGAGCTTCATGCAGTATGTGTGTGTATACATATATGTGTGTGTGTGTGTGTGTATGTGTGTGTAACATATACTGTGTGCAACTCTCTTCACAGGCAGTGAATATACATCCATTCGTACACATACACACACATATATATATATGGCTGCTGATTCATATAGCTGCTGATCTTGTAGGCCATGCAGTCCCAACTCCTGTGTGGAGCGCTGTGGGGTCTACCTCTCAGAGTTCTCAGTCAGGAGAAAAGGAAGCAAACACTCTAGCTTATCTCTGTCCCATGCTCAAGGCTACTGCATGTGCCTCTCCCTCTTCTGGGCCGCATCTGTGAGGTGTGACTATGGGCCAAGCAGACATCATGGATGAAGAATCCACAGTTACCTCATTCAGGAAGCTGGTGTATTCCACAATGGCTGGAGTGAAATATGGGCCAGGAAGTAAAGAGGTACAGAGGACCCACCTCAGGTTACACTTTTGGTGTGTGATGGGTATCAGGGTTCGGCAGTCCCTCTGGGGATTCATGAACTTGAGTGGTCCACAGTGGGTAACCTGTGTCTTTTATCTGGAGGAAAGGACATAGATGAATTTTAGCTTCTGGATTTCTGTCCCTATGGTCTGGCTCTGGAGGGATATACTGGGATTGACAGTCTAGAAAATCAACTCACCTGACCTGTATGCAACTCAGTTTTTCACCTGTGAAGTGGGAACAATAATCTCTGCCCTTCCTGCCGCATGGGCATCGTGTGGTGGTGATGAATTAGGAAAGATGTGCTGCTGACGGAAGTGCTTTACAAATTTTAAATCCTGTGCTGCAGGTATGCCAGACTCTCAGTGGAGGGCGCCCAGGGAAGTACCTGGACTATGGGGCTATTGTAACAATGCCGTCCCACAGTTCTGGAGAGCTTGATGTATAGCCTGAATCTTGCCACACATAGCACCGTTGGTGCCTCACTGTTCTCTCCAAAGTGGCCACTCTTAGTTTCTTCCTCACAGGACACAGACTCAGAGAGACATGAATTTCACCAACCAAGTCCTAGAGAAGCATCTACAGAGAAGAAGATCATAGATCAGAGGTTAGTCTGCCAGTGCTGAGTATGAGAGGCCAGTAGATAACAGTCACAGATGTGAGAAAATACAGCCGAGGCTGGTTTTGCATGGCACAGTTGATTAATCTAAATGAATACTGGGGACAGTGTCTGAGCCTACTGGGGCCGTCTCTCTAAATGTCCGTCCCTAGCTATCTGTATGTTCTTCTAGGCAGCAGGTTTGAGATTTTAGTGTAGTGTTCTCTCAGGGCCTGAAACAAAGATTTTAAACTCTGTCAAAGCACATGCCAGCTCACAGCCCAGAGCTCATCTTAGGACAGTTACACAGCCCACCCTTCCCGAAGTCCATGGTGTACAGCCCATCCTTCCCGAAGTTCACAGTGGACAACCCACCCTTCCCAAAGTTCACGGTGGACAGCCCACCCTTCCCGAAGTCCATAGTGCACAGCCCACCCTTCCCAAAGTTCACGATGGAGAGCCCACCCTTCACAGTACACTGCCTGTCCTTGCCAGTGTTCACAGCCAAGAGCTTTGGCCTGGCTTTCCATTCTGTTCTTATCTTTCTGTGTCCATTACTCAATGATGCAAAATTAGTAATTTTCTGCAGAGACCCAGAGGGAGGGGACATGTGTAATAATTCAATCAAAGTTCTCGTGTCCTCTCTCCCGTTACACACTTTGCCCCAGATGTGTGAGTTCCTGTGCGTGCCCCACTCCAGCATCTTTTCTTTATTGACAGGTAGGAAACTAAAAATAACCTTTGAAGAAAGAGTTGCTATGGAAAGGCAGTTCTCTGAGAAGAATCGAGCCTTTGAAAATTATTCCTAGAGAAAAGTCTTAATAGGTTTTGAGGTAGAAGCCTCTGTTTGTTTTGCTTCCTTAGTATGGAAATTATTATAAGCAGAACACGGCTCCCTTTCCTAGTACAAGGTGGCTGGTCCTAGGCCACATCATCTCATCTGGATTTAACTTCTGGGAAATGGTCTGAAGGCCAGTGGAAGATCCAGTTTCTAACTTGATTCACTGTGTTTAAGCATGTCCTGGAGAATAATGGAGGCTCTAGATGTTTCCAGAAGGGACTCGCAGAACATCCAGTTACCAATGTGAAAAGCAGCAGAAAGGTATTTTCACAATGTGAAACTGCAAAAACCAAAAACCAAAAACTGTGACCAGAAGGATCTGTCTAAGATAGAGATTTGGCTCTGCACCCACAGGGGGAGCTGTGTGCCCTCCCTGGGTGTAGACTGTCATCATAACCTTTGAGGGACAGGAAAATGGGATGGACCCTTTGAGAAGCCTGGGGTAAAGGACACCTAGTATGTGGAGAAGTTGGTTGCATGCTCAGGCTGACCTGGATAGGACTTGGTATATGTCTGAGAAGTGAACAGAGTGAGGCCAGTCCTACAAGACCTCTAGACCAGTCCATAACAGGTCTTTGGCTCTTATAGACTTCAGAGTACCGTGAAGGTGCTGTGCATAGCTGAGGTGTTAGATGTGACCATGTGTATCTTAAAATTGTTTCTGGTTTTGTCTGAAGTAGAAACATAACTGAGACATAACCTGGCCACCCAGCTTAGAGCAGAGAAGGACTACACAGGCTGGAGATGAGATTGGCTGACCAAAGCTATAGAAATTATTCTTGCACCCTCAGATTTTTTCCTGTTGTTGCTCTGTGGTGTGAAGTTGTTTTTCTGTAGTATCAATGGTCAGTGTTGATTATTATCCTGATTGGATTGAGAGATGTCCATGGAATTTGTAGAGCAGGTTTCTTACATGTCTGAAATATATTTCCAGGGAGGTCAGTGGTGGAGTGGGGGTGGGATTCAAGGTCTGAATATAGGTGGCACTGTCTAGTAGCTGGGGGCTTGGATGGAATCAAAGTGTTTCTCTGTTCACACTTGCTTATCCACACTGCCCCATCTATCTGTTCCTCTATTGATCACTTTTAGTCTGACTCTGCCTTGATACAGCACTGCCTATCATCACATGCTCTTCACCATAATAGTGAGAAAGGTACATATTTCCTCTCTTCCTCCCTGCAACTACTTTGTTTTTACATTATAAGATATAACAATAGAAAGGTTTTTTTTATATATTTGTTTGGGACTTTGAACATTTTAGCTTTTCATATTTTCTACTTCCACGACTCACATGCCATCCTGACAGGTAAACCCAGGGTCACATTCCAACAGCAGTGGCATGCCATCTTTTCCTTTCCCATGAGGCTCTGCACGTGAAACCTTCTTTGTTTACTGCCTTCCCACAATTCCCCTCGGATTTCTGAGCCATTCTGGAAGCCAGCTCCATGCTGGTGTGTCAGACTAATTGATGCTCTGTTGTGGGGGAGAGCTCAGCTTGCTGTTTGTTGTTTCTCCTGTGTGTGTGATGTGTATGTGTGTAAACACATGTATATGCATATGTTTGTTTGGGCTTTTGTCTTTCTTTCTTTCTTTCTTTTTTGAAAGTATGAGTGTGTGTGCAAGAAACTGATGTCATTCTCATTCTCAATTGTCCTTTTTTTTTTTTTTTTTCCTGAGACAGGATCCCTTAGTTAAACCCAGAGCTTACCAACATTCTGGGGACCCAAGCTCAGGTCCTCATGCTTACACAGCAAGTGTTCTAACCACTGAGCAATCTTCTCAGTTTTCAGCTTGCTTTTAAGTGATCAGAATTTCTGTGTTTGCCTTGGTGACTTTACATCATGACTAGATACCTGAGAGAAACGGTGTAAGGCAGGAAGCACTTATTTTACCTGACAGATGGAGAGGATACTGTACATCCTGCTGGGAAGATGTGGTGGGAATGGTTCATAGTTGTGGCAGAAGGAACAAGAAGTATCTGGTTATATCATGTTGACAGAAGCGACAGAAGGTTTGGGATGGGACCAGGACCTGGCTGTCCTCTCAATTTTCCCAGGCTAGGCTTCCCCTCCTGAAAACACTTTGTCTGCTGAGGGTCACATGTTTAAATGATCCAATAACTGTATTTGATTCTTGCCCTGGCCCCTAGTAGAAATCTATTGCTCTGTATTGTAGCACTTGACATAGCACCATGTACACAGTAGGCGCTTCATGTTTCCAGGGTGAATACACATATTCCTTGGTACTTTCTGGCAAAGGTAATTTAGGGTCTCACATGTAACTTGCTTGTGATAGTTTGCAAGAATGGGCAGTACTTATCTCTTCTCACTTGTGGTCAGTGATGTAATTTTTGTAATTTGAAGTCAGCCACGGCAGAAGCATTTATACCACAGGACTGGGTAAGAGCTGCCAATTCAGGATCTCTTACTTTTAGCCCCAAAGAATGATCATTAAGCCCTTAGCTTATGTGGAACACATCATCTATACATCCTTCCTGCTGATAGGGAGATCACATTTTTATAGAATTTTATAGGTTATTACTGCTATGGATGGATCAAGGGCTTGTTCCACACAAAAAGTTTATTTTGAAGCTGGGCGTCCTCCTGCCATAGAGAGACACACATGAACACACTGTGTTTAATTTTAACACCCAGAAGGAATCAAGCCCAAGATCAGCTTTGCAACCTGTTTATAGAGATGAGATCACTGGTGACAGTGCATAGTGTGTGGGACCTGAGGTGTCCACTCTGGGCTATGCCTCTCTGAGTCTCCTGTCCCTCCTATGTTCTAGCAAGTGCATGCAAAAAGACCTCTCTGTTTCCAGAATGCCTGGCTTCCTTAGGCAGAGAGGCTCAGAGCCTCTGAAAAGACTTGGCAAAGCTCCCAATTCACTTCAGCTGAAGAGTTATCCACAGCCCCTGAACCATCTCTTGGGTCTGTTACTACACCAGACCAAATTGGCAAAGAAAACCTTAAAGTCTTATGTGCACGTGTTTGGGGTTAGGCAGGAATGGGGCGGGCTCTGTTCTGAACAGTGTGGTCGTGTTTCTGGAGACGTGGCATTTCAGTTTGCATTAAGGTTCTGTGGGACTAAAGAGTATATGGCATTTTTTTATAAACAGCAAGAGCCTGAAAGGAAAGCCTGATGAATCCTGGACTACACTTATTTATGAGAATACAGAGTGGAATTTCCCCTCTTTATTTGGAGAATATTCCATAACCCTGATACATGAGGCCGTTACTTGTCTCCTTGGGGCCCTTTCACTCTGCATTAGGAATGATTGGTCTAGAACCTGTGATCAGCTTCAGGGCTGTAGGAAGAGAGAACTCTTTTGTTGGTGTTTTGTTTTATTTCATTTTAATGTGTTTTGTTTATGTACCTTTCTCTTTGTATGTATGCATGCATAATTGCTTTTGCATGGGCATGTGTGTGTGTGCAGGTGTACTTGTGTGTGTGTAGGCTATAGGAACATGCATGCAGGCATGTGAATATTAGAAGAGGATGTTGTATGTCTTCCTCAAACTTTCTCCATCTTGGATTTATAGGCAGGGCCTCTCACTTGAACCTAGAGCTCATTCCCTCAGCTAGTCTGTGTAGACTGCTTGCTCTAAGAATATCTCTCTTCATCTGCTGCAAGCTGGGGGCAGCACATTTGGGGATACTGAGGATCCAAATCTCAGTTTTCATGCTCGATGTAGAAATGCTTTGCCTGCTCAGCCATGTTCTTTAGCCCTTCGTTTTGTTTTATTATCTATCTATCTATTGATCTGTTTGTCTGTCTGTCTTCTATTTATCTATCATTTATCATTCACCCATCCATCATTCATCCTCTCTCTCTCTGAGAAAGATTCTCACTACGTATGTAGCTAAGCTTGGCCTAGACCTCATGACTTCCCTGCTCAACCTCCCAAAGCTAGGATTACAAGTACACACCACCAAGCATGGCCAGATATAGTTTTTCAGAAGCACAAATCCATTGTGGAACACTGTGTGCTAAGACACTCTTAGTTTACTGTGACAAAATCTTTGGATCTAAATGGAAGCCTTCCTGGGCCAGGTGCTGTTTGGATTGCAAAGGCTGAATGGACAAAGAACCCATGTTCCCACAAAGGGAGACAAGGAGCACCCTGGTGGATCTCTCAGGACTTGCCTGGGGTATGCAGCTCAGTGTCAGTCAAGCTACTTGGGGAGATGGGGTCATGTTCTGTGGTGTGAACAGGGCATTAAAATGGAATAACTCTCTGTGGTATGAACTGATACCCAAGAAAATGGACAACATGTTCCAAAGCAATTTGAAGCCACTGTAAGGATTCCTGGCACTCCATGTGGTGGAGCCAACATGGCTCCGGTGGGATGCACTTCGTTTGGAGGCACGCCCCTTGGCGTGGCTGCATAAACCCATTCACACCCCTTCTCTTAAAAAGAGACTCCATGTTATGGTCACTCTCTCCTCCTGTCCTGCTTCTCTGCTTCTGTACCCTCCTGAAAACTCTTTTAAATAAACCCTCGTGTGGCCTTGTTAGTGTGAGTGTGTGTCTCTTCTCACAGGAGAAACCAACAGCCACCAAACAGGAGATGGTGGATGCCCAAGCAGGCCTTCCTAACTCTTCACCTGCAGGACTTGGAAAGAAAAGAGATCTAGGAGAGCCAGGAAAGTGCTGAGTCTCAGACCCTCTGTCACTCCTGGGGCTGTGGATGTGTAAATACAAATGGAGGTGGGGGGGTTGGGAGGAAGGGGGACCTGCCCTCCTAAGCAGGTACCTGCTCTATGATAGGAGTTTGGGCTGGCAAGCAGGTAGAGATCCAAGGGACTGGCATATATCGTTTTGCTTGTTTGTTTTTTAAGACAAGGTTTTACTGTTTAACCTAAACTGGCCTGGAGTTTACCACATAGTCTAGAGCAGCGGTCCTCAACTTCCTAATGCTGCCACCCTTTAACACAGTGTTTGGTGACCTGCCCACACCATATAATTATTTTTGTTGCTATTTCATAACTGTAATTTTGCTACTGTTGTGAATTGTAATGTAAATATCTGATATTCAGATAGTCTTAGGCAACCTCTATGTAGGTCTGTTCAACCTCCATATAGGTTATGACCTGCAGGCTGAGAACTCCTGGTTTAGGCCAATCCTCCTGCCTGTCCCAGCCTCTCAAGTACTGGGGTTATAGGCCTGAGACATTACAGCTGGCTGACAGGGGACATCTTAATTAAGCCACTACACTGGGCATGTTTATTGTTTTTTCTTTCAGTTGTCAAAGAATAAAGATACCGCACACACTTGGGTACCAAGTGATGTTTGAAGACTTGTCTACCCTGCACTGTTCTCAGTCAGGCTCAGCACACCCATCTCTTCAAACACTCATTCCTTCTTGTAGTGCAAACACTGGGTGTTTCCTGTACTGTCCCAGACTCTTTGATCAGCTGACAGTGAGCAGGAATGGTGGTGTAGGATGTGTTTCTTTTGTCAACTTAACACAAGCTAGAGACATCTTGGAAGAAGGAACTTCATTTGATGAATGGTTTCCATGAGACTGGGCTGTAGGCATATCTGTGGGACACTTTGATTAATGATAAATGTGGGGTGGGGCAGGGAGGGACCAAGTCTACTGCGGAGTGTGTCACCCTTGGGCAGGTGGTTCTGGGACGTGTAAGAAAGCAGTCTCAGCAAGCTAGTAAGCAGCATTCCTCTGTGGTCTCTGCTTCAGTTCTTGCCTCCAGGTTCCTGCCCTGAGTTACCTCAACGATGGATTATAATGGGACATGTAAGACAAATAAACCCACCCCTCCATTAGTTGGTTCGGACATGGTGTTTATCACAGTTATAGAGAGAAAACTACGATAGATTATAGAATGTGCTGGGGCAGAAGATGCATTTCCTGGTTCAGGTATGAAGGGTCCCAATTAGAACTGCCGCAGAATTAAACATGGGTTCCACAACAAACTTCGTTACCTCTACACACTTCTCATATTCTAGATGCTTACGAGTGGTAGAGAGACCTTTGTCTCTAGCAATTGAAAAAGGTGAGGCCAATACTCACCTAAGAATCATACCCATCGGTGCCAGCCTCATTCCAACAGGCTCACGCTGCAGAGAACCACCTGCCCCATCTTCAACTACCTGATGAAGAGTGCCCCTTTATGTTCCCAGTAGACAAAGTGGGAAACCATACCACCACTTCCAAATTTCTACCTGTGTTCCTCTCGTCTCAAGTGGATGCCTTAAGAGCATTTAGGTACAAGATTCATATTATTCAAGATAAAGAGCTTTAGAGTAATCGCTACACCTTGACAAACATCAATATTCTAGACATTTAATATATGTCTTGTGTTTGTTGTTCTTTTAGTTGTAGTTTTATTTTGTTTATGTTATTGACCTACTTTCCCTTTACTAGACATTGCTTGATAATTGTTTCTATTGTATGTATGTATGTATATATATATATATATAGAGAGAGATAGATACAGATATATATGTATAGTTTTGTAACTAGGTTTAGAACTTTCTTATTAGGACAAAAGGAGGAGATGTAATGGGATTCAGCATCTCCCTGACCTAAGGATGTCCCCTCTGAGCTAGCAAAGGTTTAAAGTAGCCTGCAGGTGTGGCCAAGAACAGCTTAAAGTGCTGGTCTCTGATAACAATGCTCTCTTTGCTTCTCCACTGGCTGGAAGGAGGATCTTTCCGGATGAATAGATCCTTCCACCATTCACTGCATTTTATATTGTAAGTTGCTTAAACAAATATTTCCCTAATATCCATCACTTAGTGATTATTAAGATTATTAATGGGCCACACCCTTCCATCAGTGTATTGATGAGATAAGCTGGAGATTAAGTTATACAATGCGTACCACATGAGCACGGAGCTGGAGTGTCATAAGCACGTGATGAACACTTAGATGATACTGTCCAAGGTCTGGTAGTAAGAGGAAAGATTCAGGACTGTGGGCATGCATCAGTCTGTAAAGAGCCTGCCATGGAAGTCTAAGAGTCTGAGTTTAAATCCCCAGCACCCACATAAAAAGCTAGGTGTGGCATGAGCCTGTGACATCACTGCTAAGGAAGCTTCTGGAGCTTGTAGACTAGCCAACTCCGCCAATCAGTGAGCTATAGATTCATCTTGCCAGCCAGCCCAACCAATCAATCAGTGAGCTCTAGGTTTAAGGAAAGTATCCATCTCTGTATCACTATTTCTAGTTGTTATTAAATGAAAACTCAAAAGCCAGATATTGGGGAAAAGGCTGGACTATCAGAGAGAGGTAACAGACCACAGTTAAATCTCACCCAGCCAACTTCCAAAGTCCTCAGCCTGGCTTGTTGCTTCTACAGAATAAATCTCTAGGGCTGGAGAGATGGCTCAGCAGTTAAGAGCACTGACTGTTCTTCCAGAGGACCTAAGTACAATTCCCAGCATCCACATGGCAGCTAACAACTGTCTGTAATTCCAAGATCTGACACCCTTACACAGTTATACATGCAGGCAAAACACCAATTCACATAAAATAATAATAATAAAAAAACTCTGTCTTCCTATGCCTGCCTTAAATACCTTCTTTGCCCAGTTGTTTCATTTTCAAGTTCAACTCTGTATCATATTCTAGAGTTAAAATTAAAGGGGTGAGCTACTAATATTTGGCAGTTAGGCCTTGAACTCACAGAAACACAGAAAGATCTCTGTCTCTAGAGTTATAGGATCGATAGTAGTAAGTCACCATTCCTGTTCTTTCCTGTGCTGGGACTAAAGGCATGAGTTATCACTCTCTGACCCTCCGGGCTTGACTGTGGGTGGATCTGTTCTCTGATATTCCAGACTGGTTTTATTAAATGTATGATATATCACCACTCATCTCAAAAATAAAGGGGGAGAAGTGATTTAGGAAGACACTTAACATTGCCTATGGCTTCCACATGGATGTACACACACACACACACACACACACACACACACACACACTATCTTAGTGTTCCGGGGATGAATCAGTGCAGGTAACATGTCAATAGCACTGTGGAAAGTAACCTGTGATTTTTTTCAAGTGCCACTCAGTGACAACCAGCTGTGCTGGCTTTCAGCTTCTCCATTCCCACAGATGTCTTTGTGCTTCAACAGCGAGCTGGGACAGGAGGCGGATTCTGTAGGGACCTCATGTTCTCTTCATAATGCTACACTGTACAATGCAGTAATAAAACATAGTGAATTCTTGCAAGGAATTGTGGAATCTTTCCTTTCTGGGGATGTGAAGTGGCATCCACAGGAGGATACTTGTAGCTCTTAGGAGGACAATCCATGGTGCTTTCCATGCCACATGCTTTCCTGTAGCAAGTCTTTCTCTATCCCACCAGCCAGCTGCCAAATAATGACAGAGATTTATTAATTATAAAAGCTTGGCCTATAGCATAGGCTTGTTTCTAACTAGCTCTTATAACTTAAATTAACAAATTTCTATTCATCTACATGCTGCCCTGGCTTTTACCTCTCCTTCTGCATGTCTTGCTCCCTCTGTCTGTCTGTCGATCCCCACTTTCTTCTTCCCCAAGCTCTCTCTGTCCAGAAATCCTGCCTAACCTCTTCCTGCCTAGCTATTGGCTATTCAGCTCTTTATTAAACCAATCAGAAGGCACCTTGGCAAAGACATATCATCTTCACAGTGTACAAAATGATTATTGCAAAACACTTTCTCATTGCTAAAAAGACAAATCACATTCGTTTATTAAATCATTTACATAATTTCTTCTCTCACATGCTGGCGACACACAGCCTGATGAGAACCTAAACCCCTGTTTTCAGCACATGTGAAAGGATATGAAGCCATCGTCTTTGTTCTGACCACAGTGACTTTTACTTCCTTTTCAGGAGCCCATAATGCATGAAGCAATACTGTGTTGGTATTCTAGAATGTTCCTTCTGATGATCCCTGATCTTTTGAGAAACTAGATAGCCACCCAGTGATGTTTGTCGAATTTGTAATGTGAGGATTGTGTTTTTACTTAGTTGCAGGAAAATGGGTCCTTTGAGGGTGACGTCTGGGAGGAAACTGGGCCTCTTTTAGGCTTCTGGAAGGGTGATTTCTCAGTCCTGACACTGAGACCTGTTATCTTCAGCACTCAGTGACGTTCCCTTGCTTTCTACCCACCTGTCTTTCTGTATAATGTAAGAGTCACTTTACTATACAAACTTTTTTTTTACCCCCAAGACAGGATTCTCTGTGTATCTCTAGATGTCCTAGAACTCACTTTGTAGACCAGGCTGGTCTCAAACACACAGGGAACTGCCTTCCTTTGCCTTCCAAGTGCTGGAATTAAAGGCATGCATCCTCCCCTCAACTCTACATAGATATTTCTCCACTCCAAATCCTCTTTTCCTTTTGAATCTCATGGAGCTCATACTGGCCCCTAAGTTTCTATGTTGCCAATAGCAACTTTGGACTTTAAATCCTCTGGCCTCCACTTGCTGAGTAATAGAATTGTAATTCTGGTCTGTGCGCTGCTGAGTTTGGGTCTGTGCTGAGGAGGGAACCCAGGGCTTTGTGCGTGCTGATCAAGCACTCTACTGCCTAAGTTACATCCCTAGCCTCCAACTCCAAATGTAATAGTACATGCCGCCCACTCTTGGGAGCAGCACTGAGTGATGAGATTTAAGAGTGTCAAGTATATCTGCAATTTCAATGATAGAATCCCTAGAAGACTTCCAGTGTCTTGGGAGCCTCAGCTTGCCAAACCTGACCCCTTCTGATTCAAAGCTCATCCAGTAAAGAAGAGGAATCAGGCTGTGTGTGTGTGTGTGTGTGTGTGTGTGTGTGACTGAAGAGACTACCAAGACCAGGGCTAGCCAACACCAAGACCCTGCCTAGGGACACGATGCTTGACCTGATCTGCTGTCCAGAAGGATTAACTGTGCTTTATCCTGTTCCCGTTGGCTTGGTTGGGCCCCCATGATGCCACCTGCCCCCTGTGTTGCTCTCTTCTGCTGATTCACCACACAGAGGAAGTGCTCCTTTCTCACCGCACAGAGGGAAGGGGTGCCCCTTTCATACTGAGAGTTGGCACAGTCTTGTTCACTGGCTTCTACTCTGGGTGGTGGTTCACACACACTGGCTCTGGGGATAGAGGGATGGAGGTTGGGGTAGATTTTCTGCTCTGCACAGTTAGAGCCTACCTCCAGTCACAGATATGCATTGTTATGGATGTAGGTGGATACAGATCCCAGCAAAAATGATTGTACAACACAGACAAACACATAAAGAAGAAAATACAAATTACCCAAAGCTTTTCCATGCAGGGAGGAAAACTTGAAAATACGATTGTTTTTACTATGTATTCAAATTATACCACGTAAAAAATGAAGTGTGGTTCCTGAATTTCAGGTACCAACAAGAGGCAGATTTAAAAATCAGCCCAAAGCAGGGCACATCTGGATTTACTCACAAATGGATGATGGAGGGTGATATGATTATTTATAACTAATTGATTTGTATTTTTTTTTAACAGCAGCAGAACCTCTTAAGGAAATCCTTTATGAGACTGGAGAAATAATTCAGTAGCTAAGAGTTCTCATTCTTTTTGCATAGGATCAGAGTTCAGTTTCCAGCCTGTCAGTTTCGGGTTTCCATGGGAACCTGCACTCCTTTACAAACCCATACACAATCACATGAATGCACATAATTTTAAAACATTAAAATTAGCCGGTTCCTAAAAGATCTTTTTAGGATGTTTTTTTTTCTGGTAGAAAATGGCAGGTTCTGACAACCTGTGCCCATTTTGATCTTGCCTTTCTTCTTAGTTAAGGACCTGGTTTGTGGTTCCAAGTTGACAGCTGTTACCTCCATGAGTCAGATTTGTTCACTCTGACTCTGGCTTCCTCTGGTGCTGTGTTTCAGTCTCCTCTGGTCATCATCTGCTTTCCCTCCAGGGTGGGTCCTCAGTAGACCTCTCATGTCCTCATCTTGACAAAGTGTTTTTTCTGGTGTACCTGGATGTTGAGCTCTATGAATTCTGGCTGAGGCTGGTGCCTCTTCTGAGTCTGAGGTCTTGTGTTATTTATTAGCATTGGCTACCCCCACCCCCCACCCCCCACCCCAGTATCTGGTCAGCCCATTCAGCTCCTTTCTCTGTAGTCTGTCCTCCTGATCCTCCTGAAACTTAGCTGTATGTGGGTTGGTCATACAGTGGCATTTCCTGCTTTTCTCTTCCCAGTCCCCATTCCTTGCCTGTTTCTCTGCATGTTCTTCATGGTCTCTGCAGGTTTGATGCTGCTGTTGGCCATTCCTGCCAAAAGCACACAGCAACTTGTTTCTGCAGGTTTGGAAGAGTTTCAAGAAATTTCCATGGAGAGTTCTTGATTATCAATGATGCTCAGGGGGCTCTTTGGGGCAGGAATAGAGGCTGCTCTTCCTCAGAGCGCTGGTTGCAATCAGGGATGCCTCATGCACAAAGGTATGCTTTAAAACAGCTGTTTGGGTCCTGAAAGGTGGTATGAGACTAGCCCCTACCCCGGCACACAGTTTTGTCTTATATTTTGAATTTTTAGAGATAGATTTTCCCCTTGTCAGAGCCAAGGTGGAGATGCTCACATTGCCCTCCATCTCCCTAACTTCTTTATTAACCTTCTCAGAGGAGGGCGTGGTGCTGCACCCTGGGGTCTCTTCTTAGACCTTCTGGAACTTTCATGAGCAAACCAATCCAGGGAGTTGCTATCCCACCTGGGAGGAGAGAAGGCTGTACTCTGTCACATCAGGCGTCAGGTGGGATGGCTCACAGAGAGTCCCCCGGGGTTATTTTTATGTGACAGCATGGACACCAAAACAGGCCAGCTCACAATTAGATTGTTCAAAGCGCTGTCATGTTTGCCTAAGAGGCCATCTTACTACCCGGCATGCAATTCTTCACAGTAGATGAAAGAACACACTGAGTAGGTTTTGGTTAAAAGTTCATTTAAATTTAATTAAGAATCTTTCTTCTTAAATATTGTTTTTTAAAAAATCATTTATTTATTATGTATTCAGTATACAGAAGAGGGTACCAGATGTCATTATAGATGGCTGTGAGCTATCATATGGTTTCTGGGACTTGAACTCAGGACCTCTGGAAGAACAGTCAGTGCTCTTAACCTCGGAGCCATCTCTCCAGCCCTAAATATTGTTTTATTTTGTGAGAGGAGTTTATGTAGCTCAGGCTAGCCCCACACTCCTGACCCTCCCACTTTCGTCCTCCAAACACCAGGTTTACAAGCTTGGGCCTTTCGACTGAGCTTAAGAACCTTAATTACTTTCCTTTGCCTTTAGAAAAAAGCCTATGGCACCTTCTTGTGTTAAGAGCAGTGGTAACTGATATATCATATTTGATATGTATCAGTCAGAGTTCCCTAGAGGAAAAGAACCAATGGAATGAAAAGTTCAAAGAGGACTTTTTTATTTTTATTTTTTTATTTTGGCTCACACAGTGTGGGCTGGGTAGTTCAACGGTGACTGCATGCTGGAGAGGTTGATAAGCTAGGACTGGTTGCTCCATATATCTGGACGCCCCAACAGGCCCAGTCTAGAACTGAAGACCTGGAGGCTGTTAGTCCTCGGTCCACTTGGAAGGTGGAAAAGGCTGTACTCCACTGGTCATGAAGGATAGCAACAGCCACTCCAGCAAGATGCTACCACAGGCCAGCAGCACAGTCTCCCTCAGACCTTCATACCTGGGCCGTCACCAAAGGCACTACCCACCCTGGAGGATACTTTGCCCATTTCAGCTAATCCCTCTCTGAAATGCATGTACAGAGCTACCTCAGGCATATTTTTCAGTTGATTCTGCATCTAACTAAATTGACAGGATTAACCAATCCATGAGTATCTCCCCTACTCTGCAATTATTTTAACTCCAATATCTAGCTATTTTCTCACCCACCCATCTACTAATCCTTCTAGCCTTGGGACAGGATACAGCCACTATGGCTGGTATAAGGCCCACCACTAATCTTTCAGAAGTACCAGTGAATCAGCCCTTTGAATACTCATGATGTCCACAGAACCAGCAGGATGAGCCTGAGTGTCCCTCATTTCTCAGTGGACACAGCTAATCTTCCAGGGTCCATGACATCAGCTAGCCATAGTTGGTAGTCAAAGTCATCCTACAAGGCAACGTCACCCACCTGGCCTGTGTCACTTGGGAGTGTGTTGACTGTACGTGTATCACAGGGAACCTGACATGTAGAGCCTGTGGCATGAGAAAGATGTTCTTCTTTTCCTCTGATGTAGCTGTGTGTGAGAGAGCAAGAGCAGGGCACAGCTGGGCTAGAAGGCTTATGCCTGGTCCATGACTCATCTAGAAAGGGATGAACCATACCTGCTATGACCCGCCTACCCCCAAGCTGTGGTGAAGCTGGGTGTACCTTTGAGCAGAGAATCACAAATAAGTGTGAGGTATGTGTAGAGGACTGATGGGTGAGCACTGCCCACAGACTATAATTTTCTTCATGAGACTGTGCCTGCAGATAATGGCTGGCAAAGGATGATCCATCTGCAGGCAGAGCACAATCTGTCTGCCCAGATGCCTACCAGCTTGTCTGAGAACTTTGTAATAGCAGTTACTGAGCTCCCCAGTTTTACTGACAGCAGCCACATGGCTGTAGTGTCGACTCCTGTTCTGGTCTTGTTCTGTACCCATGGTCATGAGATGGAAGCTGGTCAGTCTATGCAGTGATGGAGTAGGAGGCAAAGCTAACAGCATCCTTACTTCCTCATGCTGTGTCAGGGACCAGTGAGCTCTGCTGCCTGTACTAGCCAGGCCAGGTGTTCTTCCTGGAGTGAAGGAATCTCACCTTAGGGGATGCTGTTACGGCTGAAGGACTAGCACACATTAAAACAACAAACATGTGTGTGCCTGCTCGTGTGTGCATTTGCTTGTGCATGTGTGCATGTGCCTGTGGAGGCCAGAGGGCAAACTTGACTGTCAGTCCTTAGGTGCTATCTATCTTGCTATGGTGAGATGAGAGGATCTTTCATTAGCCTGGAGTCTGGCAATTAGGCCAGGCAATTAGCCAGTGAGCCCAAATAGCCTCCTAACCCCCAGGTCTGGGATGACACACCACCATACATACCTAGCCTTTCAAATATGGGTTCAATGGAAGAAATCTGATCCTCAGGTTTTCAAGGCAAGCATCTCAGACTGAGCCAACAATCTTCTTCAGCTCTGGGCAAGATAAACAGGTGGATCTGAGTCTGGCAAAGATAGACAGAGGTTGACTTGACCCTAAACCCAGGACAGGCTGCAGATAGGGCATGTACTATTTTGGACCTGAAGGTCTTCATTTGTGAAATGGGGACATTTATTCTCTTCAGGGCTGTTGCCATGGCTCCAGACCAGACTCTTGATTCATGTTACTGCCCTCCTTTTCACTGATAATAACTCTGTTCATCACGTCATGTACCATGGAAGGAGTGGTTCACACCTCTTCACTGGGCACACGAGGAGCCCGCCTTGCTTCTTAGTTTCTGTCATAAAGCCTTGACCTTGGGTGTCAACCCTTGTTATAGAACTATCTCTTTTTCTCCAGGAGTTGTTCTCTTTGAATGCCCTGCCTCAATTTCCTTGCCTCCCTTTACACAGGTGGAAACACACAGCTTGCATCCATCAGAGGGCAGAGCTGATACTTTTGGGTGGTAAGATGTCTCCTTACTTCTGTGTCCAGCATCTTGAAATTCAGGGCTCCTTCTACATGCCAGCCCTAGATAGAAAACTGATTTCTCAGGCTGCCAGCCCCGCATCCCAGGTCCTTTCTTACTTGGTCACTTTAACATCCCCATCTGAGAAGGAGAAACTATTCCAAGGCCAGTCTGGTTGCAGGAAGGCAAACAAACTCTAGGCACTTCTTGCAAGCATACAGAAAGTGCATATGCAGAGGCGCACAGAACCAGGTACGGACAGGCACTGTGAGGCATCCTAGGTAGCTTGCATGACAGGGATTCTTGGTTCAACCTTTGTCTGTTGAATTAAGTAGACCCAGGAAGCTGCAGGCTCATGCACTAACTGACCCCAGTGTGCAAGCAGGTAGCATCCTGGCTCTTTGCATGCCCCACTTCCGATCCAGCAGGAGAGCCTCTGCCATGCCAGTTGGAGGACTTACAATGGCAAAATGTGCCTTGGGTCGATAGCTAAGAATCATTCCCTTTAATTTTCAGTGTTAGCCAACTCTGACTCATATTCAGCCTAGTCCTCCAAGACCTGGTTCTGCTGGGCTGGCTCTCCGTTTCTTTAGTTGTCTGATCTTGCAATTGGGGGCCTTTAAGAATGGCCCCAGTGGCCCCCTACTGACTATTAGCGCTACCCTGGCCCAGGGAGGTCAATAGCCACAGTTTATAGCTGGGATTAGAAGGGTCGATTTCCCATCATGCTGCTGGCCCTACTCTCCTGACAGGCTAGGTGCTCTTATGCATTCTGAGTTCCTAGGCTTGTTTCTCGTCTGCAAATTTGTAACGGAAACATGGCCCACCCCTCCCCTAACACACTTCCAATGCAAACGTGCACCTCTCTGCCCGAGTTTGCAGTCTCATATCCAATTCAGAGTTTTGACATTTGTCTATAGCAGACCCTGGCATTTCTCAGGGCAGAATGGAGAGGATCTTTTAGGATGGAAATTTGTATTGTGAGCTCCTGAAAGAAGATGGAGAAGTGGGGGAGGACCTCCCTGCCAGGTCAATGGCCCAGGACTTGCCACTGCGTCCTTGGAATTGTGTACAAAGGCTACAGGAGGGGACAGACACTGGCGACAGAGAAAGAATTGTCATTTATCTGGAGCTCATTAATTGGCTGGGGAAATTTTGAGAAAAATGGTAAAGACAGAACAGAAGGGACTGTCGGTAAAGCCATTTAAGATGTGTTTCCACCCAGTGTACCTCCCTCCTGTGATCCGGAAGGATGGGTAAGGGAAGTTTTATATGAAAAACATATAAATGTATGCTTTTGTTGATAGCTGGAAAATCTGATTGAGGTCACACGGGTGAAGGAGGTGGTCACATGAGCAGTACGTTTACATAGGTGTGTTTGCAGGGATGCTCTTAGAAACAGGGTGGAGTTAACACAGCAGGGGGTGGCCACCAGAGTTAAGGTCCTCACAAAGTTCAGGAGACCCAAACTGGCCACATCTAAAGGAAACACTGGCGAGTTTTGGCTTGTTTATACTTGCCATCTTTTAAGATAACTCTGATGTTTGCTTAAGGCAGCAAAGGCAGAGGTTGAGAAGGCAGAGCCAGGAAAAAAGAGAAGAGACAGGGGCACCAGGGATCGCAGGCTGAGCCCACCAGTTAACTGGTGGTGGCCAGGACAGGGCTGACAGGGAGTATCTTAGAGACCAGATAAAGATGAGTCTAGCTGAAAGTGCAGGGCACGCCTCATGCTGTGGCAGAGTCAGGGTCACAACTACCTGACAGCCCCTGGCATCATTGGTGCACAAAGATTCCCGCCTGGAAGGGTCCACAGCATCAGTACCTGCAACTGCAGCTTTGAACAGCAGGCTGGTTTGTGGGGCCAAGGGTTGGTTGGCTCGGCTTGCATCTGATGCGGGCAAAGGGATCTGGAAGATAAAGCCTTTCCGAAACAAAGTGTTCTTTTAGGTAATGTTTCCGTGGCTCCACCCCACCTGTTCTAAGCTTCAGGGGACATTTGTGTTGCATTGTTATTCAGCCATCCCCTCTCAGTGTGGCTTTGTTCAAAACCTGCTTCACACCTGGACCTGTGTCACAGTCTTCCAGGATCCCAGACTGCAGGTCACAGAATATAGCACAACAGGGAACCTCACAGACTCAGCTGTGCCCCACCTCTCTGGAACTTGACCTCTCTCTATTCTGGAAAAACAAAAACAAGAAGTAGTCTGTAGCATGGAGAGTTATTAATCCTTTATACATGTCGCTTGAATAACTGTAGCAGGATGCATGGTTCAGCCAGTGCTGATAGATCTGAACAGGTCCTGTGTGGACACCTGAGGGTGATGAGTTCTGAGTGGGAAGGGTCAGGGCAGGAACAAAAAGGTACTTAGTCTAAAGAGGGACAGTCAGTGGGAGACAGACTGCAAACTTGTGGGTGGGAGCAGGCGGGGTCTGCTAATTTTGAGGGATCACGATGTGTCTCAGTGGTGGAATGCTTATCTAGCATATGTGAGGCCTTGGGTTCTGTCCCCAACATATTCCCATCAACAACTCAAAGACAGTAATAAGAAAAGAGGCATAAGGAACTAACTGGCAGGAAGAGGACGCGAATGAAGGTGAGATTCACAGATGCAGAGCAGCCAGGCCCCAAGGCTGAGTGAGACACACATGGAAAACTCATCCAGGAATAAGACAGAGATGCTATGTAGAATGCAGGGCTCCTAGGACGGAAGGGACCATCTTATAGGTATAGGGGAGAATCTTAGCTGAGGCAATTATTTAAACTCATTTCTGTAGGGAAACTAAGGCTACCTGAGCCTGGAATCTGTCACTGAAGGAGCCCATGTGCAGTGGAAGCCCACAGGCCCACTGTGGCAACATGGAGGCAAGTCTTTGTTGTATGAAGTTTCTGGCCTGTATGACCTGTGGTCCAGACCCCACAGACCCATAGTAACACACAGATGCTTATATTAATTTTATGCTGATTGACCTAGAGCCCAGGCATATAACTTGCTAGCTCTTCACTCTTAAAATAACCCATGCTTCTTATCTTGTTTAGCCATGAGACTTGATATCTTTTCTCAGAGCAGCATTTCAACTTCTGTGTCTGCTGGTGTCTCTCTGGCTTCTCTCTGGCATCTCTGCCCTTTCTGTTCCCAGAGTTTTCTTAGGCTGGTAGCACCACCCACACTGTCTGCCTTCAGCCAATCAGCATTTTTATTAAACCAGTAGGAGGAACAAATATTTACAATGGGCCAAAACATACTACTACAGCAAGACTTCTTTCCTGTATCCATCTCTGGCACCTTCTCCCGACCCACATAACAATACCATTCCCAGCTAGCACAGTGAGAATGCTCAAGGACTCACATCTTGTCCACAGGACCAGCCTGAGATACGAATGCTTTTGTAGCCAGGCTGCAGTGACTTCTTAAATATCCTGAGAGCATTTCATAGAACGATAACTTTGGAAAAGATGTCCTACATTAACAAGATCCACTGGCCCCTCCACTGAAGGTCCAACTCTTGTGCCTGCAACAATTAATTATATATAAAAACAATGATGAGAGTATATTAAAAGAGAGAAACCAGCTCCTCTTGGCTGAGAGGGAAAAGCAAACATCAGGAGTTATAAAAGTTATAAGACAAAATGAAACAGAAAACCACATGTCAATAAAAAAATTATTAAAGTGAACATTTGAGAAAGAATGAATTATTTAAAGTGTGTTTTAGTTAGGAGAAAAGAGAAAAGGCAAGGAAACTCTTTAAAAGACCAAAGAAAAGAGCATGTGAATGGGAACAAGTTGACATTGTTCACACTTAGTGGGTAGGCAGGAAGAGCACACCCTCACTTCTGTGGTGTGTGGACCGCATGTGTACAAAGAACCACCAGACACCCCAAATGAGGCAGTCAATACAGGAACCAGCCCGTTCTACCCAAATGTGTCAGTGTTTCTTCCTAAAAGCTGTGGAATACCAAGAACCAAAGCCAAGTAGAAGGGGCTAGAGACAGGGCATATATGGGCTGGAGAGAGCCTTTCTCTAAATAAAATAAGGCTAGACTAACCTTTAAAACCCCAGGCTGGGAGCTGGGAGATGGCTCAGAGGTTGGGAGCACCCATATTAATCAGTTCTCACCTTCTTCTGGCCTCTGCAGACACTTCTCACACACACACACACACACACACACACACACACACACACACACACACGTGCTCTGGGCCCTCTCTGTCTCTCTGTCTCTCTGTCTCTCTGTCTCTCTGTCTCTCTCTCTCTCTCTCTCTCACACACACACACACACACACACTCAAAGCAAAACCAAAAGCAACAACTAAAACTTCACCCAACCCCAGTGGGGCTTGGTAACCTGAGGTAGAAGATTTTTCCATTTGCGTGCTGACTTTGGTGACCGAATCAGGATAACAAGGACATCCCTGCATGTGAGAAACAGCCCGTAAGGATGGAAAGATGTTGGTCGCTATGCCAGGATAAATGGTTCAGGAAAAAAAAAAAAAAAAAGCTTTTTTTTTTTTTTTTTTTTTTTCTTTACTAGATACTGTGGGACCCAGGTCAGCTCAGCTACTGCTGTCATGAAACGTGGGGTCCATAACAACATAGCCACACTGATGGCCTGACAGGCTTGATAGGAACCAGCTAAACGGTAGGCCTGAGCCCCAGTATACTAGCAGGTACTATCGGGTCCCCAGAAAAAGCCATAAAATTGGCACCACCCAGAAATGACCCAATCAGCATCCCCAGGAGAAAATACCTAATGTTCCTCCTATTATAGATATCATCAGGTGTCCTTTAGCCTAGCATACACCTATTTTCCTTTTATTAAAGACACCTCTAGACAATCAGAGTACTGAACCCCAAAAATCCTTCCACCCCCAACCTCTACAACCATTACAATACCCCACCTCATCCAGGCTTGGTGCTCTCATTAGACACAAGGCCACTTCGTCAGACACTGAGAGACCAAGCTGGAACTTGCTTGAATAAAAGCTTTTTGCTTTTACATACAGATCCTGACTCCTTGATGGTATTTAGGGGACTGCTTGATCTGAGCATAACAGAAACTTTTCTGTGGGTCTGTGATGATTTTAAAATGAAAAGAAAAGGGTGGAGATGTCTCCCATACTCAGTTTACCTCTCTGGTGTCTCAGGAGCATGGCAAACATAATGAAAAGGGAAATGTTTAGGTCTACCAGCATGTAGCTCAAATCATTTTATGGGTCAGCTAAGGTTCACATTCTTGGCTGGCCTTCGGGGTTTAAGTATTTTTAAGCTGAATTGCTTTAACTGTTTTGAAGCTAAAATCTATATATTGTAGTTTTAAGGGTTTGAAAGCACAAGGCTTTAGAATGTTGTCCAAGTTGGAAAAATGAGCCTCAGGTCTGACCCAAGACACTGAGTATCTCATTAGGTTCTCCAGGCTTTAATCCATTAAAGACGTTTCTAGCCTCTTTGAGAACAGAAGATGGTTCTTTTCTGTGTCAAACTTCACACTGATGGGGAAGCAGGGAAACGGGTACTTCTCTCCAAACTTTTAAGAACCTGACCCCTCATCTGCTTAGAAACAGCTGAGAGTGAAAAATTCCAAACATAAGAGGAAATAAGTGCTAAGAAATGTGTGTGTGCACATGTATGTGTTCAGGTGCGCACTTATGCAAGTGTCCTCTTGTACTAAATTCTTCCTTAATACCTTGAGAAAGGTTCTTTTCCTGAACTTGGGACCTGGAGCTCATTAGTTTTTATACCTCCCCCCACCTCTCTTTTTCTCTCTCTCTCTATCAACCTCCATTCCTTCCACAATGGCTGGTCACTGAGTACCTGAAATTAACTGTTCTCCACACACATGCACAAGTGCTTGAGTGTATGTACGCACACACAAGCAAGCACACACACATACATGCACACACACACACACACACACACACAACCAAGTACTAGAATTTAAAGCTCACATTGGCTTTTAAGAAGGTACTAGAGATACAAACTCAGGTCCTCATGAGTCATAGGAGTCATGAGTCATTTTCCCAGCTCAAGTAAAGTTTATTCTTAATTGACACCTAAACCTCAAAAATGACCATCAGTGGGACACCACATGACCTTTTAAAGCAAGATAAGTTACTACCTTCTTGTTTGCCATTTCTGTTTTGATAGAAGCCCCACCTCAATCCCCCTTCCCTACCTCTCTCTGCCCAAACCCTGCCTCATCTCAAAAAGCCCACTAAACACAGCTCCTCCCCCAGAGATGCTCAAGGCCACTCCCAAAGGGTATTTAAATTAAAACAGATAGATGGTTTTTTGGTCTGTCTTCCCTGTGCCCTCTCTGGGTGCTGGAAAGTCATCTGGGAGTGTTACACATTAACTCTGGGCTTTTTCTTAATTTGGTTAGATTCAATCTGATTTAGATTGCTGCACTGACAAACAGGCTCAATATCAGGGTGTGGAAGTATTGCACAAATTCTATTTTGAGGAAAATCTGAAATATCAGAGAGCTAGGGAAACAAATCACCGCAGTTCTCACTCAGCCATCTGAGGAGAGAGCCTCCCTCGGGCCTGTCTCCATGACTTTCCCTCTCTTCTCCAACTCCTCTTCCTCAGCAGACAAGGGAAGTCCCAAGAGAAGCTGAACTCCTTCCTTCTCTCCCTCCGCCCAACTATCTTACTTCCTTCGTCAACTTTCCTAGACCTAGGATTAAATGTATGTGCTACTGCTGCCAGGCATTGAACTCACAGAGATCCAGACAGATCCTGAGTGATGAGATTAAAGATGTGGGTCGCCACTCCCTGACCTTCATGACTTGGCTCTCTGGGTGGTTCTGTCCTCTGATAGTCCAGACTACTTATTTTTTTTTAAACTTTATTTATTTATTATTTATTTATTTGCCTTGGTGTTTGCCTGGAACTGGAACTACAGACAGTTGTTAGCTGCCATGTGGGTGCTGGGAATCGAACCCGGGTCCTCTGGAAGAGCAGACGGTGCTCTTAACCGCTGAGTCATCTCTCCAGCCCCCCAGACTACTTATTAAATATACAATATATCACCACATGAAGTTTTTTTAATTTCTTTATAGTAAGATCCTTCAAATTCTCTTCTCTTCTTCTAATGCACAAGCATGGTTGTTGCCTACAGTCATCGTATTGTTCAGTGGCACCCACTGATCACATCTCTTCCTCCCCAACCTAACTCTCTAATATCTTGTAACCACCATTCTGTTCTTAACTTTGTGTGTGTGTGTGTGTGTGTGTGTGTGTGTGTGTGTGTGTGTGTATGTATGTAGTCAGATTTTTCTTTGGGCTGCCAGCTCACAAATAATGACATGAAGACTTCTCATTAATTATGAAAGTTCAGCCTATAGCTTAGGCTTGTTCCTAAGTAGCTCTTATAGCTTAAATTAACCCATGTATATTAATCTATGTTCTATTGTGTGGTGTTAACCTTTCTTCCATCTTGTACCTCCTGTTGCCTGTCCTTTCTGGTTGACAACTCTGTCCTTTCTCTTCCCAGAGTCCTCTCTTTCCTGGAAGTCCCGCCTAACCTCTTCCTGACAAGCTATTGGCTATTCAGCTCTTTATTAAACCAATCAGAAGGCTCCTTGGCAAAAACACATCTTCACAGTGTAATGAAATATACCACAACATGTATGTGGGTATACTATATAAATACTATATTGAATAAAATATATTGTTTAAATTTACAATGAAATCTGTTTTGTTCATCTTGCTGCAGATGACATGATTCCATGCTAGTTTTATATCAACTGAACATATGCTGGAGTCATTCTGGAAGAATCTCAATTGATAAATGCTCCCACCAGGTTGGCCTGTAGGAAATGTTGCATTTTCTTAATTGATGGTTGATGCAGGGAGGTCTTAGGCCACTATGGTGGTGCTCCCTTTAGGCAGGTAAGCATGGGGCATATCAGAAAATAGGTTGAGCAAACCATGAGGAGAAAGCCTGTGTGCAGTACTCCTCCATGGCCTCTGCAACAGCTCTTGTCCTCCAGGTTTTTGGCCTTGTTTGAGTGCCTGATTTAACTTCCCCCAGTGATGTAGAACTGTAAGCTAAAATAAACTCTTTTCTTGCTATGTTGCTTTTGGTCATGGTATTTTATCACAGCAAGAGAAACTATGAAACAACAGCACCCCCGTTAGGCGATTGTCACTCATTCATCAGTTAGTAAACACTCAGGTCATGCCTTTCTTTTCATTATTGGGGGACAGTGTTACAATGAATGTGGAGTGCAGACACTTCTTTGACATACTTCTTTTATCTCCTTTGGATATATACCTAGTGATGAGACTTGGGGATCTCTTTTAAACATTGAGATCTCTCCATGTGCTTCCAACAATGGCTGTACCAGTTACTAACTTCTTCCCCACCAAGAGCATTCCTGTTTCTCTGTTTACCTGCTTGATCCTGTTATCATGTTGTCTAGATTCTAGTCACCTCACTAGTGTGAGGCAGCACCTCATTTTGCTCTGGGCTTGCATTCTCAAGGCTGAACACTTTTCCATGTGCCTACTGGTCAGATGCATGCCTTCTTAGGAAACGTGTGTGTGGATATATATAATATACATGATATATATTTAATAAAACCTGAATATTGGGGAGAGAGCACCCAGTCAAATCCTAGACAGACAGCTCAGGAAATTCTTAAACCTTGAATACAAAGATAAACAGCTGAGTCAGTCTCATACACCTTTAATCCCAGCACAGGGAAAGCCGGGAGTGGTGACCTCCACTTTTGATCCCACAACTCCAGAGACAGAACTTCTTCTGTTCCTGTGAGTTCAAGGCTACACACCTTTAATCCTAATTTGGATGGATATATAAGAGCTTGTAGAAACCCAGAGAGAACAGAAGTGACTGGCAGAAGCATCTGGCAGAAGCAACCAGGAGTGAGGCTGAGGAAGTTGCAAGACAGCTGGGTGAGAATTGACTGTGGTGCTTCCTCTCTCTGATATTTCAGCCTTCCCCCGATATTTGGCTCTGAGTCTCATTCATGAAACTACACGTGTGTGCTTAGGTCTGTTGTTCATTTGTTACTGAGTTATTTGCCATGTTCCTATGGTATGTTTACAGTTCTTTCTATACTCTGGGTAATGACTCTCTGGCAGGAGTGTTTGCTGCAAGTATTTTGCTGCATTGTACATTGTTCTGAGGTAGGGCTCTCACTCTGCTGACCGCTTTCTTTGCTGTGTGAATGTTTGGGAGTTTTATGAAATCTTGGTCACCTATTTTTGCTTCTGTTTTCTATGCTTTGAGAATCGTGCCCTAAAATCCCTTGTCTTAACACCCTCAGCTGTTTCCACTATATTCCCTGCTTATAGTTTTGTAGTATAAAGTCTTAATGGTAATTTTTGTTACTGGCAAGAGACATAGGCTAATGATCATTCAGTTCATACTGCCTAAGATGAACACAATACAACTGATCTTAACTTCACTAATGTCTTAGTTAGGGCTTCTATTGCTGTGAAGAGACACCATGATCACCGCAACTCTTACAAAGGAGGCATTTAATAGAGGGCTGGCTTACAGTTTAGCGATTTAGTCCTTTTTCATTGTGGTGGGAAGCATGGCAGCACACAGGCAGACATGGTGCTGGAGAGGCAGCCGAGAGGTCTACATCCAGATTGACAGGCAGTAGAAGGAGAGAATGATATTGGGTCAGGCTTGGGCTTCTGAAATCTCAAAGCCCACCTCCAGTGACACACTACCTCTGACAAAACCACACCTACTCCAACAAGGCCACACCTCCAATAGTGCCACTCTGTCTATGGGCCTATAGGCCCATTTTGGAAACCACCATGACTAATCACTGTATGTTTGTTTCTGTTAGGTACCTCTTATAAGCACTTGGTTGTTGTTTGTTTTTTTTGTTTTTTAAACTCAGGACCGTGCCATGTAAGAGCCTATTCTTGGGCTCTATATCAAAAGTCAGGCTATTCACACAGCTTCGTAAGCCAAGAACTATAAAGTATGAGTGTCTAACATTCTTCCATTTAAACACAGTTTTAGTAACATTTAGATCCTTTGCCCTTCCATGAAGTTCAGTAATTAGTATACCAATTAAAAAAAAAAAAGCAGGGTTTTTATTAGAGCTACCTCGAACTTATAGACAGATGATTGAGCCACATTCCAGCCCGGACACATCAAAGATCTGCTTTTCTGTGGTATCAAGCAGGAGTCAGACAAACTCAGTTTTGAATGGCCCCTCTGGTCATTCATAGCTAACTGCTGTCTGGGCCCCAATCTCCTTATTTTCAGACGTGAGATGAGGGCTGCTGTAAAGATGACAAGGAAGAATGGGTGGGACCCGGAGAGGGATGAGAGGCAGCAAGGCAAGTGTTCATACCTAGCTATGAACAAGGGTCATTTCTAATCATCACCCAAGTGTTAATAACCTGTCGAATGAGGTTTCTGGCTGGCTTAGCTCCACTGTTCTTATCTGGACCAGCAATCCCAAAGTCCCAAAGAAACACTCAGACGCTTTTATTAATTTCATCCTGCTTGGCCTATGGCTCAGGCATATTGCTAGCTAGCTCTTTCATCTTAATTAAACCCATCTCCATTAATCTGTCTTGCCATGTGGCCCGTGGCTCACCTGGATTACCTTTACCTGTTGATTCTTGGGTAGCTGGATGGTGTCTCTGTCTGACTCCACCCTCCTTCTCCTACCTATGCTCCGATTTCCCTGCCTGTTCCTATGATGCCTGCCATGGACCAAAACAGTTTCTTTATTTAAAGAATGATATTCATGGCATACAAAAAAAGACAGTCCCACATCAATAACCAACTCCTATATTCCTTAAAGAGCTCCACATCACAAGAGTTTGGGCCGTTACAGAGGTGGAAAGAGAAGCAGCCTAATGGGGCCCCTCTTGGGTTCCCCTGACACATACCTGCTCCTTGAATCCTGTCTGGCACCCAGCAAGAACTGAAAGCCCATAAAGAACTGTCCACTACAGAGGACAGACCACCTGCCACTCAAAGAGACTCATTTCCCTGAGGAATATTGATACGAGGATAAGAGCAGTTCTAAGATGAAGCTGTTTGGACCGTCCAGCTGGGATGTCATCCTCTGGAGGTTAGGGCACTGACCTCACCTCTAAGGAAGGGATCTGGTATCTCAGTAATTCAGGGGGATGTCCTGTCCAGCTGGAAACACTCTTGTCCTGCCTAGCCACTGGAGAATGATGCCTCTTCCTGGGTTGCAATGCAATGATATTGTAAGGCTTTGTCCCCAGGCTTGTCTATCTTTGGACGTATTCAGAGTAACTCAACATTTCCATTCTTCTCTGCAGGCTGTGAGTAGGGTCTAGCCTACACCAGCCCTACTCTGCACACTAATAGCAGGGTCTAGCCTGTCCCAGCACATGTTAACACGAGAATGGACTCCAGAGGGCACAGCTGTTGTTTGCTGAGTGGGAGACACCTGATACTTCTTACTCAGCATCAGAGGACTGTAGCATCTAGGAGCAGAGCTCTGGGCAGCTGGGACAGTGTTCTTTACTTGTTTTGCCTCTATTGTGAGTTATCAAACAGGTCCTTGGCCAAAACAACGAGGCATTAAGTAGGACTTTATGCTTCATCTCAGCCATATAGACATACCTTACCAAATAGGCACACCTTACCAAGACAGCCTTTTCTAGAGCTGAGGGCCAGCAGTGTTTTCAAGGACATGGCCTATGCCTTTGGGCACTGGACTTAGTTTCTTAGAAAACTGCATATTCAGTCTTTTTTCTTACACACTGAAACATGAATACAGGGATGTCGGAGGAAAACTTTTGTGATTTCTCTCTTGCTGCCATTTGGGAACTGGAAATCTAACTCAGATCTGAGGGCTGCTCCCCTCAGCGCCTCTATCTTTTGCGACATCTTATCCATTCTCACCCTTGCTGCTGGGATAAGGTGAGTGAGGCTCCTGGAACTCTGAGACGTTTGGAGCGCTCAGGCTGGGTGCCAGGAGATGGTGTTGCAAGTCTTTAATCCTTTTATCCCAGCCAAAGCAGGTTTCTATGAGTTCGAGGCCAGCCTGGTCTATAGCGTGAGTTTCAGGACTGCCAAGGCTACACAGAGTTATCCTATCTCGAAAACCAAAAACAACAAAATTACTGTCCTCCTCCTTGGCAAGTGCATGATTTGAGTAATGTGGCTCTGCCGCAGTAGCCAGCTCACTTCCTGCAGGGAGAATCCAGCTAGCTCTCTGCGGTCTGCCCTGGCCCACGCCTTGCGGTAAGAAGTGGAGCGGTCCCTGGTTGTCGACATCCTGGGCTGGCCGCACGAGGGCAGGTCTCAGCTTTGCTCCAAGACAGTGCTGGGCTCTGGACAAAGGGCGCTAAGAGTCTTTCTTGCAGAGGGATTGGCCCGGACCTGGGCGTGCTGCGACGCGCAGGCGCTTTGGCATTTCACTCTGAAGCTAGGGCAGACTGTCACCCAGCAATTCACTCCCCGTCTTTAGTGAAAGGACGCTAGAAGGCCTGGGGCAGGATGACCAGGCTGGCTCACGTGGCCCCACACTCATCTGTGACCCTGAGGCTTCAGACGTCCCTGCCAGAAGTTGTAGGGCACTCCTTATGCATGCAGACCCTCCCTGTTGACTCAAGCTTCCATCCCTTGGGACCGCAGACCGGTCTATGAGGCCACAGAAACACCCCTTCACTAGCCAGACCCAGATCCACCCTTGAGACCACAGACCACACCTCCGGGCCATAGGCCCCGCCCCTAGGCCTCCGGACTACTCCCCTGTAGCGAGGACACAGACATCCCAGGAGGTCTCATGACCCCCCCCATCCAGATCTCACACTAGTCCTTGCAGACACAGACCCCTCCTACAGCCCGGAAAGCAGGTGTGCTCCTCAGGAGCCCACAAAGCAGGATTTGCCTCGCCAGGAGTAAAGTACAAGGCTGTTTAAACAAACCATCCCTTTTGTTAAGGTTTTTCTCCGGACCTAAGCTCTTTAGCCTATGTGAGACTCTGACCCCCGAGTCCTCCGGTTTCCTGCCTTCAGTGGCTCTCGGGGGGCCTCGGAAAATAGACTCAGCAAGTCCTAGCGCCGGCAGGAGAAAGCGCATGCAGCTGGTGCCTCCACGCTGGTCACTGTAACTGCTTTTTAGAAGTCCAGGAGAACCGGAGGGCACGGTGGCAGCCAGCACCACCAGAGTGGAGGGCGCTGGAGGAGACGTCGCCGTGACTCCGCTTTAAAAGTCTGGGTCATTTCATGTTTGATTTTACTAAATGGGACATTGCTAGGGACGCATTTTTACTCGAAATCTTAACAGTGAGCACCTAGATAAGAATGTAGATTTTGGTAATGATGATGGCGATAGAGAAGTTTGCTAACCTCACCGTGACGACAAAGGGTTGCTACCTCACCTGTGACAAGACCTTATCTGTGACTGGCACTGCTGGGCTCTGTAGAACACGGTCTTGATAGGGCGTCAGGGACTTTGTGGAAGAGTTCAGTGGAATCCAGCCTTTAAGGCACTTTCCTTCATTTCTGGCTGATCCGGTAGTGCGCCGATTAATTGTTCTCTTTGCAAAGTGTGACTTCTGTTTCGCAGACACCGACAAAGGAAGAGCAAGCTTGACAAATCAACACCGAAGTTCATAAGTTCAGAGTAATTTGTCTTGGGAACAAAGTCTTCCCTGAAGCTACAGACATTCAAAGGAGCTCCCGGTGCTAATGAGATTATTAAAGATATACCTGAAACCAGATCAATATTTGATCATTTTGCAAAGCACTAGGACTTCTTTTGGTTTTTCTTCTGCGGACATCCTCCCCGCCCCCCCCTCCCCCACTGGGTCTAGACTTTGCAAAGGAAGAGAGGCCGAAGGCTCCCAAGAATGTATTTGTGCAGAAAACAACAACCCACAGAGGACTACAGGAGGGCGTGTGCGGTGTACAAGCGTGCTTGCCTGCGTTGTGGTGGGAGGGAGGAGGGGAGAGATGAGGGCTGCAAAACTGCCACCTAGAGGCGCCTTCCTGCAGTGTCTATAAAAGGCAAGTCCGGAGCTGCGAGATCTCAATTGCTACAAACTGCTGAGCATTGAAGGAGCCCGCCGTGCTCTCAGCCAGGAAAGCAAACCACAGCCCAGGCAGCCCTGAGGTAAGAAAGCGGTGCTTCTGAGACCTCTTTGCTGAGCAGTAACAGCAAGGAGCAGAGCTCCTATTCTTACGGAAACTGCCCCTCCTCCCCCAACTCTTAGCACGGGGCTTTTGAGCCCACAAGTCTGGCTTTTGAAAACTGAGTGATTGCACGCTGCATTCCTGCATTGCAAACTACTCCTGATTTGCGGGATCAGTCACTGATAGAAGGAAATCTCTGTGTGTATTTGTTTGCTACTGGACTCTGATTTGTTGCTGTGTGTATTTAAGTTCCAGGAGGCAGAAGAACTTTGGAAAGAATGGGAAATGCCCCATTCAGTTTGCCCAAAGTTGGCTTAAGGGTGAGCTTGGTACCACTTTACCTGCTTTACTTCGGATTATCAGATTGGGAGTATGTATAACTGCCTGTAAAAACAGAAACGTGCTTTCAGAAAAGCATATGCTTTTCAGAGATGTACTCCAGTAGACCAGACAACTAGCTAAGTTTTTCTTAGTCTAGGCTGGGTTTAAACTCATTACTCTGGGGGGTGGGGTGGGGGGATTCTCAGTCCCTGAATCCTGGAAGTTGTAAATGTGGATGTTAGATACAGCTCATCTTATCTCTTGCTAATCTAATTTTGAGAAAGTATTGCCCAGCTTCAATTGAAAAAAAAAAAAGCAAGCACAAAAAGGTCTAGTATTTTATAACTTAACTCTACTATTCTAGTAATCTGTGGGTGTTGGGGGAGTTTAGTTAGGGTGCATAAAGGTTCACCGGGTGGCTGAGAGTCAGGACTGCAGAGGGGGAGGTCAGGGGTGGGTGGTCAGCCAAGACTCCTGTCTGCTAGCTGCTAGGAGAATGAGGCGCTGTGAAAGGCAGACTGGCTGTCTCTTCTTCTCTTTCTCTCTGTGTCTCTCTCCATTCACTTGCTCACAACAAGATTTATTAATTTCTCCAAAGCGGAGTGGGAGCGAGCATCTTTTAAAGGTGTCTGGAGGCAGTGGCATCCCTGAGACCTCAGTCTGTGTGTGTGGAAACTTTTTCTTTGAAGGAGCAGACACTGGCTTTGTGTGTATTTAGTTCAGGAGAATGTGGATCTCAAATGGGTAGGACCAGAAAAAGAGGCGGGGTGGGGGGGGCGCTCTGGTTTTTGTGCGTAGCTTGCTGCAGATTTTAAATAGAGAAAGCTCTGGTCTTTCTGCTATCTAGATAGGAGCTTGCCCCAGATAGAGAGAAACTGTGTTCCTACCCGGCGGGAGCTGCGGATAAGCTCCAGCTTGGAAACATTTTGCTCTAATTTCCCCCAGTCTGAACAGTAAACACTGAATGTTGCTCTGCGCTTGAGCTCAGTCACTGCCTCCAGGAGGCAGTAGGGGCAGGAGGGAGCTGTCTGCTAGAAATGTAAAAGCCTGGAAAGCTGCCGTCCTGCGTGCTGCCTGTTGCGCGCTCCTCCAGTTCGTCTTTAAAGGGGCATTGCACGGGTGCAGCCACATACGTATTTCTTAAGGTTCCAGAAAGTTACATGGAAGCATGCTTGTGCATAACTGACTCAGTACTTTGGAGGGTAGCCTATACTCTAGTGAGGAAGTGAGTCCTTAGGGAACTAAGAAGGTATTATGATTTCTAATCAGGCCCAGAGCGGGCCAAGGATAGGCTTTCTAGATGGAAAAAAAAAAAAAAAAAAAAAAAAAAAAAACCCACCACGAAACACCCTGGTTAATCAGAACAGTGGCTTTTTGTGTAAGGATTTGAGGCAAAGAGCTCTTCTTTTCAAATCCACTGAGGGAAGTTGGTTGAAGTTACCAGAACTGAGGCTTGAGGGAGATCACTTTATACATTTTAAGAGTCACTTTGGGAGGAGGAAAGGGGCTTTAGAGATTTCAGAACTTTAAATTTTCTCACAGGTTTTGTAGCAAACAGAATGGAATTTGGGCCTGAAGGCATTCATACTTTTAAATTAAGCAACCCAGGGATTCTTAAGGACCGGCATGGTATTAATGAACCACCTCTTGTTGCTTGTTAGGTGGGTACATACCTGTAATTCCAGCACTCTAGAGGCTGAGGCAGGAGGATTGCAGTAAGTTTGAGGCCAGCATGGGTTATGTAGCATACATACCATGCCTCAAAATAAATAAATAAACAACAGTCTTGAGATCTATGTGTTTAGATAAAATTGATAATCATGTGTGGTGATGGGTGTCTTCAAAGTTCCCAGCCACTGAGACACCTACAACCTAAATAAACAGATGAGACCAGGTGCCAGGCAGGGGCATTTTCTGGAATACTAGATGCCTTTCTGAGTAAGAATCTATTCACTTAGAAATGTTTAAGAAGGGGACAGCTAGCCTTCCCTCCTCCAAACCCCACATAAAAACAAACAAAACAAAACTCAACATCCCAGGGATTGTGGAATTTTACGGAGAACAAGTTGGTTGGAAATAGACAAGTGTTTTGTTCTGTAGCCCACAGCTGGGAGAGATGGAGGCTTTCTCAGGTGGCCTTGAACTGCTACCAGGGGATCCCTGGTTAGCATGGGAAGCTGCATTTGAAGGCGTGTCCACTGGATCTTCTAGTTTTCCTGTTGCCCTGGAGGGTGGTATATAAGAAGAGCCTAAGCTTTTAGCATGGTCTTGGGAAGCTTGGATCTCCCATTGTCTTGCCCAGGTCTTAAGCTGGTGGGAATGCAGACTCTGGCTATATCCTGCCAGCTGGCAGCCTTTGTGTGGCACAGGACAGCTAGATCTCTCAGCTCCATGCAGACTCTGCTCCCTTGGGCTACTGAACACAATGGCACTGATCCGGTTTCTGGATGGGACATTCATTATGTCTATGAGCGCTCATAGTACAGGAGGCGTCTCGTGTGTTCCTGGGAAGTTTAGCCAAGAACCCTGGGGATAGGTGGCCTGTATTGGAATCAGGGTGTGGATTTTTCTCTCTGTATTTATTATTTTTTGAATTCTCAAATAATTCAAAGCAGTTCCTACTTATATGAAGTAAGGTCACCCAGGGCCACAGTCAATGTGTGGTCAAGGCAGCATTGTTTCCCATTGGCTCGGTGCTGGGAGATAGACAGAGTTTCTTTTTGCACTCAAGACTATTTGGCTTTGGAGAGCTGTCGGGGTGGATGTCACCTGGGATTGGGTACAGGTATCAAGTAGACTTAACTGAGGATTTAATTCATCAGCAACACTAAAGTCATCATCCTCTGGTGGGCAGTTGTCTCACGGTTCTGCAGAGGTGGCCAGATTCTCCTATTTCAGCCACACACCCTATGTAGACTCTCCCAGCCAAATGGAAACAGTGTGTCTGCATCAGAGGACCCAAGTGGCAGATGCTGAGCCAGGATCCTACTACCTGGAGTGTGGGCAAGCTGCAGCATGTACAGACTTCTGTTTTCATTCCTCTGTCTCATCACCTGCCCTGACCTGTTTCCAGAGGTATAGATAGTGAAGGCAGCTGGACAGATGTCACTTCCTGGCTTGAGCCTATACTGTGTTTATCCAGGAAGTCCTATGTCGGACACAGGTCACAAGGGGCAGAAAACCTTTGAGGGAAGTAGGGGCAGTGATCTGACAGGCCTCTTGTTTCCTAGCAGGTTCTGGGTTCTTGGGACTGGAACCACATTATCTTATTTGACTTCTGTGGAGCAGCAAATCTTTTTTTTCCAGGGGATCCAGGGCCACGCCTACTCAACCATGTGCACCTCTGTCTGTAAATTCTTTCTGTCCCCAAACCACCAATTCTTTCTTTTCCAAACCTGTGCTGGAATAGACAATAGGTCAAGGCTTACCTCTGATCTCTGCTCCTCTTCATGGAGACAGTAACTCACTTTTCAGCAATGCCTATGTGACTGCCTTGTCCCTGACTCGCCTCCCTTCTCCTGAAGGTCCCCCATCTTATTACTGAAGGATGTACCCATGCCTGGGAAGGTGACAAGTCTCTTGCACTTCCCTGATGGCCTTGTTTAGATGGTGGGTACATGGAGGGGAGGTGTCCTGGTTTGACATCTTCAACTGAGCCAGCGTGGTGCCTCTGAGAAAAGATCAACTGCATCCGCTGGAAAAGGACTGAAGCCCAGGGTTGTCCAGGCTGCTGGCCTCCCTGGAGCATGACAAAGGTGAATGTGACATGGTGGGGAGGAGATGCAGAGGGTAGCAGTGTGGACAGCTTTGCACTGTGTAATGGGCTATGCAGCTTGTGGATGGAGGTGGGACAGAATCAAGCTGAGAAGGGTCTTCTGCTCTCCAATGGGATGTGGCGAACATGTTGAGGCAATTTGGGGAACCTTAGCCAGACACCTGAACACACTTGGCACTCGCCCGATGGATCTTTCTGGGGATAAGGACATATGGATCGCATCCCAAACCACCACCCCATGGAGACTCTAAATTTGGATGCTTCTAATTCTGGTGCTGTCCCAGCATGCTAGGGAGCTTAGGCGAGCCATTTGAAAACAGCTGGATACCGCAGGCTGCTCACAGCAGCTGGGCGTGATCCAGGACATTTTATGGAGAGTAGTGAACCTTAGAAGTGAGAGGCACATCTCGGAGAAAATCTTCCACTTTCACAAAGAAGACTCTTGGGCCACTGGGACTGGGAGGCATGGCTGAACCACTTGATAGGCTGTGGGCCCATCAGAGGGCTGGACAGATGTGACTGATGTCTATGTGTAGATTATGGGCAAAGTCACTGACAGACAAGACTGAATGAACTGCAAGTCAGTGAAGTTAGTGAATCTCTGGTCCAGAAAAGCAGAGCAGGAGCCTTTGATAGTTAATGGCTCATTCCTCCCTCTGCTGAAATTTACATAATTTTGATGTAAACTTTCCAATAATTTGGGCAGTTTTCTGGAGTAAAAATGACAAGGCTGCCTCTGCATTTGCCTTTTATTTACTTTCCCGCCCAAAGGCTTACTCTTTACAGATCTTTGTCTGTGTCTTTATGTGCATGTATTTGCATATAAAACGCTCCTAATTTTGCCTTTTCTCTGACATCAGTGGGATTGTGTTGCAGACTGTTGCACATCTGCTTTTTGCTTTTTGCTTAGCAGCACGCCATTTGCTGTCCTTGTTCCTGAAAGTAGCCTGACCCCCTCCCCTTCCCAGCTGTAGCTGTGTTATATGCCACACAGTAGATGTGCCACGCTTTATTGGACTAGTCTACTATCCCTGAACATTTATGTCGCCAGCAGTTTTTGCTGATAAACAAATGTTGCTTTAGCATATACCTAGAATTTATATTTGAGGACAGGCATCTCAAGAAGAGGTTCATGAACTTGAAAATCATCCTTCTGAGGCTCTGCTCTTCCCTATACCCATGCATTCTTTCTTTATCCAGATGTGCTACACTGGAAGTATCTGAAATGGGTCTCATCCTGGCCTTCCCAGGGGTGGGCTTTGAGTGAACAAAAATGAGGCACATGACTCTTCACCTCTGACCTAAAGACAGCTGGGTTCAGAACCAAGTTGATTCCAGCAGTGGGTGACTCGGCAGGATGGGGAAACCTCATACTTGTCTCCTTGGTTGTCAGCCATGAACAGATCAGTCATGATGGTCAAGAGACATTAATTCTGGACGCAAACCCCTGCTTATCCAGATTTGTGTGGAATGTAGCCTGTTCCTCGGAAACTGCCAGGGAATACCCTCTATCTGCTGGAGGGAGTCCCGGTCCCCATGCAGGGCTCTCTGGAAGGTCGATTGAATCTCACTGACCTTCTCTTTCAGATTTCTCTGAGAGATTTGTCCAGGACTATCTGAGTCCAAGGACTGTGGGTGATTGTCACTCAGTTTGTTGTGTCATGATTCCGCTTCTGTCAAAAAGGCTGAAGGTCATTTGCTAAGGATTAAGCAAGAAATGGAGGAAGGCTCTTTGCTTCAGTGATGGGTAGATCTTACTAGCGTTAGAAGGGCCCACACCTGATGTCCTGCTGCAAAACACACCCAGGTGACATGTAGCTTTTGTTGTCCCTAAGAGGATGGAACGTCCTGTTAGTGTCCGTTTTCTAGAATCAGTCATATTTGTTTCGAGAATCTAACGCATGAAAGATGTCCAAACGACAGGGGGCCAGGCTGTGAGTGGCCTTCTGACATCTTTGCTTTTGTTTTCTTTGGTCACCCGTTTGAAGCAGAGATGGATGCTTGCTGCCTTTTCTCTGGTCTCCAGGAGCCTTCTATAGCAGGGAGGAGGTCCAGTCAGGGACCAGGGGAAGGTGGATGGTCAGGGTGAGGCTCTCTATCTTCACCTGGCTGGAGTGTGTGCTGCCCACTGTAGGTGACTAGCAGACTCACCAGCTTCAACTCTGCCCTTCCAAATGGGTCTATAACAGCTTCACCTCTGCTTGAGACTCTTCTAAAGTGCCAAGGAGGCTCAGAAGTAGGGACAGACTGGAAGGTGTGGCTAGGGCTCTCTGTACCTGCCAACCAAAATACTGCTGTGACTCTGGAACCCCATGGTCATGAAACCCAGGGTTCTCTTCCCAAGGGTAAACGCCAGAAGTCAAAGGGCCGAGTAGGGGGTCTTCAAGCCTCTGCTACCATCCACTGCCGGTAAAATCCAAGATTAGCAAATGCACTTGGGAGTCGGAGAGTTGATTCTGCAGGGACGGTGGAGGAATGCACAAGGCAGAGGCCTTCCCCTGTCTCCTGAGCTGTTTGGGGACTTTTTGGACCTCTGCCAGCACTATGCATGCCTGGGCGCCAAAGCCAAGAGAGGTGGAAGCCAGGGGCTGCCTTCTGATGTGGAGAGAGGACAGGTGCAGGATCCAAGGTCAAGTCATTTAGGCTTGAGATCAGTTTTTCCTTTTCTTCTTACTGAAGCCACAGGCTGGACCAGTAGGTCAAGGAAGAGTCCACACCACTGTCAGACAAGGACTCTCTGGTCCCCTTTTGCTGTCCTTTTTTGGAATGCTTGTGGGCCTGGGATTTTTTTTTTTTTTTTAAATCTAATCTCTGATGCTCTCTAGAGACTCTAGGTCAGAGGAGACTGAGAGAGCTCTGTCTAGACTGAGTCTTTTGTAGTTCAGGCTGGCCTCCAACTTCTTTTGTAGTTGAGGATGACCTTGAACTCCTGATCTTCTTGCCTCCACCTCCTGAGTGCTGGGGTTATAGGTGTGTGCCGCCATGTGTTTTATTTTAATGAAATAGAGTAAAAAAAAAAAAAAAAAAAAAAAATCTGTGCTGTGGAATCATGAAGGACACAATTCTTGTTCATTCCTTCCAAGTCAGGATTTCAGAGTGGATAGTCAGTTAGCAGGCACTGTGTGTGTGTGTGTGTGTGTGTGTGTGTGTGTTGTGTAGGTGTATAGCAGTTACAAGCAACCTGGGAATGACACTCTTCCCAGAAGCCAATCTAGCAAGTAACATGGAACCCATCCTTTAGAAGGTACTCTGCTCAGCCCTGACAGCTGCTAGTTCTCATAGTTGGTGCGTAGGACAGAACCAGCATCTTCTAAATCTCATGGGCTTTGGGTCCATCAGGCAGGACATCTCTGAGGACCATCATCCTCTCCATCCATGGGAGATGCTCTGAATGGGGAGGAGGTGAAGCTCCCCATTCAGAAGGCAAGCTCTTCCATTATCAGTGAGGATGCAGAGTCTGAGGTTGCCCGGAAGGAAGTCCCCTCAGAGCCTGCAGGTATTCTCTTTGAACTGGGGTTTAGGAGTGGGTTACCTGTTGTGGCACTGGGAGTGTGGGGTGACCCTAGGTGACATCAGAAGTCATTTCTTCTCAAGATTCCCATTGTCTCCAAGAAGGATGCCTTCTGACTTGTCACTAACCCCAGCACCTGAGTTTCCCTCTGCTGGGTACTAACTACTCCTAAGAGCACATCGCCAACATTCAAGTTAGTGACTTCTGGCTTTGCTAAAGGGAACATTTGACCATTTCTGGTTGGAGAGTCTTGTGCTTTTTCCTTCTGGCCAGGTGCTGGAGGTGACCTTTGTGGAGCACCTGCTGGTTCTTGGGTTCTATATTGTGCCCTTCTGCCCTGGGGCAGCAGACACAGGTGGTAACATCTTAGTTTAGACATGATTGAGAAATCATAATTCCAACCCAGCTATGTCCAATCCTGGATTTGGTGGTTTTTTTAATATCTTGGGATCAGCCACCTGGGCACTGACCCACTGACTTCTGTTCCATGAGAGTTCTTATGTGTAACTGGAGTCTATTGCAGGTGAACCTGAAAGACAAGCTTGGCTCTGTTTCAGTCATCACCAGTGACAAGTACTATCAAGTGGCTGGATGCCTCTTCATTCTGCTTGTGCAGTGGAGTTTGGCTGTATGACACGGTCAATTGTTTTAGAACCATGAACAGATGGCCAATAGAAGACAGATCCCCACAGTTCCTACAGTGTCTGAGGAGAAATCACCCCAGGCATAGTGCTACCCTGGGGTCAGATTCTCACTAGGTGTGATATGATGACAGCTAAGAGTACTGGCCTCAGGTCAGGCAGGTCAGCAGGGACATCCGTCAGCAAGCTCATCAGCCCTCCAGAGATACAGCAGGTGGCTAGTGGCTTATATGCACTGAGTCTTGGCACACAGTGCTCTTGAGTCAATTGTGCAAGAAATGAAAACCCAGGCAAAGGCTGAGAGCATGAGGCAGCTGGCTGGTTGCCCTTGTCTGAAAACTCCCAGCAAATCCAGAGTTTGCAAGTTTAGGATACAGTCAGATGGCAGGGCATTCCACACATGCTGGCTGTGTTTCCTGTGGCCTTCATGATGTCAATTGAGGGCAGAGGAGACCTAGGGAGGTTCCAGGTTAGCAGATGGGTATTGTGAAAAGACTAAAATCAGTCCCATTTTAAATGCAAAGTGGAAGAGGATAGGCTTTCATTAAGACGAGAAAGCAACACACTTGTAATTTTCATGCCAGGAGCAAATCAACCCTGCCACTCTTGGAGATGTCAGTAAAATGGCTCTGTGGAGTCCAGCTGAGCACAGGCAGGCCATCAGCATTTCTGTGGCCAGGGTCTCTACTGTCTTTCTTTGGCCCTTGTATCATGTCGATTTCACACCCAGGGTACAGCCAAGCTGATGCCTCGATAACACAGCCGCCGAAAGACACAGAAAACAAACAGAGCCTCTCTCCAGCATCACGCAGCTGGAGCTGGTGTGTGTTTGATTTCGTTTCTTACTGTCTACAATAATTGTTTCCATCCTCCTTTCTTTGTAAGACTTTATAAAGCAAAAGCAAAACAGATAAACATTTATAGGTCCCCAGAAGAATGTTTTGACAGAGACCTGAGGTTTTCCTAATGAAATGATTTTGTCTTTTTATCTGTCTAGTTCCCTCCTCTGTAGGTCATTTGGTGGCTCTCTACTGAACCATGGATGCGCATCTGTTTGACTATGCAGAGCCTGGGAACTACTCCGACATCAACTGGCCATGTAACAGCAGTGACTGCATTGTGGTGGACACTGTGCAGTGTCCCACCATGCCCAACAAAAGCGTGCTGTTATATACACTCTCCTTCATCTATATTTTCATCTTTGTGATTGGCATGATTGCCAACTCCGTGGTGGTCTGGGTGAATATCCAGGCCAAGACCACAGGCTATGACACACACTGCTACATCTTGAACCTGGCCATTGCAGACCTCTGGGTTGTCATCACCATCCCCGTCTGGGTGGTCAGTCTCGTGCAGCATAACCAGTGGCCCATGGGTGAGCTCACATGCAAGATCACACACCTCATCTTCTCCATCAACCTTTTCGGGAGCATCTTCTTCCTTGCATGCATGAGTGTTGATCGCTATCTCTCCATCACCTACTTCACCAGCACCTCTAGCTATAAAAAGAAGATGGCACGCCGTTTTGTCTGCATCTTGGTGTGGCTTCTGGCCTTCTTTGTGTCTCTGCCTGATACTTACTACCTGAAGACCGTCACATCTGCTTCAAACAACGAGACCTACTGCCGGTCCTTCTACCCTGAGCACAGCATCAAGGAGTGGCTGATAGGCATGGAGCTGGTCTCCGTCATCTTGGGTTTTGCTGTTCCCTTCACCATCATCGCTATCTTCTACTTCCTGCTTGCCAGAGCCATGTCAGCATCAGGTGACCAGGAGAAGCACAGCAGCCGGAAGATCATCTTCTCCTACGTGGTGGTCTTTCTGGTGTGTTGGTTGCCGTACCATGCTGTGGTTCTTCTGGACATCTTCTCCATTTTGCATTACATCCCGTTCACCTGCCAGCTGGAGAATGTGCTCTTCACGGCCCTGCATGTCACACAGTGCCTGTCCCTGGTGCACTGCTGTGTAAACCCAGTGCTCTACAGCTTCATCAATCGCAACTACAGGTATGAGCTGATGAAGGCCTTCATTTTCAAGTACTCAGCCAAGACAGGCCTTACCAAGCTCATTGATGCCTCCCGAGTGTCAGAGACAGAGTACTCCGCCCTGGAACAGAACACTAAGTGATGACTCTGCAGAAATGTAGGGACATATGCATGTTGCAAATGGAGCACTGGGCCCTGTGGTTTCTAAAAGAAAGCAATATAGCTTTGGGTTCAGTAGAAGAGAAGAATGTGTGTGACCATGCATCCTGTCTCTCATTCTCCAGCCAAGATGGCTGTCACCTGGATGCTCATCCTGACAGCTTGTAGCAGGCCTGGCTGTGCTGTGCAAGGAGAACTGTGTATTAAAACCAGCATCAGGACAGGCTCATGGACATCTGTACAATAGCATCTTTTGTGTTTCCTCAAGTTTTTACTTGGTGGCTTTTGTATTTAAGTTTTAAGACTTTATTTTCTCACTATGGATGTACCTTATAAATGTATTTGAAAGTTAAATATATTTTAAATATTGTATGGGAGGTGTAACGCTGTTGTATTCAGACCATGTAGGCCTCAGATTAGCTGGACTTGCATTTTGACTAAGGATAACATTAATTGTTAGCTGATTTGAAATTTTATATATATATAAATATATATATAAATTTATGCCGGTCTTGGCTGAAATGTTTTATTTACGATAGTTTTATATCTGTGTGGTGTTTTGTGCCGGCACAGGATATGGAACAAAAACTGCCCGGCAATGCAGTTTGTGGCATGAACCATATTGTAGAGTTATGTTTCCGGCTGCAAACCCGTGAACAAAGGGAACAGAGTGTTCTCTTTATTTGTAAGTTATTTTTTTAAATAAAGATTTTTGTTTCCTAAAACTGTAATCTGTGTTTCTGTTTTGAAAGTGTGCTTGGGCTTTGGATGGCGTGCACACTACTTATGAATGGATGGATATATGTGGCAGGCACATGCAAGAACAACATTTGATGAAAGAGAACCCCCATAAAGCCAAACTGGGGCTCGGTGGACCAACTGGTGGGGGAACTGGTGCAATGGCAGCATCCAGGCAGGGTGAGCACTATTTATTGCTTTGTTCCTGAAAGAGCATTTTCAGGCAGGGGTGAGTTTGGGGGAGGATGAAGAAGTCAAGGGTGGGTGTACTTCAATGGCTGATGGGTAAACTTGCTGTAAAAAGATGTGCTGCCCTCTGCTCACTACCCAGGAATTCATGTCCTCATCTTAATGTCTGCCATCTTGTGCAGTCACATGTCCCTTAGACCTCCCTGCTGAGGGCATGGGGTTCAGGGTTCAGCGCAGCAGCTTTTCCATTCTTCCTAATGGATGCACCTATGAGCTATGTATGCCATGTGACTTGCCAATCACAAACACCTTCAACCCCAGCCTTCTGGAGGCAGAGAAGCAAGTGGGTCTTTGGAAGGTCAAGGCCAGGGCCAACTTGATCTACATAGTGAGTTCCAAGCTAGCCAGGACTATGTTATAAGTCTCTGTCTCAAAAAATGGCTGTAGACCACCCTTCCCCCAGGGAATACAAGCAGTGAATTCCTAGCTTATATTTACATAGTTAATTTCTACTATGATGAATTTGAAAGTGTTCTTTTGAAACGGGGTGAGGGGATGCCTTCATCAGTTTTCCATGGTGCTAAGGGACTATCAGAGGTGTCACAGGCAAGTGTTTTAGGCAGGAGCTATCTGTTAAAGCTGCTCTTACCTGCTCCAGCTCTGAGGATGATCTGCACTGGGGCTATGAACCCATGCACAGATCAAAGTCAAAAGTGCTGATCTGGAGAGCCTGTGGCTGGTCTTCTGTAGGAAAGCCCCTATGTACATGGGCTTTCCCCATTCACAGACAGTGGTCTTAGAGGTCCCAGGGGCACATGAACCTTGTCAGCTGCAGGGCACCTGTATCCTGTGAAGGTCTTCATGCCTGAAAATTTTACACTAGGGCTGTAACTTGTATCAATATCTGCTGAATACACATCTACATTCTTCAGTACTTAAACCATTGGCCTCGATCCAAAGAACATTCTGCTTAGATAGCAATAATATAGATGAGATAATAGTCTAATGATAGGCAAAATCACTGACAAAGGAGAATAAGAAAAGTGGCTTCTAAAGTGAGGGGAAATTATAGCCCAGTGTGGGTCCCTGATGATAAACAGGGACCTCAAATCTACTCTGAGGTTTCAAGTCATTCAAATGAGCAGAAACGCACTCTTTTAAGAAGCGAACTCAGGGGAAAGGGGAGTGTGGGAGAGGTAGCTTCAGACCAGACTCTGTAGCTCAGTCTTGCATTCAGTGGAAATAATCAACATAACTCAACTCATCAACAGTGTTGAGCCCCATATTGCCCAGTGAAGACCTTCTGCCTTTCTCTAGAACACTGGTTAAGTCATAGGTGGCTGTACCTTGCAGAGCTGGGTAATGGTCCTTAACGGTTATTTGGCAGTAATGATTCCTGCTATACCCTCTCTGCCTGGTCCTCAGGCAGGGCTCCTGTGTCAGTCCTAGTCCGATGGCTTCTGCTGCCACATGGGACCCTGGGGGATGTTGGTGAGACTACTTGTCAGTTTCTACCTCTTTACCACAGGATAGCCATTTAGCTGTCCCTTCCTGCTCTATGATGAGAAAAAGGCAGAAAAAGTTTTGCCAGCCTGTGCCTTTGCACCAAGGGGATTTCCTACACCACCCTTACAAAATTCTTGACACCGATGTCAAGTTTGCTGTCTCTAGGGTGCACACACCACCTTCATTTCAGGGATGGTGCAGTGACAGGGCTTTCTGTATTTTTACAAACCTTCTCTTTTGTTCCCCTTAGGGCTTCAAGACCCGGTGATGGGTCCCTGCTATTTACACTCCAAGTCTGGCCTTGGGCTTCTGCAGCACCTTTCCTAAGGCACTATGGGAGAATGTGCTCTTGGGAATGGGTCATTCTTTAACATGGAAAGGATAGTCTGTCCCACTCTGCATAAGTGAGCATGAAAGAGGCAGAAGGGAGAGTGTGTGAGTGGGCAGATATGGTGCAGAACTTGGTGGGGAAAGGGAAGCCAATGGATCTTGATTGCCCTTAAATCTAGATGCCAGAGACCTAAGAATTCTGTCACTTAGTATGCTGGCTAATTTTATGTCAACTTGGCATGAGTAGGAGTCGTTTTGGAAGAAGAAACCTCATCTAAAAAAAATGTCCCCATTAGATTGGCTTATGGGCTAGCCTGTGGTACATTTTCTTGAATGATGATTAACATGGGAGAGTCCAGTTCACTGTCAGGGGTGCCATCCCTGGGCTGGTAGCCTTAGGTGCTGTAAGAAAGCAGGCTGAACAAGCCATGGGGAGCAAGCTGGTAAACAGCATTTGTCCATGGCTCTGCTTTAGTTTCTGCCTTCAGGTTCTTCTCTTGACTTCTTTCATCAATGGACTGTCACCTGGAATTGTAAGCTGAAATAAACCCTGTCCTCTCAGCCATAGGAACCCTCACCATGACACTTGGAATCCACTCTCTTGGCTATCTTTGTGAAGGATGGATCTTTCAAAACGGCAGCCTCCAGCATCCCAAGTATGAAAGCCGCTTGATGCCTTAGAAACCGGTGGCATTTATACTTTCGGAGAGAGTGTCGGGCGTGCTCTATCTGTCAGAAGAAAAGCAGCTTTGGCTTCCTTAGTGCTCTCATGTAGAGCCACACCTCCCCATTCTTGCTCTGGCAGGGCAGATGTTCAGGAATGGCAGGCACCACTGGTTAGTGCTGCCTATTATTGTGTAGACATTTTCCGCATGGTTTGATACATAAACTTCTTACTCTGGATGTGTCTTGGGCTTTCTGGAAATGAAGGCTGTCAAAGCCCTTGGCACCAAGCAACAAAAACCTAGCCACTACTCAATGCCCTTTAGTCCTCTGAGGAGCCTCATGCAGAGGCCCATCCCAGCAAACTGGGAGAGACCCACCCCACAGTTGTGTTCATCCCTGTCAGAGAGTCAAGAAGTTCAAGGTGATTGTTCCTGAGGCTTCTGGGGCCCTCTCCTAGAAGCAACTGTAGAAATCTAGTTTATTTACTAGGACGAAGGAATTCTAACTGCTGGGCTTCTCCCCTGGGGTCACTCTGTAACTGCTGCATCCCAGAGATACCCATCTAAGCCCAATACAGCGCCCCAGAGTGTAGGAGAAATATTCAGATCTATGGTCTTACATGGGGTAGAAAGGGATGGGATGAGATGGATGGAATGGGAATGTTCATAGAGAGAGCATCAAGGGAGGCCTCCAAGTACCTGACTGGGGAGCAGGGTCTCAATTCTGAGCTCTTATTTCTTTGTGGATTTTAGCTCTTCAAAAGTGATGGGTTCAGGTGGGCCAAATGCTTCAAAAGATCAGCTTTACACCTATAAAAATCTTTACTCCCTTTTACCTGGATCTTCAAGCAAAGTTTCTATTCGGCTTTGGTGGGATATCTTCCTGCAACACCTTCAAGGCCCCGATGGTCTTGATTTCAGGGAAAACATACATACATGGAATGAGACGAGTTTTAGCAAGTTCTCATGGGGAATTGCATTAGGCTTTGCAATGTTTTATAGTGTGGGGAGGCCTGGCTGTGATATTTTTTTAATAAAAAAAAATAGTCTGGAAATCAGAGGACAGAGCCATCTCTGATATTCCATACTAAATACAATATTCCATACTAAACTCTCCTAGGAACATGTACTTCCCTTTCTTTGATTCTCATGCCCTAATACACTCGCATACATATGTCCACAGATGGACATGCCTGAACATGCTACTGTTTCTGTGACCAGCACACTTGCAGACATGGTCTCCAATGTCATATTTGGGATGAGTTGCTTGAATATTCTGGATATTATTTGAGTTTCATTTTCTAGAAGGCACTGGTGTAGTGGGATTATGTTGGTAATGTAAATATTTGTCCCGCCTGTGGGTTTAATAAAAAGCTGATTGGTCAAGGGCAAACAGGAAGTGTGGGTGGGGCTACCAGGCTAAGAAAACTCAGGAACATCTCAGAGCAGCAGCATACACCAGACACAGATGCCAGAGTCACTGGAGCTGCCAGGAGACACAGAGGAAATGCTGCTCTGAAAAAAAAGGTACCGAGATGCACAGCTGAACAAGATGGGTTGAGTTCAGATGAAGGAGCTAGAAAATTATATGCCTGAGCCCTAGGTCAATCAACATAAAAATAATATATACCTGTGTGTGATTATTTGAGGCAAAACGGGGCTAAGGGTGAGACTAAGCCTTTGGTCCAGGGCCCACTGATATCTACCATGGTGGAGGCAGCCCAGGGACTAGTTCAAAGAATCGTCACTGTTTACCATGCAGGGAACTGAAAAAGACTTTAACTTTGCTGAGCCCAGTTGCTCTTTTGTGGCATTGGATGAAATATGCCTTGTCCCACAGGGTTACTGTAATCACCAAATCACAAGGTCCTTGCAAAGGCTTGTTACAAATACTCAAAAGACAGCATCCTCAGATCCAGAGATGATCTCTGGACCATCTTTATTTTTTTTTCATAACAATAAGGAGTTTCAGAGAAACAGGGTGAGGTGAGGAAACATTTATTTGCCTGCAAGGCTCACCTGCCTTAGCAGTGTTTCTCTGCTGAAGCAGCTGTCTCATGATGTATTTAGTAATATATAAACATATTTTTGGGAAGCTGGTGGGTGATTATGAAACTAGCATCTAGTGGATAGAGGATAAAGCCACTACTGAACAGCCCATGATGCACAGTGCTGCCCAATAACAATGAAGCATCAGGCTCCAGGTATCAATAGAGTGGTGATGAAGAGCCTCTGGGCCTGGTGACGAGAAACCCTATCTATCCACTAGGACTTGAGGCTTCGGGGTATCAATCATCTTCTTAGTAGGGCCTCTGACAATCCCAGGGCTGAAAAAAGCAACGAGAAGGGACCAGAGGAGTCACAAATTGCCTTCTGACCCTCTCCTACACACAAATAAATAAATGTAAAAATAAACAAATACACAGCCCCAGAAAGAACATGATCAGTGGACAGGGGGCCAACAGGACAATATCAGGTGTTGGTGATCAATATCATGGCTTCTCTCAGGTTTAGTGAATCTCATGCTACTGCTTCCCCTCCTGAGAGGGTTATTAATGAGCCTGAAATGCAGTACACCTGTGAGTTAATGCATTTAAAAGAGTAGAAAGAGCGCGATGCATTTGGAAATCTGCTCAGGGCCACACAAATGGTCCTAGAAATTTGCCAAGATCCCACCCCTACTCAGTGTGATTCATCTTCCTGTCACTGAAGACTGAGATGCTCTATGATTCTGTCATCAGCATGGAAATGTGCATCCCAGCCCCTAGGTAGAACCTGTGCTTTTGAGTTTGCCTGGTTTCTGCTACAAGTGTCTGGTCACCTGGATGTCTATAAGATGCCATTCACACAATCCTGGTCTGTTTCCCACATTGCTCTGGCCTCCGTTTCTGAGGGCCCTGCTTCTCTGAGATTCATGGGCCCAGGGCAAGATCCTGAATAAAAGTGGTCATGGTTGTCTGTATGGTATGTACAAAGTGAGGTACAGTTTGGGGGCTCTGCCTCCTTCACCAGCTTCGGGTCTGTAGGCTTTCATATGCTGATGCCCTCAGACATTTCATGTAGGATTCTGAACCGCTGCCACTCAGGGCAGTTCTCCCTACAGGCTGAGGGGTGTGGAGCGGGGCCTTCACAGACATTTGTCACAAACATATTGTGCAGAAGCAGAGAAACAGACACATCTGCATTTCCATAGTTATTTCCGGAACAAAACTGATTAAAACCATTTCCTAGGTAGGTCAGCATCTTCCCTGAACAATTTTCACAAGAAAAGGCAGAGAGAAAGTCGTCGGGGTGATGGCATTAAATCTGCTTGGGTGACTCAGAATGTATGTTGGCACGGCAACGCACCATGTGGCGGGCAGGAGACGTGTCTTGTTGGTGGCGGTGGTGTGTCTGAAGAGGCTTGGCTTCAGCAAGCCATGCACAATTTGCTTCCTTTTAGCTTTTCATATGAAAGCGTTTGAAGCTATCTTTTCATTCCTGTCCACGGGGCTGTAATCAATAGGAAGAAGGCATTAATGGTTCCCCCCACTGTTGCATTTCTCAGGATCCTTGTTGAAAGTGAGAGCTGCGTTTCTGCGTTGGGCTGTAATGAGAATTTGAATTTCGTGTGGCGCATGAAAGTGTAAATGAAAAAATCGCCAGTCGCCCAGCTGTGCAGACCGAGAAACGTCTTTGCCGACGATTTATTCTGCACTTGCTCCTATTAATTCATTCATCTGTCCAATACTTTCAGTCATTCAATCATTAGTTGGACAGGCTTTATGGAACGCCCACTGCGGGCTATACAATGTTCTTGTCTTTAAAGTAAAGAGATAGCTGGGCTACTGTGTTTCCTTTAGAGATGCTCCCCACCTGCAGAGGTGATGGGTGAATCAAGGCAAGGGGGTATCCTGGAGTCTTAGCTGAGAGGAAGGTGTGGTTCTTTAGATCAGAGAAACAGGGAAGGCCTACAGAGCAGGGATCCTGCTGATGGCTAGAACTGTGGGGCAGGCCCTGGGACAAAGCTGGGACCTTAAGCCTCAGCTCCTAGGATGCCATCACTTTTTAACTGCTCTTGGAGGTGGGGGGAGTGACGGGGTCTGTCTGAGCAAAGCTAATGAATGCTGAGACTGCCAATCCTTGTGTGGTGGCTTATCTTTACATGGGATTCAAAGGCCATAGTGTCTCTACTTTGAGGACAGAACAAGGAAATAAAAAAGAGAGGCCTGGGGCTTTCCAAGCGAGTGATGCGGCCTCCACATGATTTGCTGGAACATTCTGGCACTTGGTCCTCATGGCTCCTTATGAAACAGGGACTGACACACCCAAAGTTTATGACTCCACAAGAATCCAAACTTAGGGTGGCATCTTCTGGGTTGGTTTCTGCCTGGAGATTTGAGGCAGCTGTGTTTTTGGTTTGTTTTGGTTTTTTTTTTTTTTCATTCAACAGAGCCCCTCTGGTGAGGTTGGTGTAAAGTGTATGTTGTTCCATGAGTCCGTTTATGTTTGAGCTGGCATAAGAAGGTGGCTCCTTGTCAGCTTCCTCAGGATGATGGCTGGATTGATGCTAGCCTCAGTCGTATGTATGAGTAAGAGCTTGTGTATTTGTATGTGATGTCATATGTCTGTTGTGTGTGTGTTGTATATGTGAGTATGAGTGTGGATAGAGCCAGTGCTGTGTTGTCTGTATCAAGTATAAATAATATGTCTGATGTATATATGTGGTTGTGTATATGTGGGAGGTGTGGGCATGTATGTGCTGTATGGTATGTTGTATATGTATAGTCTCTGTTCTATATATGTAGTGTCTGTTGTATGGCCTATGGTACGTATTGTATCTTGTTTGTGGTGTGATAGTGAGGTGCATGTTGTATAACTCTTGTGTCCTGCTTTGCCCAGATGTCCTGACTCTGAGGCTGAGAGCCAGTACAAGCATGTATGGTGCTAGCTTTGTGTTTCTTTAGATGCCTGCTCTGCCAGGGAAGCTTACATACATTGTCTAATGTTCTGCTTCCTTGCAGGGATCAATGGGATGCCAGTGTTTGTTACAGTTGAGCTTGGCCCTCTCTCTTCTCTGCTCTCCCTTTTCTTTCTTACCTTGTGATACACAGGATAGATAGAAACCTTGTAGAACTACATGGCTAAGTACCATGCTTCACTGGCCACAGGAAGTGGGCTGATATTTAACCTAGTAATGTGGCAATGCTGGCCCAGTGACTGTTCCACTGCAGTGTCCCGCTGGCAGGAAGGGTCCTTCCCATTCCACTGCCCACTGACTTACATGAGCAATTACTTCAGATGAGCTCACTCAGGACTCACCAGAGATCAAAGACCGGCGTGATCTCTGCCTCCCATGAGTCAGAGCAGTCGTTCCCAACAGAGCATGCTTTTGCCCCGAGGGAACACTTGGCAAGGTCTGGAGACAGCTTGGGTGTCATAATTGGGTGTTGCTGCTAATATCCAGCACCCAGAGGCCAGGGATGTGTCAGACATCTTCTAGTTCCAAGGATGGAGCTTAAGATAGTGGATTATCCAGTTCCAAATGTCCATAGTGCTGAGGCAAAGGAGCCCTGGCTCAGAGGTGGTGTACTGGTTTTCTGAGGTTACCTGCTGTAGCCCTGCGTAGTCTGCATGGTCCCTGGGCTGGGTATGGCGGCAGTTCCTTGAGCTTTTTACATCTGTTGTTGTTGAGGGAGTGTCCAGCTGAGGTCTACCCACTGCCCATCTTTCCCATTGCTCTCACACCCTTTCCTGTTCTCCCCGGCTGTGCCTTGGGTGGAGGGAGTAACTTCTGTCACTCTGTTGGCTCTTCCACTGCCTTCGTAGGACTTTTGACACTGCTGTGAGGTCTTTCTCCCTCTCTGTTGTGGTCAGTGTCTCCAGAAAGGTTGTCTCATTTCTGTACCCCCAGTTCTCATGGCAGTGACTGTCCATAGCTCATCTTGGCTACCCAGCCTTGGCTCCTTCTCTAGCTGCCAAACTTGGCGGTAACTGTCTCTCCCTGGAAGCTGAGCTCTGGACTTCCTTCTGTTGTGATGGCTTTCTCAGACTCCTGCTACCCTTAGCAAGGTCTCTGCACCACACTGTCTCTCCTTAGGGACTAGCAGGAACTCTGTTCCTGCCTGGACCTTGAGCCAACCAGCTGCTTTTCTGGAGCTCACACAACCCCTCCCATCAGACAGGCAGATGGGGGCGAAGGTGGGGGGGGAGTAGCCCCACCTGCTACTCTCTTTCTCTGGTACCTAACATTTCTCTTTTCCTCTTTTCTCTATGATCAGTCCCAATACTTGACACAAGCCTAGGCCAAAGGCTATATTATTCCCTTCCTTCTCCAAGAGCAGTCTCATGTTCCCCAAATACTTCCTCTCTAGCCCTCAAGGCTGGCAGCCTGCCTAGTGATGCCTAGGGGCTATAGTACTAGCAGGGGACCAGAGCTTCTCAGGCTGACACAAGTGCCCAAGGAGGAAACAGGTCAGGCAGCCCATTGAGGGAGAGCCAGTGAGTCACGGATGTGGAATTCCTGGTCAGGCCCTAGAGTGCTGGGTGAGTAATTAGGTGTGGTTGCTGGTGGCCTGCCTCTAGACCGACTTAATCAATTCATCACTTCTGCTTTCCTCCGGCTAAGCTTACTGTGTGGACCCTGGACATTTATCTTCCTGGTGAGAGTCTATGTGGGGAAAGATAAATTACATCTGAGATCTGCTTAGTCATCGCCTACATTTGTGGCCAAACCTGAAAGCCAGGCTTCTCTTCTCATTTCCCCAGCATCAGACTATGAGATACCATAGAGTCAAGCCAGTGGTGTGCAACTTCATCAAGTCTGGTCAGCCAGCAGGTTGGGATGGTTCTTGAGGCGAGGCATTTCCTCTGGTCGGCTCTACGCAGCCGTCCTTGAAAAAGCATGCTTAGAAGTCAGATACTTTTGAGAAATGCTGCATTGCATTGTGGGAAATTCCCAGTGAATCACAGACTCTGAGAAGGGCTGAAGGATCTTTCTAAATAGCAGTGCTGACTCTGAACTCACGGATTCCAGTGAGAAGGCTTATCTTCTGCACATGAGAGGTTTCCAGGACTGTTCCCTTTGTGCTTCTTTTAGGAACTCCAGGGTGGACCCCCACAGTCCACATTCTCTCAGACTTGTTCAGTGACTGAATACCAATACTCGGGTTAAGGGGCAGAGAGAGCTTGCTCAGTTGATAAAGAACTTGCCAGTGAAACATGAAGACCTAGGTTTTGATGCCCAGTACCTGTTTTAACAATATCAATCTGAATGAGGAGGAGGAAGGAGGAGGAAGAGGAAGAAACAAAAGAAGCAGCAGCAGTCAGTTATGGTGGCATGTGTCTGTAATCCCAGTGCTGGGGGTGGGGGCAGCCAGCCTAGCCAAATTGTGAATTCCAGGTTCAGTGAGAGAGAGTGTCTTAAAAAAAAAAAAAAAGTGAAAAAGAATTGAAGACACCTAAGATACCTGACATTGATTTCTGGTTTACACATACACATATGTACATATGTATACATAATTCATACACACACACACACACACACACACACACACACACACAGAGAGAGAGAGAGAGAGAGAGAGAGAGAGAGAGAGAGAGAGAGACTTGGGTAGCACAGAGCCCACACTGATCTTTTTCTTCTTTAAACCTGACTTCCCAAAGGCAGACAGAGTGAAGAGGTCAGAGGTGGGGTAGAGCCATGTTAGATCCACTCATGGATGAGCATCTTGGGATGCAGCCTTGGAAGAGAGACCTTTCAAAGGCTGGGAAGGAGGCTGCTGGAAAATAAACCTCACGGATATTTTGAGTGCAAAGGCAAATGTTTGCTCCTTAGGGAGGGTCTTACCTTCACCGTTCTGTAAGTAGAGCATCCTTAGGGCACATAGGGAGGAAATGGTTTCCTCCAGGAATGTTTATTTATCCCTGGTTTGGGCTGGATCCAGGCACATGCTTTCAGTGCCTTTCCACACATCCAGAGAAATGCATTCAACCTAACATGAAAAAGTCGAGCCATCAGAGACAACCTAGGTATGTGGGGACCCATTTCAGAAATTTGAGGAGGAGCCCCAGGTTATAGATTAGTACTGATCCACCAGGTGCCTGTTAGTAATGGAATGCAATTAGACCTGTTAACAGAGCCGAAATGGGGCAGAGCAGAACTTGTAGCTGGAGGATGTAGCTGCTGATAGCCTCATGTTGTAAAACCTCAGTGTAATGATTTGTGGAAAGTTGAGATGTCTAACCCTTTTGGAACATTGTTTGAATGGCCATTGCTATCAGTACCCAGTGTCCTATGGGCATGTCTACAGACCATGTTGGCTTTGTGCCAAGTACTGCTGAATTGGTGCATGGATTAATGCACAGATGAGCAAAGCCAGAGCATCCAGCCCTGCTCTATGCATTCTATGAGTTCATTCAGTTGTCTTTAGAGAGAACTTTGTGTTAAATACCACAAAAGCAGAAATGGGGCTGATCTAAACCAATGAGACAATTGTCTCATGGCCAATAGATACACCAAGAAATCCCTGCTAGTATTGTCTTATTAGGACACATCCATGTCACATAGTTTCCTGCATAGAGTCCTAGGGTATGTGTGTGTGTTGTTTTCTCTGTGTAAAAGGAAGAGAAGCATTGCTCCCCAATTGACTTCTAAGGTGGAATTGGATACATAGGATGAAAAGAAGAAACTTGAAATAGCTTATGTGCTCTTGGTAGATAAAACTGAAGCTCTGGGCACAAAATTTTGGCTTCCACTTTGGGGTCTGGCAGCTTTCAGAACATCAAGCAAATAGCCCGTGAACCCAGTTGATTGTTAGCCTCCAGTTTAAACCCAAGACCATCTGGTTCTAAAGCCGCTCCCCTAAGGCTGCCTCCGGCAGGATAAGTGGTCAAGGCAAGAAAACAGTAGCCCTTGGTGACAGCTCTGCTGCCCAGAGCAACAGGTTTGCGGTCAGAAGTCACAGCAACCTTACAGAGGAGTGTTCTTTCTTCCTCTTTCAAGCTGTGAGTTTGTGCCTCAGTCCACGAGCAGATAGATAGACCTGGTGAAATTGCACATTCATTTTTGCAGAGTTCTTTAAAGCAAGAAGTCATTCAAAGGCCAGATAAGATTGCAAGCCAGGGATATTATCTGAAAATAATGCCTTGGCTGCTCTGCTTAGCCTTCAGGAAAGAGGAAGACACAGCTTTGAGACAGAGCAAACATACAGGCTTTGCAGGGGTCAGAGTTTATCCCTTTGCTGGGCTTTTCTTTCTAAGGATTTGGTTTGGTCCAATGAATCCCTTGAGTTCATCAAGCTGACAATTTGTTGTCCTTGATAGGAAATAAAAATAAGGATAACTTTATGGCTAAAAACTTTGTTCTTTTAGAGACAAGTCCAACTCAAAGGTCATGACTGCTTTTTGGTCTTCAGCTCTGCAATGTCTGAGGTTGTGTGTTGTTTCAGTGGAGGTCAGAGGAGGCCGGGAGGTAAGGGAGGTCAAGCTGCTCCATGAAAGAGGCCAAGCCTGCCCCTCTCCCACATTTCAGATCTCAACATGTCTGTTTGTGTTAAAGATGGCCATTTCTGTGCTGACCTGCTGTTTGGCCAGCCATTTCTTTTGATTACTTGATCTAGAAAATATTTTAAAATGTGAAGACTTGGCAAAGGGATCCCTTCGCATGTTTCTCCTTGGTTCACCTGCCAATCGGGCTCCCGAGAATGGCTCCTTAGGATGAGCCTTCTGTAGCTCTGTAACTGTGGTCCAGCACAGAGCCTGATGGTCCTAACAGACTCATTAAGCTGACAAGCAAGCGAGTGAGCACGGGAAACGACTGTTCTTTTTGGCAGCATGTTCCTCTATTAGAGCACAGGCAGACGGAGCAGACCCATTTGGTTTTCAATTCAGTTCCAAGAAATTGTCCAAGTCCAAGAAGATGAAGATGTAAGGGTCCATCCTGGCTTCAGCCTCTGGACACTGTCTCTCTTAGTGTCCCTGGCCTCATGGTAGGCCAGAGGTTCCCATTGGAGAGGCCTCTGCTGGATCCTGCTGGCTCAGTAGACCCAGACTTTCATTCCAGATTTCTCTGGGTTGGACTTCTCAGGTTCACAGCCTGGTATTGGAAGCAAGTGCTCTGGCCTCAGAGAGCTGTGGCTGCTTTTCCAGCAAATTTACTGGCACCTCGGGATATGGAAATCAGATTTATTAAGATCAAAATTCCTTGCTCTGCTCAAAGGACTCAGCCTCTCGGAAGTGTGATTCTCTCCACAGTATTCTCTCCACTTGGTTCTATATTCTCTCCACTTGGTTCTAGTGTTTGACTGCAAGGGTGCTAGAGAAAGCATCTCAACAGTCTCATGGTGGCCCTATCCTGTTAACCTCAGCTGGTCTGCTCTTCCCCAGTCCCCAGATCTTGCCTTTCTTCTTCCTTACTCCGTCATGGCACAGGGACAATTGAGATGACTGAGGAAGTCCTTGGTTTGTGCACAGACCAGTGCCCCAAGCCTTCACTGCTTTGACCATAAAATGATGGTTTTCAATAAATCTGTTCTACCACTAGCAAGCTATGCAGACCTGGCATGATACAGCCCATTGCTATACAATCTTTTGGGTCATCTTAAATAATTCTTTCTGTATGGTCTTTTTGTTAATATGGTTTTCACCTGATGGATTTATTTTATTTTTATGTTGTGTATGAGTGGTTTTGCTTGCTTGTGTGTCTATGCAGATCACTGTGCATGGTGCCCACAGACACTAGAAGAGGGTGTCTGAAGTAGAGCTATAATAGACAGTTGGAAATCATTATGTGTGTGCTGCGAATAGAACCTTGGTCCTCTGGAAGAGCAGCCATTGCTCTTAACCACTGAGCCATCTCTCCAAGTTCCTCCTAATGGATTTTTTTATTATGGTATTTCAAAGGTGGTAGTTTATTATATTTTAATAGCCCCATGGGTTGAGTTTCTAAAACCTCACTCTGCAGTTATATGTATACCACTAGAGGTTTCTAAACACGAGCAACAATGGAGAAAATAAATAAGTTGCCAGCTCCAACTACAATGACTTAACTCCAGGGACCCTGTATCTCTGCCAGAGTACAAGGATCAGGCAATATTTCCTAAGTGTAGTCCACTCAGCTTTGTTGGAACAGCCAGGGGCAGAGATGGACCAGCATGCCTGACAGGCCCCTGAGGGCTGCCTGGAAGGGGTAGAATGCCCTCAGGACCAGAATCAGAAGCCAGGCCACATGTTCAATCCAGGCAGTCTTCTGAACTGGCTGTCTCTGAGTCCCAGGCCATCTGGATGCTGTGTTGCCTGTTCTGAGATCCTAGGGGAGACTGAGAGAGGACAGGAAGCTTAGATGCTGGGGCTGGCTCTAAGCACCTGCACCTCAGGAAACAGCCTGAGCTCAGCTCCACTCATGTTCTCCGGCCTCTGCCACCAAGATGGCTCCCTGTTTAGGATGGTTGAATTTAGTGGGTCTTCACCCTTACAACAACAGTGTGATATTCACCCAGTGAAAGCCATCCTTAGCTTTAGAATGCTGATATTTTTCTCAGCTGCTCCTGACAAGCAATAGCCAGTGCAGTTAACCAAGGGGATGAATAAGCATTCTGCACAGTAGTATGCTGTGGCAGCTGTGGTGTGACCCCTGGAATGTCAGGGATCCTAGATACTTTTCTACTTGTGACAGACTTGCCAGATGCAGAATCATGGGACTGTGTACTTTTCACCCCAGATCTGCTAAAGGTGAGACATCAGGACCCAGTGGAGAAGACTCCTGTCTTCTTTATCTGTGTGTTTGTTCCCCCACGACACAGCAGGACCAAGGCACTGTTGCAGAATTAAAGAGACGAATGATTGCCTTGCTCTTCATGGTAACAAAGAGAGTGAAGACTCAGTCCCAGCTGATCAACTCATGAGCCTTCATGAAACTCTCACTAATGTGGCCAAGACTTACCACATCTACCCTGAGGGCAGGCTGGGTTTTTGAAAGAACTATCTGCGGGTTCTTTTTAATGAAAACCAAACACCATAAATTGTGCCAAGACTCACAAGCGACAGCCCCAGGGAATAGAGGCTCCTTTCTAATTACCTGCAGTGAGCGGGCTAGCAAGGTTGGCTGTGGGTCCAAGAACAGACAGATGTGCAAGCAGCATCTTCATCACAACAAACCCCAAGTGTGTCTTCCAGTGACTTGCAAGCCATGGGGGACAGGCAGAGAAACCTCCATAGCAACTCAGCCTGGCTTGCCCCGCACCAAGCTGCATCCCCAGGGTCTGGCATGAAAGTTTCAGAAGAGTTAAATATCAAATATCGTTTTGAATTTGCATACTTTTTTTCCTTGCCCCCACTGAGAACAAAACTCAAAAGCCCAAATTACTTTTGTTTGTTTGGCTCTGGATCTCATGGAGGATTTTGATCACACTTCTGACACCAAGTGGAAAGATGCCTGATGATACCATTATGCCTGCTTTTCTGGCTGGCGCTGTTATTGGCTCTTGCCAGCAGGAGCTATAGCAGGCTCAGGATGTTCCTTTAGAAAGCATAACTTCACGTGATGTTATTAAGAATGGCTGCTGCGTGGGTCACCTGTGCTGGGCTTGGCTACTTCTTCCTTTTGAAGACATTACGGTGGAGTACATATTTTATTTTGATAACCTTTAGACGTCCAGTGAGATGGCCAAGTTCATTGATATATTTCTTTAAAAGTTATTTTTTTAAAAAAAATCCCCAAGTGATGTCATAAGTACTGCATGAACAAAAACACTTCTGAAAGGATTGTACTTAATACGGTCTCCCTGTGGGACATTTTTGCCAACTAGGTTTGAATAAATGGGAGGAAAAAAACAACCAGGAACACTAAGGGATTGTGTATGAAAACTTCACAGGGAGGTAGTTGTGGCCGGGGTGGGGAAGGTGGCTTCCCTCAGGCCACAGCTGGATGAACTGGAATAGACCCACAGACCCCTGCCAGAGGTGCCTGGAATTGGCACTGGCAGGCATCCAGGCAGTACAAACAAAAAGGTACCATGTATTTTTTTTTCCAAGAGGGGGAACCAACTCAAGAAAAACATTATACAAGGTAGTTTTCATATATCCTGTTAAACTTTTTTATTTTGCCCTGGGTCCCCTTGGGGCTGGAGTTTGCAATGATGATGTCCCCTGAATTTGGGAAGCAGAGTGACACTTTCTCTCCACTCTGGGTGTGAGCCCAGGTTCTCAGTTTCTGGCCTGGGGATCCCATTGTTCTATCCACTTGCTATTCGAATTTGTACCTGTGTGAGGTGTCCCAGCATTGAGTCCTCTAGAACTAGATCCCCCCCCACTTGTGGTGCTTTACAAGACAATACTGCCCACCCTAGGCACCAAAATATATATCTCAAGTAGGGATTTCACAGAATTTGGACAGGAAATTCTAGACCAGGGGTTTTCAACTTATAGGGCTCAACCACTTTTGGGGTTGAACAACCTTTCATAAGAGTCACTCAAGACTATTGGGAAACACAGATGTTTACATTGTAATTAATAACAGCAGCAAGATTATAAAGTAGTAATAAGATAATTTTATGGTTTGGGGTCACCACTTTGTGAGGAACTATATTAAAAAGGTTGTAGCCTAGGAGTGTTGAGAACACTGATCTAGACCAAAGAAAACTGATAGTGGAGAAAGACCTGGCTGAGACTCAGGGTCCTGAGATAGGCACTGCTGCTTGGGCCCAGGTAAGTGACCACATTTTCAATTTGATTTTTCTTAAACATGTGTGGGAACAAGCTTCCCTTTCTCCAAGGGGCCCAAGAACTGATAAAAAATTATATGTGCTTGGAGGAAAATGACCAAGTTCCAAATAAAAAAATTGCATTTGTCATCATCAAAATTAGTGAGAGATGTAGTGGGTGGTGCAACCATGGTTAAATATTCCTTTTTCTGCATGTGGTGTCTCACGGGGGCCTTCCATGGGGTAGCTGGATGCTCTAAAACCACAAGAGGACAAATGGCTTCTTACTGACTTTAATTAACTAATCCTATCCTCCCAGAGGGCTTTCTTTAAAATGTTGGAAGAAGGATTTCATGATATAAAGCCCCATGAAAATACCTTGCCAGCAACATCTCTGGAATGGATCTCAGTGGCTCATCTGGGAGGCTTTTAAAACATCTAGAAATACATCCACTCATAATAGGAACATGGGGCAGTTGGCGGGCACAATGACCTCTACTAAATGAGAGATGGAATAGCCCATTAGAAAGCAACCAGAGGTTGAAAGATTTAGATTACATACCTAAGGAGTGGCCCAAGCATGACCCTCAACTTCTAAGCAGCTGGCCAGCTTCCTTCCTGAGTCCCTAAGTTCAGTGACAGACAGACTCTGATGATTTAAGGCCATCTTCTGCTCTGTTAAGCTTCAGGTATTGTCATTCCCAACTCTTCCCACAGCATAGAATTTCAGTCTGGCCTCCATCTCCCTCCAGTCACAATGTGTCACATCCAATATGGCGGCCAGAAGCCACCTGTGGTAATTGAACTTTAAATTAATTATAGAAATCAGTTCCTACTGTCACAGGTCTTCACAAAGGCCATTGTCTTGCAAGAGTGACAGATTGAATTAGTGGCCACTCCATTCGGTAAGTTTAATCACATTTGTAAGATGTATTTTTCCAAATGAGGTCATTTTCTGAGAAATTATGTATCAGGGATTAGGACTTTAAGTATCACCTTGGGGGTGGTGGGAAGAGATACAAATTCACCCCATAATTGTCCCTCAAATGATCCACTCAGCTGTGTGTACTCAAGTACAGATTTGACCCCTTCATTATGTTCATTTACCTTGGACACAGGATTTGTTTGGGTTATAGGAACATCTTGGGGAAATGGGCAGGGTATGGACACATGCAGACTGGAGACTAGGCTTGCAGCATGAGAATTTTGGGAGCACATTATTCAGTCTGTAGTGGAGGGATCTGGACACTTAGACTACGGGAAGAGGAACTCACTCTGTTCCGCCTTAGCTGAGTGCCTTTGATCACGTCCTTGGACTAGTCTGGTTTGCTGAAAGGTGTTCCTAGTGACCTTACAGGCTGATTAGGAAGAAAGGAAACATGGTTCTGTGATTAGCGAGGCGCTCCACCCATGGAAAAAATTGCCACATGCCTTGCATCATTTTTGAATGTGAACGTAGATGACAGCAATGGAGAAGTGGGGTGAAATCACCAAAAAAAAAAAAATCAGATTTGTTGCTGCAATAACATTTCTTTCAAGAAAACCTGGTCCCTTGAGGTGGGCCTGTTGCTGACATTTGAATACCTCCACATTTCCAATGGACAGAGTTCTTTTTCCCTGCGTGACTAGAAGCGTAAAACATTACCCACTAATGAACACCAGATGGTAGATCTGGAATGCCCGGCCTGCAAGCCTGTCCTGAATGCCCCCAGCATGCTTCACTTATACAGTACCTGGGCCAACAACTCAGCAGCCTGAATAGGAGAGAGAAGCCCAGGGTTTAATCATCCTATCACGAAGTCCTTGTGGCTGCCGGGAGATGCCACTGGCATTCTCTGCCTTTGATATCATGGACAAATCTTTTAGTAGAAATGATTGGTAGGCCACTGAGAAACCAATACCTCTGGTCTGCACTATATTTCCTTATTTTTCTTTTTAACTCTCTGCTTTCTAGAAATATCTAAAGATGTCATATCCTCATTCCTTATTTACTCCTGTGAAGAAAATGCCATGTTTTTTTTTGTTTTTTTTTTTTTAATTTTTTTTAAATTTTTTTTTTTTTTTAAAATGCCATGTTTGAAGTGCATGATTCTGTGCTGTTATGATATAATTTTATGGATTGTGAGTAATGAAAACATCTAGCCGTTTGAGAGTGTGGCGGAAGCTATGCATAATGCGGGAATTCTATTGATGATTGACAAGAATCCCAAGCAAAGGCTGAGGCTTGAGATCTTGGGCCAGAGTCAGGGCTTCAGGCAGGTCCCATGAGTAAGAGCCTCCGTTTCCTCCTGTGTAAACAAGGTTGTATTAACTTAACAGGGGTGGTGCACTTCTCTGTCCATTACATTTCTGTTGCCGTGATTAAAAAAAAAAAGCACAGGCAGAAGCAACTGGGGTTCGTAGAAGGAAGGGTTTATTTGGACAGTTCTAAAGGGGAAAGTCCATCATGGAAAGATTGGCAGCACTCGGCCAGAGTAGGAAGCTGAGAGATCATGTTTGCATCCATAGGCAGATCACAGACAGAGCAAACAGGAAGTGGGAAGAAGTTATAAACTCTTAAAGCCTGCCCCCAATGACGCAGTTCCTCTAGCAAGGCTGCACCTTCCCATTACCTCCCCAAATAGTGCCATCTACTGGGAACCAAATGCTCAAATACACGAACCTATGGGGACGGTTCTCATTCAAGCCACTGTAACTGTTTAGAGAAGTAATGTTCTCTTTGGGTGGAATTAAGTGCAAATAAAGCTGAAGCACTCAAGGCTCCCTGGTTAAAGTGAAAGCTGGGGAAACAAGGCTTCCTGTCTCCCTTACCTCTCTACCCATGGAGTCTTGAGTCATTGCTGTGATGCATAAATATAAGAGAGGTAAACTAGCTCACCTTGAAGATCTTGTTATCAGTACCAACAACTGTGCTTTTAAATGCCCACTCATCAAGAGATCTCTCTTCTAATTACACTTCTTCATGAAAAAAAAAAATCACCCAGTTAATATTCTTCTGAAATACAGAGGAATAATAAAGTTCCACTGTCCATTCATGACAATAATGTACATCACAGTAAAATGGTCTGTGGTACTGTGGGGGATGGCATCTTCCAAAGATATTTGCAGTAATACCTTCTGACCCACATGCTGTCTTTTGCCATTCTCCAGTGTCAGGAAGAGTTCATGTCCCACCATGACCGACCTACAGGAGCCTTTGCCATTCATTTCTTGTAGCTAAAGAATCTCTTTCCCATTTTTGAAAGATAATTTGATGAGGGAGTTACAAGGGGATGAATCCCATGGGTTGTCATTGTTTCATTTAATTGCAAGGCTGGGCTTTGTGACAGCTGGCCACCAATGCTGTAACTCTTGCTTGGGCCACTTCCACCTGACTCTTTAAAAGACTCAAGATAGTATGCATAGATTTGTAATATCCCCTCCTGTGACAGGAATGGGGGAAATGCAGTAATAGATGACTAAATCAGAACCATCTACGACTGTCTGTGTAGGGCCCCATTTTCAGACTAAAGCAGTAATTCTGGGGGAGCTGTCCCTAAGTGAAAGGCTAGCTTGGGAAGCAAGTGGAGAAAGAATGTGATATTAGAGGGGACTGAAATAATTACACTAATGATATAATGATATAGAAAGACTAGTGTAAATGTGGATATTGCATTCTGGACACTGGGCCCCATGGCTCGGGGATCATAATGGTGACATCCTTAATTCTCTAGTTTCTACTGTGGAAAGGGCATCCCCTACTACATTCTCTTTAATTAGCACATGTTATTTGCCCAAAACAATGGGATTCACTGTGCGTATATAATATATTTTGATCACTGTCTGTCATGGTCACTATCTTAGTTATTTTTCTATTGTTGTGATAAGATTTCACGACCAAGGGAGATTATAAAAGAAAGCATTTATTTGGGGCTTACCGTCTTTGACTTTCATGGTGGGGAGCATGGTAGCCTGCAGGTAGCCATCACTCTGGAGCAAGAGCTGAGAGTTGATCCACAAGCATGAGGTCTAAAGAGAGACTGGGAATAGCATAGGCTTTTAAAACAAAGCCTGATCCAGTGACACACCTCCTCCATCAAGATCACATCTCCTGATCCTTCCCAACCAGTTCTACCAACTGGGGGATCACACATTCAAATACACAAGTGTATGAGGGCCATTTTCATTCAAAACACCACACTTTGTAAGATGGTGTCCTTGTGGTTTCTCCTACAATAGTATTAATAATAATAATAGGGGAAGGTGGTGCTATGGACTTGGAACACAGGGCTGCCCCACTCCAAGATCTTTCCCGGAAAGTACAGCATGATAGGTTTATTTTCTAGTATGATCTGGGATGAATTAGAAAGAGGTGGCTTGGACCTGGTTGATGGAGGTGAAGATTCACATAGCTTCTAGACTCTGACTGTCTTCTTCGGGAGATGACCTCAGAGGGGGCAGTCACGTGCTCAGCAGCAGCAGCTGCAGCAACACTTGGAAACTGAAGCTCCGTGAGACTAAAGAACAGAGGAGAAAGCAATGCCCAGGGCACAGTGAGCAGCAGGGACAGCTGCCGCCAGCATGGCTCACTGGGGTAGGTGAGGAGAGCAGCCAGCATAATATGCGCCACCCAGAAGCGGGTGCTGTGGAGTTCTGGAGCAGTCACTAGGTCTGCCAAGAGAGAAACACTCATGGCATTGGTTCCATAAATGGCTTGTTAAAACAATGTCAAATTGATAGCAAGCCTGTGGTCCTGGACTTAGTTCAAACACAAGGGTACAAACACATGGGCATGGAGTCATACCTACCAGCTTTTGGAAAGCGACCCTGGCTAATGCTTCAGGCTTGTGATGTCAGCTCAAAGGAATTAGAGTTCCCCTGCTCAGAGTTATATAACTAATTACAGTCAGCTTCAGTAACAATTATTAATCAGCCCAACTTTCTCCTTGGTTGTGGATAGCTTGCTTGGACTAATCAGGTCCAAATTAGTTTTGCTAATGATCTTAGATGGTCCATGCCCTGAAGCCAGGCAAATTTCATGTGGTGTGTTCATACCCTGTGTTAGTATCAAGGGATGGAGACTGTGCTGAAAAGCTGTGAGGTCAACATGGTGAGCTCAGAGTCCTGGACATTCAGTGTTCACAGGACTATGGCCGACCAGCCATTGTTACCCAATACAGAGAACTCAAAAGCCACCTTGGCTTTTGGAGATTAGTACTCTGGAAACCTGGAACTCTGGGAATCTCCCATAGCACCAAATGTGGAGTGATCTTGAGAGTTAGGCATCTTGTCTATAGCTTATTAGATGTGTTTGACCCTGAGTTTTAAAAGGCTGTGAAGTGAACACCCATTTCTCTTTAACTATGCATAACTTTGATGTCTTTTCTGTGTCCCTCTGCATTAGATGGCCTGTTTCTCAAGGGCAGAGATGAAATTTTAGTCACCTTGACAGACATGCAATTCAAAGACACCTGACATATGATGCCACAGGGTTCCCATGATTACCTGCATGTAACTCTTCTGGAATACGGTTAGATGCCCAGAGTGACCAGGTGTACTAGTCAGAGTTGAGGCCATTGCTGGACCAGATGAGTTGGTCTGGAAAGCCTGTTTATAGCCCTTTGCTAGCTACTCATTACGATGCTTGCTAATTTAGCCATTCTTTGATTGGTCTCCCTGTGAACAGATGTAGAGGCTGGGAGAACCCAAGGCTGGCCCATAGGATGGACAGCCAGCCAGCTTGGAGATCTGACTGTGGATACCACCTCTTTGCTCTGGGCCTCTCCTCACCCTCCACACTCTCTTCTGTATAGAGCAGAGGCCACTGTTTGGTGGCAGTTTCTGGTCCCTGGTTAGCTTCACATCCATCCTCCCATGCTAGGCTCCAGGGCTTGAGTCTACCCTACCATCTGCTGCACTGATTTTTATCCCCAAGAAATCTCTCCAACATTGCCATTTGCCAAGGCTGGCAAATGAACAGACCCTGCCAATGGCCAGTTTCTCACACTGGCAAAGTAATTAGGTCCGACACAGAGGCTTTTTTTCTAAATGAGGATAAAAGGGTAGTTTTTGTAAAAAAAAAATATTATTTTTAATAACAATCTTTTGTTTCACTTCAGAAAATTTCTCTCTCCACAGAGATAGTGTGAGCAGAAATATATCTTGGGTCAGGACTTTCCAGCATGGGGTCCTTGTGAAGATCTTCAACCAAGAAGTGAGGAGGCCAGCACCAAGTCTTCATGGAATGTTCCTGAACTGTTTGGGCTTCTCTAACTCTGCCCCAGCATTTCAGTTTCAGCTTTAAGAGTTGTTCTATGAAATTCCCAAATAGGACTATCTGCTGGTGTTTACCAAACTGTCATAGGAAGTTCCCCAAATGTGCCAGACAATTACATTCTTCCTATGGCTCTGCCTTAGGAAACACTTTTTCCTCTGGACCCAAGAACTGTGTGGTGTATGGGCCTTGCCCTCTTTCTGCTTCCAGGAAGCTTGGGGCTGAGTTCTCTGGGGCCAATCGAAGCTGTTTATCTCTGCCTGGATTTTCTGGTGAAAATGTTCCTGTTCCCTCCTTAGTCATCATTTCTTGTCTTTCTGTTCCTGCTTTAGTGGGATCTGGATTAAATACATTGTTCTTAGTGTGAGTTTACCCAAACCACAGACAATGGTCACTTTCTTCCCTGTCATCTGTGAGGGCTGCTGATGGCTGTGCTTGGCTGTCACAGGGGGGCTGGCATGGACAGCAAGATGACATGACACTTTGAAGCAAGATCTGATTTCAGTTTACCTCACCAATGCCAGCCACCGCGTTCTCATCTAAAGAGAAGGTCAGCCATGCTGGCCCTTTGCTGGCCTGCTGAAAGTAAGAGATAAGGTCTGCAGGTTCCCACACCATGGCAAACAAGAGACCCAATGAATGTTCACATTTCTCTTTGGGGCAGTCTTGGTCTTATCTATGTTGTCCTGATGGATGTGTGGCTGACTCAGACCTAGCACATCGCCCTTGGGGTTTAAAGTTCCAAAGTTGTCATGTTGAAGCCTCTGATAGCTTTCTCTCTCTTCTGTGTCTTGTGAGTGATTGAAGGTTGAGGCCCCTGCTACCTGAAGCAGCTATCTCTTTCCTGAAAGCCTCTTATATGCACACCTTGGGCACATATATCTGTACACACATGTGTACATATACACACATATACATCAAGCCATTCTCCCCACACACATAAAAAACTGTGATACAATGCAAAATATGGATGATGCATGCATATAAAAAAAAGAGAAAGAAAGACAGACTAACCAATATTTCAAAGGTATTGTGCACAGGCATTTCTATAATCGTGTGGATCAATAGATGAGATCTAGAAGGACAAAAATGCAAACTGTCAGCTACCTATTGATATGGCAAGAATAGGGAAGCATCACTCATTTTTTACGTGAAGACCAGAGGCATCTCTTTATTACTTAAACTGTGAGAAAGAACAGTGTGAGCCACAGAGGGAGATTACTTTGGGCTGCTTTTCTTGGGAGAGGAAGAGCCTTGGGAGCATTCACACAGGGCTTCTGACTGGCAGGTTCCTCCTGCTACCTCCTCCAGCCACATATTGTTTTCTCCGAGCACTCTCAGCCTACCTCCTTGTTCATGTTGTTCTTTGTCTCCTATAAATGCCATGCCTCTAATTACTGATATCTGGCTTCCGTTGGGAGGACTAGGGTATGCTAGGGGTGGCTGGCTGCAACCCCCCTCAGCCAATGAGGAAAGCCTCACCAATCTCTGTCAGAGACTGGTGTCCTGATTCCCAGTCCCTTGGCCTCTCTGTGGAATCCCTCTGCGAAGGCTTTGCCTGGTACCCTAATACCAGTGGAATGTACTCACAGAGGGCCCATCAGGATCTCAGATGGATGAGGGAGAGGGATGCCTTAATCTCTTCTTGCTTTGGTGAAAGTAGGTACCACCTTGAGGAAGAAGGCAATGTGGGTCTCATAGACCTGCGATCACAGAATATCCTAGTGTATTCAATGGCCTGCTGAAGGTCAGGCCTGGGAATCAGGAGATAAATGGTCTGCGTAGACATTATGGCTAGAGCTGTTATTTGACAAGAGGGTAGAATCTATGCTTTCTCACTGACAGAAGACTGAGAACGTGTGAATGATGTAGGCAAGCAGCACTACCTGGTCCAGTTCAAAGTGGTGTCAAGTCAAAACCAAAATTCACCTGGCCCAAGTAAGTCAAAGGCCCAGATGCAAGGACAATATGACTGAATGACAGAAACAGGTAAGGCACTGGGGGTGTCAGAAGCCCATATAACATCCAGTTGGGTGAGTGAGCAGCTGCCCCACCCACAAAAACACAGCATGTGGGCTCCATGCTTTATGGTGTGAGTAAACATCTCTTGTGTCAGTGGGGCTGTTTTTCAGTGTCTGGCCTGTTCACATCACCAATCATACAAAACCAACCTATGAGCTCAGTGTTAAAAACCTGGAGAGATACCAAATAGCCCTTCCCAGTCTGGATACCATGTTCTAGAACATTCCAGTTGGAGACATAGGCTCCTATGGAATCTCCTTTGATGTTGAAATGAGTCAGCCTACTTCAGCAGATTCAAGCATGGCACAGCTCTATCCCCCAACTTTTATCTTAGCTGCTGCTGAACTTGGCCAACTTGGAGGGCTGTCTATTTTGGGGGGCTATGAGGAGACAGACTTTCTTGTCATTTTGACATCTGCAGGTTTTCCTTGGTTCGTTCCCTGTCCCCTCCTTTGTTGTTACCAGCATGCCACTTTCCTCTCTTTATAGATCATTTCTCTGCTCCTTTCCTCTGAGGATATGGTGTTATGATCTAAATATGAAAAGTCCCTCACAGGCTCAAGCTTTGAATGCTTGCTCCCCATCCTGTGGCTCTATTTTGAGGGCCGTCAGACTTACAGGAGATGATTCTTGACTGGCAAAAGTAGGCACCAGGGTCTTGTTTCGGAAGGTGAAAATAGCCCCTGGTTCTGCTGGACCTCTCTGCATTCTGCTCCCTGACCTGTGGGCAGCTACTGCCTCCTGCTCTTGTCTGCAAAGGCAGAGCCGGCTCACCGTACCTTCCCCACTCTGAAGGACTGCACCTCTTGAAACTGTGGGCCAAATACACCACCTCCTACTGCCTCCATTTTTAGTTGTTTCCATCAGGGATCTGGGTCACAATGACACAAAAGTCATTGGTATTTATGCTGGCCACATTTAAGGTCTATTCTGACCACCCAAGCCTGTCTTTCCATAAGACCCTTACTTTGGGATGGGGAAGGTGTCTCAGCCAATAAAATCCTTGCCTTGCAAACATGAGGACCTAAGTTGAGTCCAAGAACCCAAGTGTAAAAGGTCTCCTGTGCTAGCATGCACGTGTGATTCAATCACTGGGGAGGTAGAGAGGGAGGCTTCCTGAGGCCCCCAGCCTTGCGTAATCAGAACCATCAAGGCAAGTGAGAGGGACATAGTAGGAGCTTGGCATGGTAGTACAGACCTTTGATCCTAGCACCCGAGAGGCAGAAACTAGTGAGTCTTTAAGTTGTGGCTAGCCTGGTGTATATAGGGAGTTCTGGGCCAGCCAGGGCTATAGTGTAAGGTCTTGTCTAAAAATAAACAAAATCCTAAACAACAAAGCAAACAAACAAAGAACTCAAAATAAGGTAGAGAGTGCTTGAATAATGACAGGTGCACCCATCTCCTAGCCTTTAGCATTTGTGTGCGTGTGTGTGTGTGTGTGTGTGTGTGTGTGTGTGTGTGTGTGTGTGTGTGTGTGTAAAGGAGATGAATCTGAAAAGAAAAATAAAAGGGCCCAGGAGAACAAGAATAGAGATGGCCAGTATCAGCTCCTTCGCACTGGTGGATAATAAAGATGATCTGTGAAAGCACAGAAGGCGGAGTTCAGTGATCCAGCAAGACCAGCAACCAGGGAGAGAGAGACTGTGGCCTATCCTTTGTGTCTAAGCCTGTGCTACCGCTTGCTGTGGACAGTCGGCAGCTCCTCAGCCTGGACCTTTTAAGCCACGAGCTGATCCAGGCATTGGCCCTCAGGGGAGGCAAAGGTAGCAGGGCCTCAGCACAGGGAAATGAAACCTGCCAGATTCCAGGCTTTTGGTTCTGTCCCATCCATCCTCAAATATTCCTCTCCACAAGCTGGGGAAACAGACTCCATTTCCACAAGCCAACTCTTTATGATTCAGGATCTGGCTTCCTCTTCTGGTCTTTCCAGCTCTCAGGACTGAACCAAAATGTCCCTGCTTTCCAGCTGTCACCTTATCCTTGAGGCTGACTAGGGGACAGATGAGAAACTTACCTGCTGAGCTATTTTCTGAACTGTCTCCCTGCTTACTCTGTCAGGGAGACAGCCTGGCTTTCCCAGACTGTGTGTGCAGCAGGGCTGAGGGAGCCCTTCATAGTTAATTATATTTGCTTGCAAAATAGATGTGTACTGAGATATACAGCATTCCTGGAGGTGATGCTCTGGCAAGCAGAATGAATGATGGTACTGTCTCCCTTCAGAAACTTCCAGGGCCTTAATCTTGCACAGACTGGTGGATGATGCTGAGCCCAGAGCTTCAGAATGAATCTTTGGCCTGGTTGGATGCATGTCAGTCTCCCATTAAGAGTTTTGGTTGTTGAGTTCTTAGAAAGTTATTTGTTCTTCAGAGTTTGTGAGTTAGTACAAAATGAACTGTCTACTCAGAAGCGGAGACCCCAGGCTGCAGGCTGGTTCAGTCAATCATTCATTCATCTTTCTATCACCAGGGGGTGTCTGCTGTGAGCCAGACACTGTGGATTTAAAGAAGAAAAGAGTTTAGCCTCTGTCAGCTCCCAGGGAATGCTCTGGCTGACCAGTTAGTGGGTGACAGGCATACAAACAGCCTCCTGTGGCCCTTGGGCTCTGTGCAGGAGACGTGGGCTGAATAAGACAGGGGGACAGGGCAGCCATACACTAGGAGAGTGCAGGGTGCCTTGCTGAGGAGGGTGATTCAGAGGTGGTTGAATAGGCACTGTTTCCTACATGGAGAGATCCAGGACTCATCAAGTGTTGGGTCTGGTGGGAGGGGCAGAGCTGAATATGCTCTTGGTCTGAGAAGATGCCCAGGTATCACGCAGGGTGGACAAAGGAGGCAGGAGACAATAGGGAAAGAGATGAAGGGTCACAACATCTTTTTGTGTTGAAAGAAAACAGGGTGATGGTCAAAACATAGGCGCAAAAGAACAGTTTGGTCATTGGTGACAGGGACAGGTGCCTGTAGGAGATGAGAAACTGGGACCACAGATAGGGGGAGGATCTCTCAATGGCTGGACAAGATAACATGAAGGAGGGCTCTGCCATGGCTCAGTTGAGAGGGCAGGGGAGATGACAGCATTGCCCCAGACTTGCTTGAGAACTAGGAAGGGTAGAAAGCCATTAATGTCTAAGGCGATGGGACTATCCCTTACTTCCTTCAGGCAAGTGACAGCCGCTGTCCCAGGAGCAGAGTCAGAAGGAAACCTGAGGGTGCAAATCTCACTTGTAGAGGACTGGTACTCTGTGGGTGAGCACAGGAGGAAGGCAGGGGGGAAGGATCAAGCCTGTGCCCACCCCTCCAGGTTACACAGCTTCAAGGGGTTCCTGCCTAGTCCCCGTAGGAACTCAAACAAGGCTAAGAGAGTCAGTGAGTGGCAGGCCACACCAGCTGGGTGAGCTGCCAGCAATAATCAGAGAGAGCTGGAAGATGGGTATGCAAGGGATGTCAGCTTGTGAGTGTGGTGGGGGGGGGCCTAAGGGGTACCGGGAAGGAGGAAGTAAACTAAATATTAAGAATAAAAAATATTAAAACAGTGCAGTCTCAATCATCTATGATGCCCTGGAGGAAGGCTCAGGGGCCAGTTAGCCCTGCATACTTTCATTGACACAGCAGGCAGGGAGACATGAAGCTGACTGCAGGCTGCATGCTTGGACACGACTCTGTTCCTAGTGGTTTGGGAGGCTGCAAATACATGATGAGATCTTACACTGAAACAACAGATCTATCCCATCAAGGTGCAAAAGTACATTGACTCCCTCCCTCTTTCTGTCTCTTTAGACTACCATGGAGCGTGACCTACAGGCCCACCCTGGAAGGGAAGGAGGTGGGAACAGGTCAGATGAGGTCAAGCAGATGGGCAGTGGAGTTGAGGAATGGGACTGGATGGAGGAGCTCAAGTAGACACAGATAACTCTTCTGCTGCCCAGGATGATCTGGCGTAGACTGGCACACTGTAGACTCCCGGATGGTACTCATCTAGTATGAATTAAGGAAGATGAGGTCCTTGGATGGAAACACCCAAGAAGTCACTTTGGCCATTTTCCTTGATGGCATAGAAGGATTTTGTGCATGAAGTTAAATTTTGAACTGTGAGCACGTGCCCATTCTGAGGACAGTCTGGCATAAGATACCTTCTCAGTAGGTCAGTGTAGATGTGGAGAGGAAGCCACCAGAATGGTCGCAGTGTCCCGAGTAGCCAACACTCTTATCTCTGTTTTCCAGGAAGTGCCCATCTCTGCAGTGTGGTGTTTATCTGCTGGGGGAGGGCAGAGGACTGAGGATTTAGAAGACCTATCTAGGAAGTCTTGGGGATGGTGGACTTGTATGCAGGGAGCAGGCCCCTGTGGGTTTCTCATTTCTGAAGCTGAGCCCTGCTTAACCACAGTGGTCACATCTGCCAGAGACATGACTGAAGAATGGCAGGTTCCATCTCTCCATCCAGAAAGCATTCCATTTCCAGAATGTTTTGGCCCATTCTGGTTGTGGTGAAAAGTGGAATATGGGGTGTGGAGGTTGACTTCAGTGCTGGCCACCCTGATCTTGAGCAACATTCCCAATGTCTTTGTGTCTGTGAACCATTTAGTTTTGATGCCAGATAGGATTTTCAGGATCCAGATTTTGAGAAAGCTACAGGCCTCGGTCCTAGGGACTTCTGAGGTCCACAGAGGCAGCCTCTGGTATGGGAACTGAAATCACCAGAGGTGGAGGTTTATAGTGAAAAATGTTTGGGTAAGGGTACAAGGTCAAAGACAAGCTTTCTACATACTCCTTATATGGGAGGCACACGTGGACAGTAGGTTGCAGTGATGACCATGTTTCCATTTTTATGCTCAGAAAAGTGGGAGGGAGATCTTGGAGTGTCCTGGGTGACAAATGCACACTCCAGTAAGTATGATCAGCACAAAGTCCCCCTCCCCCCAGCATAGTATTAGCCTCAAGGCTATGCCTTACCAAAGCTGTGTGGCCGGTAAAGTGGGGGGCACAAAGAGAGAGGTTACAGCCACAATGGGCAGAGAGCTGGGGGCTGCCACCGAGAGAGAACAATACCTCCACCATCAAGGAAGAGGGGTCCAGATTGCCTGGGCTCCTGGTCTACTTATTGGCTGCTTCTTGGTTCTTCCTAACTTGATCCTGTTAGCGTCTCCCTAGCCATTCAGCTATACAGAGTCCCATCATCGACAGGCTGAGCATCCTTGATATTTTCTTTCTTAATAGTTTTTAGCTTCATAATCTGTTTATGAACTACTCTGGGATAATGAAGCCCAAGAGAGGAGATGGTAAGAGAGGAGCTGTCAGTGGCAAAGAACTTAAACAGTGAGGGAGGAGCTGTCTAAGGCCCGAGGTAGACAGAGATGGTCCCCAGCAGGCTGGCAAGCCTCTGGCAGGGTGGAGTCTCATGACATGGCCACTGGACCTGAGCCTTTTGCTAGTGATTGTGTTGGTGGGAAGGAAGAAGTGGGCTCCTAGGCATTCTAGGGTGGTCCAGCCCACGCCACCTCCTGCAGCAATGCCCTCATTTTCTATTCTGCTCCACCAGCTAAGAATCAAAGCCCTCTCTTGAGTGCTGAGAGAATAAACTCTCTGCTTCATGGAAGCTAATTTACCTACCCCATGCCCTTGGCTGGCCTGTGTCCTGTGTGGAAAGAGCCTTGATAGTGGATGAAGGCTCAGGGAAGGAGCTGAAAGGGACCCTTTCTCAGGACCCTGCTAACGTGGCGTGGCTTAGGTACTCAGCACTGTGGCCGTATAAGCTGGTTAGACAAGGGGCCATTTGTCACCATCATCATTTTCCAGGAGCACCCTCAAGGCAGCTCCTTTCTAGTATTCAGGAGCCAAGTTCCCAGCATCTCTCTCAAGAAAGATGGAGGACCAGCCCCCATGGTGTTACTCTGAGAATCTGGCCAGCTCTCAAAGGCACATCACTCTGTGTGGCAGGTCTCTGTTGCTACTGGCTTCCAGATTAGCTTGGCCAGGCTCTGGGAGGGGCAGCCCTGGGCCTCTGAGAAGCAGAACTATAGTTAGGGCATGGGAGACTGAACAGAATAAAGCAGTTGACCCAATGAAGTCCAGAAGTTTGAAGTCTCTACCATCATATCAGTTCCTTCTGGGTCCCACAGACCCCATTGTTTCACAGACAGGCCAGAAGTCTAGGGCACTAGCCCCAGGGAGGACTTTTTCTGCACCATCTTATAGAAATGCCCCTGGGTCAGCCCCTCCATATTGCAATTTCATTTAAGATTGAGGGGTAAGAAAGACCTCCTGTTGCTTAGAAATGATTTGACAGAGCCTATGTGGTAGCATTGAAGGTTGAAGCCTGTTCTCTGTCTTCCCCTTGCTGATTGTCACCCTGTCACTGGTGGCCACTGTGATTCATCTTGCTGTCTTGTCCATTCATTACCTGCCCTCTCCATGACCTCCTCTGGGATCTCAAAATGTCAAGGTCAGGTGTCTCTCTTCATCTGGTTTGCTGTTGCATTCCACACACCTAAGGCCGTACCTGGCTCCTGCTGATGTTCATAAATACTGTTCATTGAAGGAGTGAAGCCGGAGTGGGAGTTGGCAGGCCTGATGTGAGATTTTGCACTTAGCCTCTGTGGTTTTGATGAAATGATTTAGGGCTTTCCAGCAATGATTTCTTACTTGCAAAATAGTCAGAACAGTGGAGGCAGCAGTTGCCTTTGCAGGGTACATACCCCTTTCCCTCTGCTGTTCTAGGAGCCCCCTCTGCTGTTCCAGGAATCCCCCTCTGCTGTTCCAGGAGCCCCCCTCTGCTGTTCTAGGGGTCCCCCTCTGCTGTTCCAGGAGCCCCCTCTGCTGTTCCAGGAGTCCCCCTCTGCTGTTCCAGGAGCCCCCCTCTGCTGTTCTAGGGGTCCCCCTCTGCTGTACCGGGAGTCCTCAAGGGCACAGAAATGACTTTTCTTTATAAAATCTAGGCTTGTGACAGAACTACAATCAGTTAACCAGTTAAGTGTTATAAGAGAGATGCCACCAGCATCAGCAAGCAGGCTTCTTGTGGTACACAGAAGCAACCTTAGAAGCAAGGAAATCTTCAAAGGGGGAGGTCACTGCTCAGCTGGTAATGCCCATGTAAGGTCAGATATTTGGACACAACAGCTCATTCTGCCAGAGTCAGGTAGGGCCCTCTTGAGCATGATAGGTTCCTCCTTGTGGATTAGACATCACTGTCATGAGATCTGGGTGTGAGCACATGTATTAGGGGTCATTGTTCACACACAGTCCAGTCTGACACATAGATTGCTGTGGCTGCGGCTATGGCTGTGACTGGCTCTGTGCCTGTGTTGGTGACCATCACACCAGTCCCCTCTGGAATCTAGCCCCCCGGGATTCTGTACCCACCATCACCTCCTTGAGTTTTGCCATGTCTCATGGCTCAGAATCTCACATGGGAAGTCACGAGGCTGAGCCAAGAGCAGGCTATCTGGGGACACGATTCTAGATGTCTTTAGTCAATTTTCCTGAAGGAAATATTTGACAATCTGTGAGTTCAGGAGATGGGTAATGTGGTGTCTCAAGAGGGCAACCATTCTTGCTCACAGCCTGCTGAGTCAGCATCCTTGCCCTGGCCCTGCCCTCAAGATTTATATGGCTGCTTCAATGATTCAAAACTCTTAAGTGTCTAGACTGCTTGGTGGGTCTGGAGAAGGCAAGGGAGCTGACAGTCCTTAATGGCACTTGGTGGTAGGAACCTCTCTGCACATAACCAATGATTATAGCTATACAGAGAGGAATGAGTCACTGAGCATATTTATACTAAGCTCCACTTATATTTCAACAATGCACCAGGAAACCGAGCTCACCCCAGCTTAGATCTGTGCCCATCTCTGTGGCAAGACCATGTCCTTACTGCCTTTGAGTATCCCATTTTAGGGAATGACTGAGTCATTTCACTTTTACGTCTAGAGAGGTCTGGCTATCCCACATTCCTATATAAGCTCTCATCACTGTAACCCATTGCGTGTATGGTGCGTGCGTGCATGTGTGTGTGTGTGTGTGTGTGTGTGTGTGTATGTGTGTATGTGTGTGTGTGTAGTGTGTGTGTGTAGTGTGTGTGTGTGTGTGTGTGATGCTGTGGATCGATTCTACTGCCATGAACATACTAAGTAAGCACTCTACCACTGAGCTATGCTCAGAATAATTTTTCACCTATACAAGAGGGAATTTAAAGCAGAGGCAAGGGTGAGGTTGAGCTTCTCATTGTCTCCTTCTGCCCCCTCCCCCTTTTTAGATTCATCTCCTCTCTTGATTATCCTGATTCACAACACACATACACACACACACACACACACACACACACACACAGAAGTTGTCCCTCACCTCAGATCAGAGCTTAGAAATTCACCATTTGTTTTCTATCAGCAGAAAAATGGATGCTTGCTGTAAAATGCATCTCCTATCCTTCTTGACACTTGGGGTCCGTGGGAAAGGCCGGGGATGAGTATTTTGTGGTGGGCTGTTTCTATGAGGCTTATGAGAAAGATAAAACACGAGGCCCCTCTGTGTGTGTAAGAAAGATAGTCATGGGTCGGCTTCGGAAAGGGCTGAAAACAACAGACCCTGTCAGCTTAACCATTTCTGCAGGAAAGCAGGGGATAATGAACACCCACTGGGCATCGGACACCACACTTGGCTTGTCAGTTGCATTATCTTATCCAATCCTAGCAACCTGTGATTTAGACCCTTTATGCGCTGTTTTACAGGAAGGAGGCTCCCCATCAGACCCCATTCTGGAAATCACACTCCAGACCCATCTGCCAAGTCTTTCTGTGATGCTTAGCACTATTCCTGCCTTCCACATTCATCCAGCAAGAGTTAAGGATGCCTGCCTGGATGTGTTCATGGCAGGGGGTGTTGGTGAAAGATCTAGAAAAGGTACCCTGGGCACAAACACTGGATCCAGTGAGGACTGAAGCCCCAGGAAGCAGTGATGGAAGGAAAATTCATTGCAGCTACAGAAATGTGGCCGCATCAGCCACGCCCATGCCTTAGCACCTACTAACTGTGTGAGAGGCTGACACCTGCAGCCTGACACCAATACTTGGATCTGAATGGGCACAAGCATTGACATACCCCTGGCTTTCGAAAGAAGTGATGTCCTCAGAGAAAGTGATGGTCAGGAGGAGCATTGCTGCTCTCCTAAAGAAAGCACTTTCCTGGGGGCAGCGAGCAGCTGGAGTCCCAGAACCCACTGACAACAGCCTGACTGGAGACTGGCAAGCAAGGCATCTCCCAGCATGTCTTGTCACTTCTCTCCACTACTGTGTTGCCTCCCCTTTGGGGACCACCCGGAGGGCTTCTGAATGTTCCTCACACTCCAGGATTCAGCTCTTTCTTTGTTTCTCTGTCATTGTCTTCCTATTCTGAAATGTGGGCAAATGATTAAGAATTTGGCAGGTTAATTAACTTCCCGTATTTTATTTTCTCCTCCACTTTCCTCCATCTCTAAGTAGATGACAGGCTGGCTATGATTTATCTGCTCCGTTCTTGTCACACTTTCTATTATAATTCATTCTGTCTTGGGCCAGTGATCTGGAGACCTCCATGTCTCTTCCTAAATTTCTGTAGTGTTTCTGGGGGGGGGGTTGGTGCACGTACCTTCTCTTTGTGGATCCACACTGCCTTCCCAGGGGCAGTGAGGCGAAGCCCCTAGCGCCTGTGACAGCTGACATATTCTGCAGGAGCTGTGGGGTGATTGGAACTAAATGAGATTTATGATCGGTCTTCATGCATTAGGGCTGCCTCAGATCCCAGGTGAGCCCACACCAACATGTCTTCCTTAATTAGTGGGAGAAGCATCCTCACTCAGTTAGGGGAAGTGAACTTGGGTGGAAGCTGCATCTTTGGTTCCAGGGTTGGTGCCAAGACCCCAGTGGGTGGGCAGGCAGCTTGTTATTATGGGCAGCAGTGTGGATGGGTGATGGGTGCTCTATGGGTGTCCAGAAACTACCAAAACATTCTTGTTCTAGCAGGGTCAAAACAGAATGGAGTTTTGCTTTGCACTAAGGATGTATTAGGAATCTGCAGCTCCTGTCTGTCTGTCCTGTCTGTCTGTCTCTCTGTCTGCTATTCTCTGTCACTGTCTTCTTCTTGCTGTTCTTTCTTGCTGTGTATATTTCCCTGAGTGATGGACTACAAGCAGCAAACTAAATAAATCTTTTTCTCCTCAAGTAGCTTTTGGTCATGGTGTTTATTACAGCAATAGAAAGAAAATGAGAAGTTGACCTTGGATCAAGTAATTGGAAGCTTCCAGAGTTGCACAGGGAAAGCTGTCTGATGCTTCCTATGAAGGGTGAGGTCCTAGATTCTGCTCCATAGGGACCATCCTATAATTTCTGTCACTTGGGGACAACATGTACACGGTAGGGCTGACTCTGCGCTGGTTAGAACCTTGGTGTAGAGCTACATAGTCTCATGTCATTACTGAGCCCATGAGGCACCCAGGGAATGCCCTTTCACAGAGTTGAAACTGGTAAACACTCATAGATAAAGAGCAGATTGAAAGACATCAGTTACTCCTTCCCAACCTCTGCCTCCACCAGCCTTTAGACTCTCTGCATTGCTCACTCAGTATCATTGTTCTAGAGCTCAGCTCCACACACATCCTCTTCACCAGCCCATCTGGCTTCTTGGTAGACTTCTAATAATTCCTCAAGACCCTATTGCAATGTGCCCCCATAAAAAGACCCGTTCTTGATCTGTTAGCCATGGTCCTGTCCTACACTCTCATCCCAGAGCTACACAAGACATTCAGGCCAGCACAGGTAGCCACCCAGAAAAGCTGTCCAATTAGAACCTCTGATGAACTCCTCTCCAGACATTCCTGTGATACCATTGAAGGTCTTGTCTCTGTCTTTAATGGCTCCATCCCTTCCACCTCCGTCTGAGCTCAGCAATGGTGAGAAGCCACAGAAAACACTAAAAGGTAGACTTTTCTAACTGAGTCAAGAGGAAAGAGAGGGACTGAGACATACAGAGAGAATTGTTGCTTTCCTGAACTTTAAAAACCTCATACAATGCACATATCATAAGGTTTACCCATATCACATGTACATTGTTATCTGTATTCACACAGTTGTGTAGATGCCAGCCCTCTAATTCCAGAACATTCTTACCATTTAACAAAGAAATCCTTTATGAATTACTTTTCACATCTCTCCATCCAGGTTACTTTCTAATTATAGCATTACAGGACACCAAGACATCATGCTTTGGCAGAAGACATACATGCAACTTAAAGCACATTTTACTTAGATTTTGAGTTATATAAATCAGCCCAATGTCACAGAGTTCTCTAGCACAGCTGGGCTCCTGTACACACGGTGTCTAGTGCAAGGAGCATCCTGGAGTGAATATCTAAGGCACTCAGTGTACTCCCTGGCACACAGGAAGCATCATAAACATGCTAATGAGTTCAGTGGCAGCCTTATTGGGAGAAGCAGAATTTAGGAAGTGAGGACAGACTTTTGGGATCCAAGTTTTCCCTAGAAGTCTCCAGTGGAAAAATCCCTTCTGTGCTGTGGAGGCCAAGTCCCAGATTTGAAACACAAGGGAGTCCTTGAGAAGACACCTCCTCATTAAGACCAGAACATATTCCTAGCTCCTCCCTAGAGAACAACCATGGATGAAAACCAACTCTGAAAAAAATCCTCCAAATGCAAAGGGAAATTACAGTGCTGGACTGTAGTCATTTCTTTCTTTCTTTCTTTTTTCTTTCTTTCTTTTTTTTAAAGATTTATTTATTATATATACAGTATACAGAAGAGGGCACCAGATGTCATCATAGATGGCTATGAGCCACCATGTGGTTGCTGGGAATTGAACTCAGGACCTCTGGAAGAACAGCCAGTGTTCTTAACCTCTGAGCCATCTCTCCAGCTATAGTCATTTCAAAGTGGACTCTTTCCATTTGCTCCTAATTTTGTTCTCCCAGGGCACACTCCATTACCAATGATGTATGTTTACTGACCAGCCCAGCATCAACGCTATGGAAGGCCTCTGACATGCTGGGTGGTCTCATGATGGTGATGCTGTCCCTCAATGCTCAACAGAAGACTTGAGTCAATATGGGACCTCATGTAAAGTTTACAGAAAACACTGACATTGCAAACCTGATTTTGGAATTTGCAGTTAGGTGATGAGGCCAGCATGTTTTGTAGGAAGAGCTCATGTTGAGAACACTACTGCAGGGGACCATCTGCAGGTGCGTTTGGAGGCTCTGAGGGAAAAGTCATATAGCATCCAGGGCAGATGGCCTGGCTTCTGGTGGTCAGCTGCAGAGTGAGCACAGAGGACTGGGGAACTGCAGGCTGCAGGGGTCTGGTCCCAGTGGGAGTCACCTGGGTAGAATAGTTTAACAGAAGTTGCCAGTGTGGAAGAAACACTCTAGCTCACATCCCAAAGCAGGTTAGGGTTTGCATTTACAAGTGTTCCCGGTAAGCGGTAAACTTCACATAGCTTCCATGTTGTTGAAAGTTTTGCATTCTACAGAGCAGGGACAACCTCACAGTCACAAGAGGGATTCTTTTCAGATAGGCTAAAAACAACTCTCCCCTGGGCCAGGTAGGCAGCTGCACTCAGGGCCCTTTGACATGATGGAGACGGGCATAAGCTCCAGCTGCAGTTGTGAGGATTCAAACATGCTGGGCATTGTAAGTCTGCTTCTCTCTGTATGTTCCCAAGACATCAAGTAGAGCACCCAGGACCAGGAGTATTGCTTCCTTTGTGGGTGCTTGACTCCAGCAGCCAGCCATTCAGCATGGGGACATCAGAGTATGACCTTTGGAACAAGACTGGCATGGATCTGCTGCCCAATTTACCCTCCATGGACATCATGGCTGTAGAGTTTTATTGATTCTTTGAGAAAAGATTGATGACAAACATTGGCTGTGAAATTCCTGAAATAGCAGTGTGTAGAGAAATCCTTGGTGAGAAACCCTTCGGGATCACTAGAAATGTAGAGCATGCTGGAACTGGCTAGAATGCATTCTTTGGGCTGGGGGCAAACTGTTCTTCCCAGAGAATAACTAGTGGCTCTATGGTGTCTCCCCAAAAATATGAATAGAGAGAAAATATTTTTGTCACATCCAGAATGCTGATCTTCAAGGAGTTAGACAGCCTGGACTCTGTTCACTACCATGCAAAACAAAGCACACCAGAAGAATGAGCTCTTTTGTATAGGAAATGCAATTCAAAACAAAAGTTAGATCCATGTAGGAACAAATGCTTGCTTGGCATCTGACATCCAAGGGTCTCTGTGTCCTTATTGGTTACTTAGTGTTAGTGCCGTCAATGCCTCTGTAAAGGGTCAAACGCTGAGTCATTGTGTCACATAGAAACAGAGCAACAAACTCAAGCACACAGCACATGTGGTGGATCTGGCTTGGTAGGCTGGGGCGGGCCTGGAAGCAGCAGTTTTTCTAAGTCCACAGATGATGCTGATGTACTCATCTGTTGAAAAAATACTGCCTCAGTTGATGTCACACAGGCTCCTTCCAAAGGAGAGGCCCTTCAGTGGCTTCCAGATTATCCCAGAGGTTCAAGACAACAGCCCTGAAGTGGCTGACTCAGGGCTGGGGTCACGTTCTTCCTCTCTGAGTCACTGTATTGACCTGTAACCCTCTATTGGTACAACCCAGATGTGGACTCCCAGCTTTATTCCAGGGAGAACAGTTTTCGCATTCCTAGGCTGGACTCGCTTTATGAAGAACTATTTAGATTGGAGTGGTTTTGGAGAAGGGGAAATAGCCAGAGGTAGGGGTGGGGGGTGACAAGGGGGTTGGATTTAAAAGAAGGCCTTATGAAAGTATGGAAGCTTGCTGCTTCTGTCTCTGAGGGCTGAGTCAGGAGGCTCCATTGGTTTCATAACCTGACTTTGGTTTGTCTAAGTCACACCCTTTAAAGGAAGCCTTGGCTTGACTCAGAGATATGCTCTTGTCTACTAAACACCAGTCTGATCTTGTTCAAAAACAGCAAATTAAAGGTCCAAGCATTTGGGGCTCTTTTCTTCCCTAGGCTTCAAACCTTGTTTTTTTCTGAAGTTTGCATATTCCAGTATTGCAGCCCAACAGGTAAATGGCTCTGAACTCAACACCTCAAACACCTTCTAGGCTCTGATTTGGGGGGATATGCTAGAAGAAAAAGCTGTTGATGGGTCAAGAGAGATGGGGCCTTTGACTGTGGTCCTGTATGAGATACAGCTTTCTAGTAGTTTGATGGGCCCTTGGCTATCACTGCATCCAATGGTTCTTAGAGAGAGATGGATCTATTGTCACTCAGTCTCCTGACAAAACCTGAGAGATTTACTTGGTCCTGGAGATACCCTTTCTCTTCACTCCCCTCCCCCCATTCACCGGATTCAGCCCTGGACGTATACTCTGCACCCAAGTTTGCCTGAACCAAGTAGAGCCAACATTTCCTAGCATTGAGTATGTGAAGTGGGTCATCCTAGCCCAGCCCTTGAGCTCTGGAGGGTACTGCATTGATCATTACATTATTTGGATGAAGGGTCTTGTAGGCATAAGTAAGTTAAGATTTACAATGCCCAGTGGTTCTTATTAAAGATACAGAAGGAGATACAGATGGCACATAATCATGAAGGGTAGAGGCTGGCACGATGAGCCCATGAGTACAAGGAATTCCTGGATTCTTCCCTGTCATCTCTGTGGGGACCACCCCTATGCATGCATCTCTTAGAAGACTTGTGTCCTTCCAGCGCATCAGGCTTTCTGATGTTAGATGCAATCCAAGTTGTGTTGTCAACACACACACACACACAAACACAAAATGAGGGAGCTATAAACACAGAGGCTGGGATCTTAGAGGAGGGCAGATGGGTATATGTGGAATAAGGATGCTTAGAAAGAAACACAGATCCATTCAACATCAGCTATCTTCTTCCTCTCCCACATCACTTCCATCCAGACCTTGGAGTCCAGCCAGGGTTCTGCTTTGTGGACATTGCAGAAGGACTGTTAGATGACATACCCCACTTCAATCCACACCTCCACCCCTGTCTTCACAAGTATCTAAGCATCAACACATCATTTTACACATAAACAGGGCCCCACATTTGGCTCCTGTACTAGACGCCACACCAATAGCTTTAAGGTACCCATTCTTTCATACCGGCTTTGCCATTCTCCCTGTTCAAACTCTCAAACCCAGGCAGCTATGACTCATCCAACCTCAGCCTTTACCTCTACTTGGTCATAGGACTGGACTGCACACCTCTATTGCCTCCTACAACGAGACTTCAAATTCCCTCCCTCAACTCCCTTCTGTGAAGATGGATTTATCAAGTTGATGTGAGACATCTGTGAGTTCTGGCAGAGCATCTTAGTGGCTTTCCCATGCTCCTGTCTCATGTGTGCAGAAGTGAACTCTGGGACATGACTGATGTCAGTGGCCCCTTTCTCACAGAATGACCTTCAGCACTCTAATGCTGCTGACAACATAGTATTAGCATTCCTGAGAGCAATAATTCTACATTTATCCTGAGTGAATTTTCACAGTGACCTTGAATGTGTCTACAACAGAACCCTAATTTCCAGAGATGTTCAGATTATGCATTTGTCATAGTTTAGCTTTTAACCCATAAAGCTGACATTCCTGGCAAAGGTATTGTCTTTGGACTTAACTTTTGATAAAGAGGCAGTTCCATGTAATGTGAACATTTCTAAAGATTTTATTAAGAGGCAACTCAAGACTTTGAGAGTGGTAGATCTATAGCTACATTGCTTTTTTTTTTTAATTAAAGCTCTTTGCAAATTTCATCATAACCTTTTGTGGAGGGGATCCTGGAACTTTCTCTATATTTTATGGTGACATTTTCAGGGAAGGTCATTTCCAGCAAGATGAGTCAACAATGGATTCCCTGTGCCTCCTCCATCCACAAGGCAATGGAGCCCCAAATTTATCTTGTGATTTTTATCCCCCTGTATAAGTCAGAGAACTCTCCTTTATATCATCTATCACAATGAGATGCTCTAGTCATGTGCCCTGATGTAGAGGGTCAGATGAGACACAGGTTGGACACATTATTCTTGCCAAATAGTAACCACAGAGAAAAATAATTAAAGAAGACACACAGCAACCTTTCCCCAGTTATGGAGAAGGGCCATCTTGACTTCAGACACAGAGTTCAAGTGACATGTAGTTGGAAGCTAAGCAGTACTTCACAAGGATGTGTGCTTGTGTGTCAGATATGGTGCATCCTTCTCCAGAAGGACTTCAGAGCTATGAGCCAGCAAAGGAATACCACAAGACCTAAAATAACAATTTCACTGTGAATCATGGGAAGTTTCATTCTCAAAATAAAATTTCTCCAGCCATGATGTCATTTAATTACTAATTAAAGCAATTATATCCTCCTCTTGTAATGTTCTAAAAATGTTATTGTTGCAGCCCTAAAGCTGACGGAATTCACTGGATCACACTGGATGACAGCAGAGTTCTGAGATCAACAGTCAAAATTGGCATTTGAGGCAAAGAGCCATCAATGCATGCTGGATTCCCTGGGGGAGCTGGGGGTAGTTGTTGGGGGAGACAGGCTGACATACACTGTCCCTCTCCCCTCCCCAACCCCTTTCTGAGTTCTGTCCCTCATTCTCCTCATGCCCAGAGCGTTTTGCTCACATTCATATTTTGTGGTTTGTTTATTGAATTTTCCATCCATCTTTGAGGAAGTTTGAACTGTTATTCATATTTCGTGTTTGTGGGTTGTGTTATTTGTCATCAGAGTCCCTGGTGTGTTAGGATGGTCCTTCTTTGGCTGTTGGTCTCTCTCACTTGTGTGTGTATACCTATGTATGTATGTGGGGGAGGGGCACTATTAGGAGGTGTGGACTTGCTGGGTTAGGTGTGGCTTTTTATTGGAGAAAGTGTATTACTGCGGGCAGGCTTTGGAGTCTCCGATGCTCAAGCCAGGCCCAGTGTGACATTCTCTTCTCGCTGCCTATGGATTCAGATGTAGAATACTCAGCTACCTCTCCAACACGAAGCCATCATGCTTCCCTCCCATAACGATAATGAACTAAATCTCTGAACTGTAAGCCAGCCCCAATGAAATGTTTTTGTTTGTCAGCGTTGCAGTTAATGGACAGTGTAAAACCATAACTAAGATAGCCATTCACCTATCTTCTTTGACTTAGGGTCTCTCAATGATCTGACACTTGCCAAACAGACGAGGGTGACTGACCAATGAGCCCTGGGGACCCACCTGTCTCTTCCTGGGTGTGTACCATCATGCTTGACTTTTGTTTACTCAGGTTCAGGCAATCCAAAGACCAGCCATCTCCCAGCTCTCTACTTTGACTTTGAATGGAAACCCACAAGGTCTCCAGCACCTAATGAGAGCCTGGCCTGCAGGCTCTGAAAAAGAGTGAGCTAGGAACTAATTATGTGGAAGTTTTAGAAATAGACTGGCATAGTGGAGGAATGTCTAGAAAAAGAAATAGCTGTGCCATGAATGGTATAAATGATGGTTCCCCTATGCTGTCTTTCTCCACCCACCCATCAGGGTGTCAAATGGGTCAACCATACTCTTCCTGCAGAGGGGCAGGCTTCTCACAAGGGAACCCTGGCTGGGCTGGGATGAGGCTGTGCTCCAAAGTAATGTGAATTTTATTACCAACTTCTGACAAATGTTATATGTATTCATAATGGCAGATAATGTGAGTAATGTAACCTGTGCTCATAATTCTTCTAAGGTATCTGTTCTCCAAATATTGTTTTATCCAGGGGGTGCCGCCTCCAAATACTTGAAGCAACTTCTGAAAGAGCCGGGTCTTCAGATCTCAGAACAAAACATGAATTGTGGGTTGATGCTGCAAACAAATCGACTCCACTGTTTTCTTTGCTTCATTCTACATTTCTTGATTGGCTGATTCTGTGCACATCCAGCTATTTCCTTATCCTGAAGCATGCAGACTTCTGACTGCCCCAACCTCATCTACTTGTTGGAAATTTCTATCAAATAACAGCTTTAATAGCTCTACAAACTAAAACTTAAGGTGTCTGTTAGGGTTAGGAGAGGTCTTCTGTTTAAGGCTGGATAGTAAATATTGTAGGTGTGGAGCCACAGGATGCTGTTACAGCTTTTAAACTCTATCACCAGTGATACATGGTTAACTTAATCTGTGTCCCACTAAAGCTTTATGTACAGACAATTGGTGGGTGCACTTGGTTGAAGCTACAGTTTGCCAGGTCCTGCACAGGGTGTTGAATTTGGAGATGGAGGCAAAAGTGGACAGTATGTCCAGAGCCCAGAACTCAGCAAAGTCTACATTATGAAACTGCCACATGGTAAATGCTGAGTGTGTCAAAATAATACACGGCTTGATTATCAGGTTTTTGAGGGCTTATAAATATTCATAAACTCATAGTGGAAGGTCAATTGAATGAAATGTTCCCTGACCAGCATGCATCTGGGATGCCTGTGAGATCAATGGTGCTCTACCAAGAGGGTGCTGCTCACCAGGAGATGAAGTCAGAACCAGACTGTATCATTTTTACAAAGCTCACTATTTTGTTGTGAACACTTTACCAAGTGAGTCATATCTCCACCTGGTATCACCTTCTAGCAACTCTTAGAAGCAGCCAGTGTAAATCTTCTGATTTCCTTCTTTGTCCTAGTCATTTTGGTAATGATTCATTGGTCTTTCTGTAGGATTTTTTAGAATAATTTTGTCACTGTCTAAGAGAAGTCCCAGTGATAGTGTAAACCTTACTGTCAGGGGCCTGGAGAGATGGCCCAGCAGTTAACAGTGCTTTCTGCTTTTGAAGAGGATCTGAGTTCAGTTCCTGGCATCCACTTCATGCAACTCATAATCACATGGAACTCCAACTTCAGGGGATCTGGCACCCTCTTCTGTCCTGGGTGATGTCTGCACATGTGTATATACATACATAAGAAAAAAATAAAAGAAATACTTAAAAGAAATTGATTTTTTATCAAGTAGGAAGAATTAAAACCTTGCCATATTGAGTCTTCAAGTTCATGGACACAGAGATTCTTGTAAATTACTTGGGAAATTTTGATTTGTTTTTTATCAGTGTGCTATGACTCTCTGTATTTCAGTCTTGCAAAATACTTGGTTTATCCCTAAGTACTTCTGAGGGAGGCTGGTACTGTAGATGGCTACAAGGTTTATTCCTTTAACCTCAAGTTTGAACTGTTGTCTGTCTGTATCGGTCACCTGTCACTGTGGGAGCAACATAAGGAAGGAATGATTGGTGTTGGCCTATGGGTTAAGGAAATACAGCCACCATGCTGGCAAAGACATGAGGATTGGCAGATTGGGATAGTGGTAACATGATCATTTCCATAGAAGCAGAAAAAGCTTTTAACAAAAATCCAACACCTTTTTGATTTAAAAACACTGAAAGAACTCAGAATAGAAAGAGCGTAGCTCACATAATAAGGATATGCATGCCAAATCGATATCCAATATTCTACTAAGTGGGGGAAGGAGGACATTGCTATTCAGTTAGGCATAATGTTAATTTCTCCACCCTTCAAAATCATGCTAGAAGTCTTAGCTAGAACACAAGAGCAGGAAAGAAACGAGCCAGAAACCGGTTAGGAAGGAGTCAAAGCATTGTTTGTGTGGATGGCAAAGCTCTTTACATGTCAGAGACCTTAGAAATCCCATCAGAAAACTACCCAAGTTGCTCTCTCATTTCATACAGAAACCAACTCCAAGTGTATTAAATATTAAAGACCTTGACATTGTTAGAATGTCAGTCTGAAATTGTTAGAAAGAAAAATAAGACAGCACTTCTTTAAAATATAGGTATAGGCAAGGAATTTCTAAAGAGGGCTTCAGTCCCTCAGGAAATAAAATCAGTAATTGTTAAATGAGGCATCATGAAGTTAGAAGTGTCTATGTAGCAAAGGAAACAGTTAAGTGAGGAGACAGTCACAGAACAGGAGAAAAGTCTTTTCCATCTATACATTTGACAGAGGATTAGCAGCTGGATTATAGAATGGACTCAATAAATTAAATAAGAAAATAATCTAATCAAATAACATGCTAAGAGGAGTTGGGTCCAGGACTCGGCAGTTAGGAGCATGTGTTGCTTTAGCAGAGGACCCTGGTTCAGTTCCCAGCATCCTCATAGTGACTCAAACAGTCAATAACTCCAGTTCTAGGGGATTCAATACTTTCTTTAGATTTCTATAGGCATCAGAGACACACATGGTACATGTGCATATATGCAAGCAAAGCACTCATACACATAAAACAACATGCATAAATCTAAAAAATAAAATGGTCTAAGAAATCATTCTCAAAAGATGACATGATAGATATATTTTAAAACCTGTTCAACATCCTTAGTCATTAGGGTAATGCAAATTAACACCACTCTGAAAGGAACCTTTATCCACGGTTGGTGAGAGCGTCATTTAGTCCAGCCATTATAGCAGTCAATGTGGAGATTCTTTAAAAAACTAAACCCAGAACTACCATATGACCCAACGATATCATTCCTGGGCATGCACCCAAAGGGATACTACATCCTCCTATAGGGATGCTAACTCATCCACATTTATTGCTGCCCTTTTCATAAGTGAGGAAATGGCATCAGCCTCGATGTCCATCAACAGACAAATGAATAATGAAAATGTGGTCTGCATTCTCAATGGAATTTCACTCAGTCATAAAGAGAAATGAAATGATTCAATTTGCAGAAAAATGGGTGGATCTGGAAAGTATCATCAATATTATATTAAGTGAGGTAACCTAAGCTCAGAGAGACGAACACCACGTGCCCTCTCTCACATGCGGATCTCGGCCTCTAATTTTTAAATATGCGTATCTGCGTCTGGATAGAAGTGTGCAGATGCTAGAAAAGCAGGAAGGGGCCAATGTGACGGGGGAAAGAGGCTTTAAGGAGCAGCAGGGGGAGGAAAATAAGAACAGGGCTGTAGGATGGAAAGTGACACAGTAGGAGAGGAAGGTCTTAGATGGGAAGGGAGACTGGGAGATGGGGAGCGGGATGGTCAATCCAGTCCTAAAGACAGGGAAGCACTATACTGTGCATGAAAAAGGGAAAGAAATCCTGCCTTTAGACTATGTTCTGTTGTTACAAATAAAAAAAAATGTTGTCATATTACTTACACAAAAATTATAAACTACATACATTATTTATGAATCACCTTTATAATTTTTTAACAAGTCATAAAACATTATTAGGATGTTAGAATGTTATCATTAGAATATTAGAATCCTGTTAGTAAATAATAGATTGGGTCAAGAACAAGTAATCCCCAAAACTAAAGACAATGACCAAAATGATTTTTAGGAGAGGGAAAGGCCTCTTAGTATGGTCCTAGAGTTCATAAGGAAGCTTGTTGCAGGTGCGTCATCAGTGGTCTGTGTGACAGAGCTGGGTGGGGATGTAAAAGTTGCCTCTTGGAGGTGGGTCATGGCTAGGGATGCTCTCAGTGGGGAAACTTGTCCATGGTGTCTCCCTGTCTGGATTAGGAGGACAGACAACCAGAGGCTGTACCCTGGTGCCTGCAGAACCCTCTGGTGGCTGACATAGGGACAAAGAAATGATGGAGCCTTGACTGTAGCATCCTGATCTCCAGAGAAGGTTGGATCAAAGTGACTCAGACTCTGGGCACCAGAGCACAGGGGTCATGGGCACTTGAGGTATATAGATCATGGATTAAGTTCTGGAACAAGTACCACACCAGGTCTGGAGACCAATCCAGGCTCTCAATTTCAGGATGAGGCTTTGAGTTCACTCTGGATCCTAGACTCCTGTCCCTGGGCCCAGGCCCCAGATCTTCCCATACACCCTTGATTTTCGATGTCCAAACATTCTGATGAGCCCCTGGCAAAGTCCACATTCAACATCTGTGTCATCTGGACATCCTAGAGACCCCCAACCCATATCAGTGGTCCATATTCATTGCCCCTTGCCAGCTTTCTCTTAAACTGTGCTGGTAGAAGCCCAAGGCACTCAGTTTTCTGTCAGAAGCTGCTTTCTGGTCACATCTAGGATAACTCAAGTCTCATGACCATGCCCAGTATGGTTCCCAGCTTCTCTACCTACCTGAGTGGTTCCTCCAGTAGACACCTACCACAAGGTTCCAAAGGGGTGCTCCTTTATCCTCAAAAATGTCCAGACTCATTCTTCTCCATCCACTCCCCTCAGGTTCACTGGTAGCACAGGTTCTTTGGGGAATGTGGAGGAGTCTGGGTTTTAAAGGAAGGCATATTGGCTGCTGAGGGATGGTTAGCAAAAAAGGAATAGAATAAAGGAGAAAGGGGTGTGGCCTCAGCGCCCTACATCAGGCCCTACACTAAACTATTACCTGGGAAATCTTAGAGTGAGGAGTAAAAGAGATTAGGGCGGAAGAAGCCCTGCTTTTCTCAAGGAAGCAGGGAGGTGTGCAAACCATAGCTTGTGTCAAGCTGTCCTAGTGAGCAGCTGGGCACTCCTTGATGGGAGATGAGGTTTCTCCCTCCACCCCCACCCCATGACTCTAAATGGAAGCCTCTTGGGGGTGCTCTGTATGTCTGTCTCAGCCTTTCTTCCAGTGTTGCAGGAGGTGACCATTTCTGCTCCCTCTCCTGAGAAGAGATTGGACAAGCAGCTGAACACACTCGGCCTCAGTCTTCTCCTGATAACTTTGTCTCCTCTCCTTGAGAGTAGAAAGTGGTTTGTTTGGTTCAGATTGCCCAGTACAATCCTTCTTCTCTCATAGGTTTTTCCCTGTGTAGAAGTCTGGCCTTGACCTTGCCGGGTCCCTCGGTGGATATCCCAGGCTACTCCTGCCTGGTGTTAAATCCAAGGCTGTAATAATGTTAAGAGGAACAGGTGGCAGGTAGGCAGAACCTCTCAGGCCAGCACTAGCTGATTCACAGCAGCACCTCTATCTTCCAAACTAGAGAGCCCTGGGCCAGGATCCCACAGAGTTCTGTTCCAGGATGCCTTGGCCTCAAGCACCTCGCAAAGTGGTCATGTGGCACTTAACCAAGGGCATCAGCTGGCTGAGCATCTGTTTCCATAAGAGTCTGTCTTCGGTTTCACTCAGAGAGCTTTCCTAACCTAATTACATGCGTCAAGTCTGTGGCTGTAATCACTTCTCCCTTGCTAACCTTCCTAAGCGGTCACATTTAGATGGCTTTATGGGCTGTCTCCGGGAGTCTTCTTGTTACTCTCTAGATGTGACTGATTACCAAGCAACGGAGCTGAACTGCGCAGCTTGCTGACCTGCAGTCAGAACACTGATGGTGATTGGACCTTGGCACAAAAATCACTGTTTGGGCTCTGGCTCTGCTTTTGCGTATTAAGCTGAAGATAATAGCCGACATGTCTAAGCAAATTGCAGAGTGACCTGAACAGGCTGCGAGATCGGAGTCTGAGGTGAGCCCGCTTGAGAGAAAGTGTAGCAATTAGCTCCGAAGTCCATCTCCTTTCCCATTCTGCAGCCCTCACCACCCAACCCCTGAGCCCCAGGTTAAGTGACCAGATTGAGAGTTAGCCCAGTTCACTTAGCCATCAAGATAAAATCAATCGCATCATCTCTGGCAATCCTGGACAGGGAATGAACATTTTTCCCTTTCTCTTTTGGCTTTTTTTTTGCAGCTGTTTCTCATCTGGCACCAGCGTGAGGATGTGATGTGAGTGAGTGAGGGTTTTCAAGTTGATTTCAATGCTCATGTTTAGTTACTTGATGCATCCTATTAAAGATCCTTTTCCAAGCCTTACGAAGTCTTTGCTGTGTTTCTTTAAGGTTTATTGAGCCATTTCTCTTTCTGATGATCTGTCCTAGGTTCTCATTTTGGTCTCTTTGTTCTGAGAAATTCTGGCAGAGTGTACACTTGGAGTCAATGGCCCTAACTTCATCGAAGCAAACATTCTTTAAATGATAGACAGGCAGCAGCCCGAGGGCTTCCAGCCAGGCTGTAAGGCTACTTTACTTTCTCCTTGTTATTAAAGATCAAGCTAAGCATCACAAAATCATCTGACAAGACAGGTAGGTATGATGGGTCATCTCCACTGTCCCTTGGATTGGATTTGGGGTCATCAAGGAGATACACCCCTAGGTCTGCCTAGCAGCCTGTTTCCAGGGAATTTGAACTGAGGTAAAAGGCAGACCATGAATATGGGTGACACAGTCCCCTGGGCTGATGTCCAAGACTTAAGAAAAGAGAGAAAAGGAACTGAGACCCAGCATTCATCCCTCTGTTCTTGGATCTAACAGTCGGTGGCCTTAAGCTCCTCCTACCACGCCCTCCCCACCATGATAGACAGCAACAACAAAACCTTCATGGAGTTGCATTTTGTTAGACATTTTGTGTCAGCAATAAGTAAAGTAACTCCCACAGCAGATGAAGTGGAATCAGTTTGACTTCTTAAAAGTCATCAGTATTCGGCCATAATAAAAAAAAAAAATTACTCAGCAAAAGCAACCCTGATCTGTAATAAAGATTAGTCTGACTTTATGAGGTGGGCCATTTTCTGGTCAAGAAAAGTTTAAGAAAAATAAATCACAGCCCCTTCTTTGGGAGATAACCATCTGGTGGCATTGGGTGCTGGGCAAAGCTGTATATTGGGGGGCGGGGACTCACAGTGGTGAGCTGTCACGTTCCTTACCCTATCCTGCGGTTAGCCTTCCTCTTAAGAAGAAATAGAAAAAAAGGCTCATATTTACTTCAGTCTCCCTTTGCCTTCCCAGAGCCAGCCTGTCTGGGTCTCTTGCCAAAAATGTTCTTAATTCTTCTGTATTTATGAGACAAGACTGAAAAAGGTATGATGGAAGAGGATCAGTGTTGGAGACATAGCCCTGAGCCCATGGTGCCTGTGTGTGCTGGGCCCTGGCCCCTATATCCACAGGTATTAGAGGAGCTTGTTGGCTTTATACTCAGAGCCTCAAGCGACCCTGTGTAGCCAGAAGTTTTCCTGTGTCCCACGGCCGCTTGGTCCCAAATAAACACACAGACGCTTATATTAATTACAAACTGTTTGCTCTATGGTTCAGGTTTCTTACTAGCCAGTGCTTACATCTTAAATTAACCCATATCTATGAATCTATGTATTGCCACATGGTCCGAAGCTTTTCCTGTGTCCCATGACATCTCACTCTCCCGGCGGCTGGCGGTGGCTCTTAGTGTTTCTCTCCCCCCACCCCAATCCTACCTTTCTCCTTTATTTCTCTTGAATTCTCCTTCTGGCTGTCTCTTGTCTTGCCATCGGCCAGAACAGCTTTTCTATTAGCCAATGGTAGCAACACATATTTACAGCCTACAGAAGCAACCCTGGTGGAAGTATTTACATCTCAGGAACCTGCAAGTGGCTTAGAACAGGTTTCCATGTCAGATCCAGCCATGAGGTGGTTAGATGGAGGCTGGGCAGAGCTGAATAGAAGCTACACTCTAGGTACGTGGTGTTCTTAGTACCTAGGGCAAAGTAGAACACTGCTGAAGGAATGCTTTGCGGAGCAGATGGGTGGCCCTGGGTGGGGCTCTGAGTTTATTGCTTTCCATGTTGCCTTGGCATGGGACTTGCCCCATGCCTACTCAGATTCTGTTGAGTTCCAAACCAGAGAACTTTTCTCTGCTCGGAGTCCATTTAATTGGCACTCACCTGCATCTGGGCTTGCAAGGCACAGTCCTGGGACAGCTCCAAGTCCCAGTGTTGAGGTGTTGAAGCTGGTTGACAGCCTATCTCACAGATCCAAATCCTATGTGTTTCTGATGAGGTTCAAGGGAAAAGCCTGGGGGAGTGAATTGAGGTGTGCTTAAAGGCTTTCATTTCAATCCTCATCAGTGACCTCATCCATCTCAAAGAATGTTTGTGTACAAGGGTGTATGGAGAGGCCTCAGACAGGCTGCGGGGGTAGGGAATCATCTCACTGGGCTGCAAGAACAGAATGTCAGAGGGATACTAGGTGTGGAAAACATGCTGCTTCCTTCTATGGCTCACCAAGCCTTACCATATCCATTAGGAACCAGAATCAGATGCTTGGTAGAATGGGACCAGACTTTGCCACACCCATAGCCAGCCCACAGTTCTGGCTGTGCTAAAGTCTGAGTGGGCAGTTTCAAGGCTGGCTCTCGGAGGTCCAAGAACTTACTTTGTATTAGCCAACCACATATTTGGAGGCTTATAGACACTGATTATCCATTGCATTTCATCTGAACATTTGGTACTTTTTCTCCCCTGCTTTGTGCCAGTTGTCTCAGAGAAAACCATCCTTTGCAGATGGAAAAAACATTTTGTAACGTTCATTTACCAACTGTCTGCTAGAACCAATCTTGGCCCTAAATGGAATTCTGCAGGATGGGTGCTTTGGTCACCCCACTCTCTGCTCAGTCCTCCACTCCTCCATTTCAAGGGTGTGGGACACCCCTCTGTGGTTGAATCCCCATCAGCCCAAAGCTAGTATTACTCATTGAAGAGGTTTTTAAATTTCTCTCTTGCTTTCAGTGGAGCCAAAATCAGAATCTAGCAGATAGTTTAGGAAAAGGTAGCAGATTCTTGAACTCAGTGAAAGGTGGAATCTCCATTAAAGGGGGTTACAAAGAGATCTTGCTTCCAGTTGGTCTCTGCCAGGGGTGACTGCCATATCTCTTAACTGATTCTAGTTCTGACCAAATTAGTATCCAGTTCTAACAATCACCCTGGAATGTGACTAAATAAGAAAAGTAAAGTTACTAGAAGCTAAGGATGGGCGGGGTGGCGCTGGGAGCTGCTGGTACAAGAAGACACAAGGCCACATCTACAAGAAGATGTAAGCTTTCAATAGAGTGACTGTAGCCCATGATATCACACACTTAACAATAACCAGAAGTTGGGCTGAGGAGATGCTTGGTGGTTAAAAGCATTTCCCGTATAATCACAAGAACTGGTGTTCAAACCTTAACACCTACGTAACAATCTGGGCATTCAGCATGTTTGTAACCCATCTCTGAGGGAGATGGAGGCACTATCTCTGGGGCTTGTTAGTTTCTAGACAAATGGGCGGGGGGCAGGGAGAGAAGAGGGGGACGCAAGTTCTGGGTTCAGGAAGAGACTTTGTCTCAAGGAACCAGGTGACCAGCTACAGAGTGATGGAGGAGGACAGCCAATGAATGCTCTCCACAGGACCAGTCACACACATATGTGTACATATATACTCATACAGAGACATGTAGGCACACACAAATAAATACTAAAACAACAACAACAAATAATTTCAAATGGTCTGTCATCAAGAAACCACTAAGCCAGGTGATGGGCATGTTAACCAGTTACCGAGTCTCTGCATGGTACCCATATGGAGAAGTACAGTTGTCAGCGTACAAATGTACAGTCACAATTTGTCAATTATAAGTATCATTAACAGTCCCAAACACACACCGTTCTAACATCAGTCATGTTTGCATTAATGACATGTAGAACTATGACTCTGGATAATAAAGCATCTCTTCAGAGTCTACACTGCTACCTGTCTCCTGTCTCGTGCTGAGCTCTGTTCTGGGCCCAGGTGATTCTCTGGTCCCTAGGACATTTACACTGCACTGGGGAGATTAGTAGGGATCATGAGAGATAGTGTTCCAGGGCAGGACTATTGGACCAGCAAACGTGGCTTTTAGTCTGTCCTCACTGTCACTTGGTCATGGGGTCCTGCCAAGGAGACAAAGGAGCAGAGCTGGCATGAATCCCCTGGATTCTAGGGAAGAGCTGATGTTGAGGCATGTGGAAGAATGAACACCCAGGGACTGCCATTACTGGCTCTCCTAGAAACTAGATTGCCTGTAATAAAAATCCTGAACATCCTGTTTCAGGCAGAGAAGGGTTGGGGAGGGGGTCTCCTGGGGGAGCTCTTGACACACTGCCCAAACCACAGCCCTAATCACCGAGGCACGTGGCTCACACTTGCATGGCTGTGTGGACACAGGCCTCTCCCGGGCTAGAAACTCTGATCAGCTTCACTTTGGAGAAACAGATTTCTCTCATTCTTTCCTCTGCCTACTTGTCAGCAAAGGCTTTGCTTATGCAAATGTCATTTGCCCAGCCTGGACACTTGTTCGCACCACAGAGACCTGTGCTGAATGCCAGCAGCTGAGGCCTGGCCTCTCTGAGGGGGTGGACCCTGGAATGTTGACATCAGGTGGTTGTTGTTGTAATGATAATGTTCTACATTAATTATGTATCTGTCATCCAGATGGGTTCCTGAGTATCCTACAGGTTGTGGTAAGTAACCATCACAAGTGACAATAATCTCATGTGCCCATCAGGATTGATAGCTCTTGGGTGAGTCATAGGCTTTTGTCCACAGACAGAAATAAAGATGGATTGACCACAGGCAGAGTAAAGCAGTGGAAGTCGACCAGGCCCTATCTGGAAAGATACTGAGATCACAGTCACTATGCCACAATGCAGAATGAGCCAGAGCCAGGGCAAAGGAATGGAGATGAGGAAGAGATAATTGATAATAATTTAAAGCTACAACGCCACACAGTATCCTAACTTAAAAACAAAGACGTGGATGTGGAGGTTCACATCTATAGGTCTAGCACAGGGAGAATGAAGTAAGAAAACTGCCACAAGTGAAGTCTATCATGAAACAGATAGGGTTACTGAACAGCCTAGGCTACAGAATGAGCCCGTGAGATCTTGAGATCTTGTAAAAATAAAAGGAAAACGGAAGGAAGGAAGGAAGGAAGGAAGGAAGGAAGGAAGGAAGGAAGGCGCCATCTGCTGTATGAGGTTTTTGATTTTATGTGGGCTAGAGATTTGGTGACTTTTCCCCCAAAAAATGACATAGACACTTATATTAATTTTATTTTGTTTGGCTTATGTCTTAGGCACATTGTTAGTTTTTTGTCTTAATTTATTTTTATGAATTTATTTGGCTACATGGCTGTGGCCGTGGCCTGCAGCTCACCTGTATGCCTATATGTTTTGTTTTGTTTTTTGGAGGCTGGATGGAGTCTGTTTTATTTTGCCTTCTTTCTACCTATCTCTCCGCTGATTCTTTTACTCACTTTTATGGTGCTCTACACAGGCCAAAACAATTCCTCTATTTATAGCATATAGTCAAACATTCCCACCAGCAGAGTCTATGAGGGCCAGAGCTGCTTCAGGGTTCAGCTCTGGGAGCTGATGGTGATGGGGTAGGCTTCCTGGTGCTTTGGGGAGTTAAGGCCCTGGGAATCCACCAAGCCTTTGGTACTTTGTTTTAAGCTTCTCAGTCTTGCTTGCATGAAACTGGACCACAGGGTGGATGCAAGCTGAAGAGATATAAAACTGCTACTGGGACATTGAATGCCATGGACCTGGAGAGATGGTATCTGTGAGCCACACAAGTGTGAGTGCCAGGAGCTGAACCGGTCTTCTGAAAGGGCAGCCATCGAAGCCATCTCTCCAACCCCAGTAATAAAAATCTTAAAGCCCAGCCCCTCCCCCAAATCTCCTCCATAACCCAGGATAGACCCAGTAGCCTCTTGATTCCCTCTGTATCTGGGTTACTTCTGCTAGGGTTCTTCTCCCTGGTGCATGTCACAGCATATGTCTGCCTTCCCCAGGATTAATTATTTCAACCAACATTCAGAGTATTGATCAAGGACACCAAGGCCATAGGCAGGGGCTAGGGGAACAGCTAACTTGCGCTTCTGGAATGGGCATCTTCCAGTAGGCATTTCCTCCTCACACATCTGGTGGCTAGGAAGCAGTAAGTGTGCAGAATCCACTCTAGCTGAAGAACAGAGGGTGTAGGGCGCTCAACAGACAGTTCACCCTGGGGACTAGTGATGAGAAGCTGGATGCAGACTGGGTTCCAAATGACTCCGAAACCTGAGGTTTTGCTAGGAACCTGGTGGTACCATCTTGGGATGAACCACATACATTTGGACATGGAGGAAGTGAATGACCTGCTGATGTCATCAGAGAGGAATCCTTGAGCCTGGCTGAAATAGGAACATCTGCGGCTGTCATGAAATGGAAATGTCCGAGCTGTGCAGATGAAGAAAATAAATGATGTTCCTGATGTTGCCAAGCAGTTTCCTTTCAGCCACATGAAGTAGGTCAGAGAACAGCTGGGCATTTGGGCTCTTCTACATGACCTGGAGCATGAAGATCATGGTGACCAGCCAGAACTCTGCCTGCTAGAGGGTGTAGGTCCTTTGAGGTCTGCTGGGCAGGGTCAGGCTGGACTGTGGAAGCTTGTTTCTTGTATGGGAATCTTTGCTCTTCTATGGAATGAACTGAGCACATGTGTGCACATCATATGAGTTCTTATCGACAGACTCTAGTAGAACCCAGGTTATGGTAAGCATGCTCCTCTGTCCCTAAGCATAGGGTACCCTTATCCACCTTCAAAGCTGGGGGGTTTAGGCAGGGGCCTGATGATGTCAGTGAACCTACATGTGTTTAGTGAGTACATGTGCAAATGTGAGTGTGTGTTTGCTGACAGAAATTCCAACTTCAACTCACCACCTTCAGAAGGAACACACTCATAGAGATCCTCCTGCCTCTGTCTGCCTCCCAAGTGCTAGGAGTAACAGCGTGCACCACCAAGAGACCCCTTCATAAAGCCAGTAGTGAGGAGATGACATCTATATTTTTTATACAGTGGCAGGAGAAACTTCCAGATGCCTACAGGACCTGTTGCTACCAGCTGTGTGCATGCAATCTCATTGTCCCCTACAGAGACCTTGTTAAAGAACCCTCTAGTCAATACTAGCATGACTGGCCTTTGCAAAAGGGCCACAATCACTATAACACAGGCCATTTCTCCTGGGACAGGTCCCAGACCTGGCAAACCACCCCCCCTCTGCTGTATGCTCTGGAGACCACTCAGCCCTTTCCCACTCCCACGGGGCAATGACAGTTCCTGGCCAGAACCAGGGTCAACTTCAGAACTCAGAATGGATGGTCATAGTTCTTCATAGCTCCCTGACCATTCTGAGGTCAGATATATGCTGCCTACAAGGAAATGTATATTGTCTTTCTCTTCAGACAAAGCAGCTTTTCTGGAATCTACTCAGAGTGAGCAACACTGAGGCCTGGATCTAGCTCAGCAGTTATGGCTACTGTCCTGAGGCTCCAGCTGCTTACCTGTTTGCATCAGGACCTCTGATGTCCATCTCTTCCTCAGGCTCATTCTGCTGCTATTAATTTTCTATCCAAAACTCAGCAGATCCTAATGGCCTTTTCACTTGTGGAAAATGTGTGTTAAAACTGCCCCCCATACACTGTGTGCTGTTTTAATGAATAATTTTTATCCCTTCTATTATGTCTCTAGAAAATATGTAATTCATTTAGTCTAGAAGGGTCTCCCGGCAACCCCTGTCCATCACTGGCAGATTGAATATCATGCTAAACATATCTCAGACACACCCTAAGCACTTGCTTGGATATGCACATCGGGGAGTCATGCTGGATGGATCTAAACCCTGGCACACATGATGAGGTCTGTTGTTGAAAATCTTAGGGGCACCTGCCAGCATGCCGTCACTTTCCTTTTCCTGTAAAAGGGTGATGGGAAAATTCAGACATCAGGCTGATTGGAAACCAAGTCTTTCCCAAATGGTTCTTTCCTGGCTTAGGGCTCGACCATCAGTTTGGAGCTGTCTCCAGGGACGTGTTATTTTGTCTACAGTTTTGCACGTAACGCCTTTCTAAAAGTGGCAGTTTGTAGAAGCGGGGTTAGTGGGGTGGGGTGGGGTGGGGGGCAGGGGGTGGGGGTGAACATGAAGAGTTTGATTGGTCCTCATGGTTGTTCAAAACAAAAGCAAATGACCGTGGATTGGTTCAGCCATACAAAAAAGAAAACTCAATTTTGTGTCTTAGGACTCATGTGAAAAAACCGATCATGATGGCACCCATGTGTAAGCCCAGCCCTAGTGGGGCAGAGGGGGCAGGGACAGCTAGATCAGTGGACTTGCTGGCCAGCCAGACTTGCCTGACCTGTGAGCTCCAGATTCAGTGAGATGTGCGGGCACCTGAAAAATGACACTCAAGGATTACCTATGCACACACAGACACACATGTACACAGAAGACCAGTGCATGGAAACGGGGGCACCTCTGTGTGTTCCTCTCTCTCCTGCCTGCTCTCCTGACATGAACTGAAGGTTGACTCCTTAATAATGGCCTCACATTGTTTCCTCATGAAAATGCAGGTCAAAGTGGAGCAACGCTTCTGGATCTACAATTCTGATCTCCTGTTCAACTCCAGGAAAGCCAGATTCTCTTACAAGCTGCCAGACTTGAAAATGCGTCTAATTTGATTACAGGTGTCGATGTCCCAGATCAGAGCAGATATTTCTGACCCACAAAGGCAGCTGAACACCGCTGTAGCCTTTGCCTCGTGAGTTAAAACAGAAGAACCTTGGTTTCCATTCATGGGCCCATCGACATGTGGGATGATTTTGTAGTCTTTAAACCAATTTGCCTTCGTTCATGTTAATTGTAGGAAAAAGCAGAAGGGCTTCCCTTCAGGTCCTTATTTTTATTTTGTATTTTGTTGTGTTTTGTTTTTCTCTCTCACACGGCCATTTAGAAACTGGAATAAATACATGAAGATATGGAAATCTAGCCGAGCAGTTGGCATCACATAATGGGACCCTTTCATGCTTCCTCCAGAGGCTTCTATTCATGCATCATGATGCCAAGTTCTGGCAAATAAGCCAAGTTGGATTAAGTTACAGCCAAGTATGTTGACTTTACCCATTCAATTTATTCTTGGCAAACTTCAGAGAGTATTTATAATAAAGTCCCATTTCGAACATTTGAGGGCCCTGGCGGAGTTCTAATAACACTGGGTATTTATTTAATGTCTAACTGTAAGAGTTCAAAGCACTTTATAGGCATTCCTTGACTGATCTTAACATCCCTGCAAGATTTTACAGCTTGGACAAGTCAATCGAGGCCCTGAGACCTGCCTGGGATCACCCAGGAAGACCATGCTACCCTCTAAATTAATCACGCTGCCGACACGCAGAGGCTCCTGTACCTTAGCTGGCGACGGCATTCTCCAGTTCTTATCTCAGTGCCGCTGAGTGGAGAGCATTTGTTTATTTCTCCATGGAGATATTTAATTAAGGTAAGCAGAAAGCTCCACAAACACTTCTGTCTGCATGTCACTGCAGTAATTGGGCAAAGTATCTTCTAAATATTTTGATTCTTTAGTGATGAAGTTAGCATTCTGCTCGCTGGAGGAAAAAGAAAGCTTGAGAGTGTGTCTCATTTGGGTGATGCTATGAGACAGCTCTTTCCACAGACGTGACCTGTGGGACTGTAGGCAGTGGTGTCATCAAAGGAAGACATGACCCTGGCTCCTTCAGCTGCTTATAAGACACTGGCCTGACTGTCATGGGCCTGCCACTCTCTATGTGGACTCTTGCTATATAGGACATTGTTTTAACATTTAATGGACACTTCCGATGTTTAGGGAGTGCTACTTCAGTCATACCCTCGGAGGTGTAGGGGCCAGCAAGGAAGCCACACTGGGTTGAAGATATTGAAAGGAGGAGGAGGAGGCAGGATTAGAAGGCACAGACTTCCACCTGCTAATGAGAATTCCTGTCCTTCTTATAGGGAGAAATAACCCTTCATTTTCCTGACTGTGTCTTGAAGTAACCATGGGAAGGGCATTTACAAGGACCTTTCCTGATGATCACAGAGTCAGTGTCAGCTCCAACTGCCCTGCGGAGCCCATAAAAGAAAAGGCACTTGTCCCTACCACCTGTTTATTTTACAGCCCATATATGGTTTGAAAGTCCTCCCAAGACTGTTTGTAGGGGTCAGGGGTTAAGGCTCCCTGCCATTCCCCATGGCTCTCCTTTCTCCATTCCTGGGGAGCCGAGGGTTAAGCCAAGAGGGATGGCGGCAGCATTGTGGAGGGCTGAGGAGCACCCAGAACATCAATAGACCCTGGAGCAAGACTGCCTTTGACTGTGGGGTTCATGTGGCTGTGTGGGTGGGGTGAGTCCCCCAACCGTAGTATAGGATTAAGGCTAGCAGTATTTAATTGATGAAGCAAATGCATTGATATCTACAGAGCTGTGAAGACTGGTCCCAGCACACAATTAATGCTTTATTGGTTTACAGATGATTATTATTACTAAACTCAAGTGTCTTCTTTTGTAGAGACCAGTGGGGAAGATCACCAGTAAGATACCAGTGTCTGTAGGCAGGCAGACATTAATAGTCCCAAGAACAGAGACAGAGCTGAATAACCTCTGGCATTAGAAATGTCAGCAAGATGCTGTGTCGGGATGCTTTAGCACCACAGCCTTCCTCAGGGATGAGTGAGGGTGGCAGGTGTCGGAGGGAAGTGTCTCAGGGAACTTCCTGAGATCCAAGCCTGGAAAGACTCCCCTCCAGGTAAGCGTGGACCATGCTGGTGGGGATGCTGCTTGGCTTCATTCTTCTGGTACAGCAGGGCAGATCATTTGACAAGGGAAGGGCATAGGAGTCCTGACGATGTGGCTTCTTCATTATGAAACCCTCTTGACATTCACAAAGTCAGGTCTCCCAGTCCTCTGGACCTACATCTCTCTTAGTGGGGAGTGTGCCTTTGCAATATGGCAGTAGTACTGGAGAGGGCCCAGATATAACCCTACTGAGTGCTAGAGTGTCTCCTGGGCAGATAGTCTACTTCATGACTGAGAAGTACTGCTGAGAGTCTTTTACCTTCTAAGAAGTCAGCAGAGGCCAAGAAATGGGCTGAGGGCCTGTGTACAGTTAGCAGGCCAGGACCCAGTCTGAATCTATATCTGCTCCTCCAGTTGAAAGTGAGGATAATCCAGGTAAAGTGGCCTCCACTGTTTCTAGTCAGCTAGCATCCTGTACCTGGTCCAAAACAGATTACTCTCCCAAAAAATGGATGCCTCATCAGAAGAGGGTGAATCAGTCTCACAACATACACCATGCGCACTAGTGTGGGGAAACTGCAAGGCCAGGAAGGACATGGAAACAACATTTTATTTTCTGTTTTCTGGACTTTAAGCAGCTGAGCGTGACTTAAGGCAGCAACAAAAAAAACAAAAACAAAAACAAAAACAAAACAAAACAAAACAAAACAAAAAGACAGACTTGCAACAGATCAGACAGAGTTTAACATGCAATTAGGAAAAGTGAAAGTGAGGCCCGAGAGACTTTTTGGCTCTTGCCGAGGACCTGAGTTCAGTTCCAAGCACCCAAGTCAAGCAGTTCACAATGGACTGTATCTCCAGCACTAGGGACTCCAGCGCCCTCTTCTGGACTCTAAGAGCACATAGGCTCATATGTGCGCAAACACACATAGTTAAAAGTAAAAAAAAAAAAAAAAAATACCTCCAAGAAGAAAAGATGAGACTTAGTTAAGTTCAGGAGATCAGTCCAATGAGTTTTAGGTAATTCAGGATGGAGTGGAAAATACTGGGAAAACGTGCTGATTGTGGTTGGGCGGCAGTGGTGCCCTCTTTGATCCTATGGAAGAATGTCTCCCAGGTGCCCGGATAGAGTCATGATCTGCCCTGATTTTTAAGTCCAAACCCGACAGTGGCTGCCAAACTCTCTGGGCTGACACTGATGCAAAAAGACATGCCAGAAATAAATAGTGATGGGGATAATGCCTTGGCTTTTTAAGAGATAATAAAGAATCAGTAAAGAGAATTCTGAATAATTAAATTACAGCCAAGAGTCCACTTACAGCCTGCAAAGGAGGAGTCCAACATCTTCTAACTTTCCCTGGGGACATTTACAAATTCTGTGTGCTGAACTACTTAAAAATCTCAATAAATTCCTAAGAGCAAACTGTGCCATCCGAATTCCTTGACCACAAAACAATAAAACTAGAACTAAATAATGGATATATAAACAGGAAACTGAGGCCATTGGAAAGTTAAAACAAAGCAACGCATAACAAAACATTCCTGAGTAGCCACAGGGTCAAAGTTGAAACCAGCAGCACAGTAATAAACAATTGGCATGGATTTGGGCAAAAGCTTGGCCCTGGTCATGATAGGCACTGATTACAAGGGCTAGAGCAGGAAACATGGGAGTGGTCTAGACATTCAAAAGGAGAATAAAGTAGGAATGATGATACCATGTGACGATTAAAACATCTTTATGGATGAGAGGAAGCTCATGGCATTTCTGGTCAAAAAAACTAGAAATGCAAATTCATCTCCTCTTAAACTATGGCCACTGATCAGCCTGAAGCAGTAGAGAAAGCCTCATGTCTATATATGTGTGGCTAGGCATCTTTTATTTTTATTTTTTGCTCTTGGCTGTTTTGTACAGTGTCTTGATGAGGATTAATTATGTACCAAAAATAAACAAACATATAAAAAGGGGTGAGGGTGGAGAGGAGTAGGGATCTGACATATAGCAGTTGATTTTTCCACAGGGGCTTGTGGTACTGCGGGTCACTGTGTAGGACTGGAACTAAGTGTAACACTTAAACAAAATTGATAGTAGCAACTTTATTCTCATTCTCTGCACTTGTTGACGGTTTCCACTGTCTGCAAAGTGATAGGAGCTGATTGCTTGTAGGCTATCGTTCCAGACTCCTGAGATGCGCTGGCAGTCTTCAGAAATACCATGGCATGTGTAAACAAGATTATTGATGCCTGTAGGGTGAGATTGCCTATGACACCCCAAACATGCCCCAGTGCAGAATCTACTTGCGGGAATCTGGCTGGCAGATCAGATAATTTAGAGACCATCTTTGCGGCTTAACTACTAAGCATCAAAGACCCCTACTGAGAACACATCAGTGAATTCACCCGATAGGATGGGAATTATCTACTCCCCAAAACCACTGGACCAGGGCTGTTTATTTCTAGCTGGGCCAATCCAAATCTCACCAGATGCATGTCATTACCCTTTTGAACAGCTGTGCCAAGAAGTTTTGTTAAGTGTAGACCTGGGGAAGTCTGAGTCCTCTGCAAAGGAGGGCTGTGGGCAGCAACACATGTCATTGTGCTGCGAGGCAGAGGGTAGGTGACCATATGCTAGGAAAGAGAGCCCATAAGTGCGGGGGAAGGGGAAGGTCTGCAATACCTAAAGCTTTATTGAATGTTCTGCACTTTGCTGTTGAGGCTCCCTGTTGAGACTCAGGGATTGTGTTACAGGGAAGCAAGTGACTTAACAGTCAAAGCAAACACGTTGTGCTTCAAACTGAAGAAACCAATTTCCACGTTTGAATACTCAGAGCCATGCTAACCAGCTGCAGAATGCCCTTGCATTTTTTTTTTTTGTAGCAACCAGCCCAGGCTGCATGTTTATTGATTTTCATTTGATCACTCCAGAAAGGATTCAAGATGGATGGGCTTCAGCATCACCCATGCCCAGATACCAACCTTGCAATGCCATGGTGTTTGGGTTTTCTTCTTTGAAACATAATGGCATGCAAATCTCCTATATGAGCTGGAAGGACATTTCTACAGAACAAGAAATAGATAACAATATGGTTCCCACAAGTTAAAAATTATTTGCAGGACTTGGTGGCAGTTCATACGGAGTTATAGAAATCTATGAACTAACAATGTAAAACAACAGAAGCATCCAGTTAATATATGGAATACAAATGAGGTGCAGCTCAAACTGAGGAGTGGTGACTATTCCTAAGGAATGATTAAAGGGACAGGATTACCCTGGGAGTGTTGGCCAGTGTCACTACCTAATGCTGAAGGGTTCAGCAAAGACATGTACAAGCTACCTACTTACATTTGAATTTCAGATAATACATTGCATTGTTTAGACTAAGCATATACTAAATATTTCATGAAATATAGACATAATCCTAAAAGTTGTACTTTGACCTACACACACATGTACATGTGCACATATACACAATAAGTAAAAAGGCAATCAAAGCAGCAATAAGCTTTCACATAATTTACTAAACCATTTCCATTTTCTCTTGATGTTTAGTCATAAACAATTCCATGTTCTCTTGCTCCTTTCTGATTTGCTGATCTGGTAGTCTAAGTTACCTAGTTCTCTATTTTACCTACTAATACTCCTATCTCAAGAATGGCTCCGTTTTCAAAAGTAATATGGAATCACACCCCCTCCTTCAAAGAAATTATTTACTTTCACCACTTTATTTCAATTCTTTCTTGTCAAAACAGATTCTTAGAAATGTGCTCTGTGCCAGGAGAATGACTATGATCCTGCTTTGCCTTGGGACTTGGCATTGCAAAGGACTCCATTGCAATTCAGGCAGAGCACTTGCAACCCAGTCTCTAAGTGGAGCCAAGAAATGTTCCCTACTACCCATCAATTTCTTTAAGGAAGTAGGGCACACAGCTTCTTGGCAGTCTGCAGAGTCAAAACTTGGGTAAACCCTTTTCTGTATCCAACCAAATAAATAACAACTTCAAATATGGAAACACCCTCCAGAAAGGCTGCTAAGTTTGTGTATTAATCTGTACAATCTGTGCTGGCAAAATGGATCAGCTGGGAAAGACTACCACCAAGCCTGGCAGTCGGAACTTGACCCTCACAACCACATAGTAGGTGGAGAGAACCAACGCCTGTAATTTGTCCTTTGATCTACATACATACCACACACACACACACACACACACACATGCACACCCGCACGCGCACATGCACAAGCATGCATGCACATACACACAATAAGTAAAATTAGTAATCAGAACAACACCCTGATGTAATCTAAACCAGACCCAATATTTTTTTGATGTTTAGACCTACAAAGTCACCATGGTAACAGGCTCCTTTCTGAGATGCTTAGCACAACTGAAGGCCTAGTGTCTTCCTCCGTATGGGAACTTTGGCCTCTGGGCCATGTTTGTATTACAAAGCTTCGTGATGTCAACAGCTCTAAGACAGTCTAGGATTACTTTAGTCAAAGACTGTTTTGTCAACTGTACTTCATTTCTTAATCCCGGCTGCATCTGAGCCAAGGGACCCAGTGTGAGTGAGGAGCCTATGCTGGGAACTGCCTGGACTAAGGACATTGGTGACATATGTACCTCAAAGGGAAGAGGAAAGTTAAGAGAGTCCTAGCCTTAAGTGTTGGGATGTATCGTGTGCCTTTCATACCTCTTCACTGTCCAAGCTGTGTGATCCAGGGAGGAACACTTGGCCCCCCTGCATTGTGCTTGCTCTCTTACACAGGCATCGGATGAGGGGTTGGCTAGCAGCCAGCATGCCCGTAAACCTCACTGCAGCCTGCAAACAGAGTCCTTCTGCCTCCTTTTCTTTGTATCTGAGGTCGGCCTTTCACCCAAGTGAAATACAGAGCTACATTCATAAGAAAAAAAGAGAGCACATTGCAGTTCTCCATCAATCAGAATCTAGGCCACTGCTGCTTCAGGCTGGTGAAAGGGTCATGTAGGAAAGAGGCCTGCCAACTGTGTCCACGGCTGAAGGTTCTTATTAGATATGTCTCCAAGACTTATACTCTGACCTGCACTGGATTAGAGAGGCTGGGCTATGCGCCAGAAGGTATAGGATACATGCCTGCTGGTGTCAACATCCAGGTGAGACATCTTTTTCTAAAATGTTGACAAACCATCGAGGAATCCAGGTGGCAGCACAAACACATGCTGTGCTGGTTTTTGATGTTGTTTGTCAACTTGTCACAAACTAAGGTCATCTTGGAAAGATGAAATTTCAATCGAGAAAATGTCTCTATCACATTGGCCTGTAAGCAAGTCTATGGTGAGTGGGGGACATTTTCTTGACTGATGATTGATGTGAGAAGGTCCAGTCTTCTCTGAGCAGTGGCAGTGTCATCTCTGGATGGTGGTCCTTGGAGGTTTACAGAAGCAAATAGAGCAAGCATGGGGAGCAAGCCCGTAAGCAGAACTCCTCCATGGCTTCTGTTTCACTTTCTGCCTGTAGGGAGCTGCCTGCAGCCGCGCCTTAAAGATAGCGCTGGCTTCTGCCCTTCTGCCCTCCGCGTTCCCAATGGTGAGTGCTCTCAGTGACAAACAACTCCATATTTGGCTAAGGCTAAGAAGGCTAAGAATATGGCTTGCTTCCGTGCACCTGGGCCTATTGGTGATGCCCATGTGGCGAACTAGGGTTGGCTGCCCAGAGGCTATTTAGGCCATGAGTGGGTTTCCCTGGGGTCATCATTGTCATCGTCAGAAATCAAGGTTCCTGAATAAACTGCAAAAGAAGAGCCTGGTGTTGCATCTTCCTTGCTGGTCGAGGCAGTTGCGACATCTGCCTTTCAGTTTCTTCATGGTGGACTGTGAGCTGTAAAATGAAATAATCTCTTTTCTCCTTCCGGTGGCTTTGAATCATGATGTCTCTCACAGTAACAGTAAGAAAACTCTGTCTTACTTTCTCTTGGTGGGAAGGAAGGTCTGCTGTTTCTACGGATGCCTCTGCTCAGCTTCTCAGGGGCATATCAGGGTGGAACCTTCTGCAGTTGTTCCCAGAATTCTGCCCTGGAGTGGCACAAACGTTTGGCATTGGAGAGTGAGAATGTCTTAAATGTCTGGCTCACCCCTGACCGCGTGGTTCCTGGGCAGACTGCAGTCTAGAATGCAGCAGTCTTTGACCTATTGCTCCTGTTCTGTAGTGTTCTGGAACAGCTACCACAGGAGGGGATGCTCATGGACATCTGGGTCCCCTCCCACTCCACTCCCGCTCTGTAAACCATCAGGAAATCTTTTTGCCTGAGTTTGCAAGTGAGAGCCAAGTATAAGGTGGGCTGGACAGCTCGCTCAGGGCCTGTTTGCTACTGAGAAGCCTGGAATACAGGTCCGCATGACTCTCCTAGGGGAAACCAATAAGAACCTTCAGAAATGTGCATGTGACACAGCTTCTGTGATTGACATGTTTTGAGACCAAATCTCTAGAAAATACCAGGGAAAGAGAAATAACCCATGAAAGCCCCTGTTACGTTGCATATATTATCTGAGTTTGATTTACTGCTATTGAGTGAAAAAAAATAAAAGAGGGTGGAGATCTGCTTTGGAGAGGAATTTTATCCTTGTCTCCATAAGTGGAGGGATTGGGGAGTCAGCATAGAGACACCTGGATCTGTCAGTTTCTGGCAAGCAAGCGCCTGTAAAACTGCATTGGTCTTGCTTCAAACCCAAGAAAAAGGAAAATAGCAACTAACTCATAAATGTCAGAGCTTGGGGTGGGTGCCTGCGACAGGATGAGCCACAGAGCATCTTCTAAACCATGAACTGGCAGCAGAGCCTGGTGCTTGGTTTCAGCTTACGTAAACATGAACTTGAATCAGCACTCAGGGCAGGGATGAGCCAAGGAGAAATTCAGTCACAGAGAAGTCACCCCTGCTCAGGTCCTGCTTCCTGACAATAAGGGGGCTAAGGTTTAGCTCTGAGGGTGGCTGTTTTCCAAACATCAAAGTGCCACAGAGATGGGATTTGTGCATTGCAGTGCCCCCCCACAGTCTAACCCTGTATCCCTTGTTCAGCTCATCCCAAGAATTCAAGAGATCTTGCATGACCTTTCATGCATTGGCGATCAGGTGCTACGTGGGGGCCTCAGCATCCCTCAGTGACTAAAATTGATCTCACAGTGATATTCCAATGACTGTCCTTGCCTGGTCACTGTCTCTGCATGGCCCTGTTGCCCGATGCTGGCAGGCATACTGTTCCAGAATATTCTAACTGGATACAAAGCCTGGGCCCTGCCAGTGAGACATCGTGAAGGACAGCACCTCTGAGTACCTCATGTAATATGGAGGTATCTGAAGCCTGCCTGCTTTGGCTGTTAAAAACCTAGTCCCAGAAGTTAACACTGGTCAAGTATTGTTTCATCATCGATAAGAGTTTACTGCCGTTATCCTGAGTTTCCTCTCCCTTGAATGAGCCCACATTAAGTCTGGAATCAGACACTAGATGTAAGTATCACATTTCCTGTGTCTTTTAGTAGTTGTTGACATTCTATATTGTGAGGTCACTTCTCCAACAGTCTAAAGTTATACCTTGGCTCCCATTTCTGCCCCTAGTGAAAGTTTCTCTGGAGACAACTTGATGTTAAGAACCTATTAATGTTAGCTCCCTTCCTCCCAAATGTATCAGTGATAATCTCAACCTTGAATTCTTAAGAGCTAAGGTCCCTGGAACAGTGAAGTCAGAGGGGAGCCTTATTCCACTCAGCCTTGGTCATCTGCCCTCCTTAAGGAGAGTCTGTCAGTCTGGCTCCATTCAGGTCTCCATCAGATTCCTGGGTATGCAGGAGGTCATGCCAGCCTCCTACAGAGGTTACTTCACCTCATTTGCTCTGGTAGAGTTATCTCAGTCCCCAATCAGACCCTGGGATTCCCCAAATGCAAATGGCACCCCATCTTTTTCTTCTTGTTGCTTTGGGAAGTTTCAGGGCAGCAGGATGTAGGTTATTACTTCCCTGACATGCTCTGTCTTTGCTGGTCTGCTCAGCTGCTGTTTGTGTGAATGTGTGAGTTTGTGTGTGCCTGTGCGCACATGCTCTGTTCAGTTCTGTTAGCTCAAACTGTAACATCCACTTTAAAACAGTGTCTGGCAAGTTGGAGTGTTGTCCATTCCTCCTTCAGTGCAGGACAAATACGGGCAGCCCGAGAAGGTGGAACTTGGATGTAGAATGCGGATGGGAATGTCAAAATGTGGGCCTGTGTCCAGCTACCCAGCAGTGCCTTCCCGGTGCTGCTGTGCCATACCCTGCTCGGAAGCTTCTTTGTTCCCTGAGACATGGGCATGGTGCCACATGCACACAGGAGTAAAGGGGAATGCCTGACATCATGTGGGTTCCCGTGTGTGTGTGTGTGTGTGTGTGTGTGTGTGTGTGTGTGTGCGCGCGCGGGGCTTGTCTGTTTGATCAGAGGCCCTGGCACTGAAATGTCCTCATTAGACACCAAGTCACAGGGTGGCAGCTAGATTTAGGAGCCCGAGCAGAGTACAGGATGGAGTCAGGTGAGGGTCAAGCCGGGGTTAGCTAGCAGGAAGTCTGCGAAAGAGGAGTGTCAAGCAAAAAGCACAGAGGATGCAGATGGAAGATTCTGGAAAAGAGTCACAGAATTGAGTATCATCTGTTTTGTTATTACAGCTACAAGAGCAGCAGCTGCTTGCAGAAACCATCAAAGGCAGCTGAGCCCTGTGATGATCTATGTGCAGAAAGAAGGCTGTCTTTCTGACGGTACAGGCTTACACCTGTTGGACTAGGGTTTCCTCCTACTGCATCTCCAGCCAGCACACCTAGGATGCATGTCACTTGCTGTGACATTTTGTTGGCAGAGCACAGGTCTGCATGTTGCATTGAGAACTCATGCCTGGAATCTTCAGCACTGGAAGCAAATGCTTGTATGAAAGTCCTCCCCCGCAGCTTCTGGTTCCCAACCAACTTCCTTCCCTTTCCTGTCTGGCCTGCCCACACCCCTGAGCCTGTTCTCTGAGGGTCACGGATTATGATGTGTCCCCAGGTCCCTGGAGGCCAAAACTTGCCTTTTGGCCCATGGGGGAGGGGATCCATTGCCATGACTGCCTTGGTGGGTTCTTGAGGCAGTGGCCAGGAAGCCTCTGGTGGCCTGTTTTGAGCTCACACGCAGGTTTACACTCCTGAGGTTTGTGTGGAGTATCCAGGAACACAGCTGTCAGTAATCTGGGGACTTAGGCCACTAGAAAAGCCGTGGTTAAGCTCTCTCCTGGTTCCTTCATCTGTGAAAACAATCACTGTTGTTCCCCACCCATCTCCAGAAGAGTTCCTGAGTGCGTGGGAATCCTGAGATGTTTGAGGAATTGTTCTGGTTTCTAAGGCAATGCCCCTGGAAGAACAGAACCCAGTGGCTGTGGTGGGGGTGTGGTGGGAAGGACTGGACTTGGAAGCATCTCATGGGTTAATGTTTCTCTCTGGCTGGTCCACAGAGGTGGGCGGCCTCAAGTTGATGAGTTTGTTACCTTTATCATTCGATGGCTCTTTGTCAGAACATAGTATCATTCTCTTCAGTCTGTGCATGTGGCAAGCAGGGCAGAGCCTGTGTTTCTTGACATGATTGCTTGGGTGGAGTCTGTGTCTGGAAAGGGATTTCTCCCTACCCACACAAGGTGCTGAGAGTACCCGTGATGAGGAAGATAATGGCTATGAGTTTGAGGTAAAGAAATCGTCTATTCTCAAGTAGACAGGTCCCAGTGGTGTGGGGGTTGGGGGTGGCGCATTGTAAACTGGTTAGAATCAAATGAGTACACTTTCCCAAATATGACAGGCAGCTGTTCTTGTAGCAGTAAGCAGAGGCAGTCTGTGGAAAAGGGGCTGAAAAAATAAAGACCATCAGACAACTCACTCGTTTCCAGCAGGGAATTTGGGGTTCTTTAGAATACAACTTTGTGTTTTTCCAATCAGGGAGTCACTGTGGGGGCCTTTGTTAGCAGGACACACTAGCCCTGTGATGTTCCTGAGACCCTAAGTCTGAGGACCGGCTACAGCTACTCCAGGGAAGAGTAGGGTTTCCCCATCTCCCTCCCTCCATTTGGGCAACCCTGGCTCTCCCTACCTCTTTCCTTCTGTCTATCTAAAACAAAATGTGGAGAGAGATTCTCCAAAGAGCAGTGGCTGTGTTTAGAAACAGCAAAGCACTACAAAGGGAATGTGTGCTGGGAACTTTGACATCTTAAAAAGGGGGGTGCACCAGACCGAAACCCTTCAAGATAAAAATGAGGAGGATATCAGATATTTTGGAACAACAGCCTTTGTCTAGTAAGGATCAGTAACCAGGACATTACTTTGAGGCTGAACACTTGCTGAGCAGATGTCCTTGGAGAAATGCTTTTTGCATAGAGCTGTGGGGCCTCTGTAAAAGCTCTGCCGGTCTTGTGACAGCCACTATGGGCTCTCATACATGAGAACTCTTCCCTCACAGTTACAGCCGTAACTGTCCCTTGGGTAGTGTTGACACAAGAAACTCCTTTTATACCTCTTTCCTTTCTCACCTCTGACGTTCAAGTCCCAGAATATGTAATCATTTCATATATAAGCTATAAGGACTGGAGAGATAGCTTAGAGGTTAAAAACACTTGCTACTCTTGCGGAGGACCTGGGTTCGCTTCCCAGCATCCACATAGCTGTGGCTCACAACTGTCTAACTCTAGTTCCATAAGATATAACACCTTCTTCTGGCCTCCACAGGCACTGCATACATGTGGCACTTAGACATACATGCAGGCAAAACACATACATATAATCAAAAGGTGTGAAGAAAATAAGACCTGCAACCTATCCCAGAGGTGGACGTCTGTACATCACTTGACGCGACTCAATGGAGGCATTTGGGGTACCATGAAAGCACAGACTAACTCATTGCTGTGTTTGCATCCCTCAGACTTTTGACATCATAGTCTTCACTCGTGAGCTAATTTTAAAGATGTCAGGATGGCATATGATATCATGGAAGAGACCACTTAGAATTATTTGTTAATTAATAATAGTAATTTTTTACTATTCAGTTATGGGGGGTGGGAACTTGCTCCACAGCATGTGTGTGAAGGCCAGAGGGCAATTTGGGAGTGCATTCTTACCTTCTACCCAGTGAGTTCTGGGTACTGAATTCAGATGGTTAGGCTTGTCGGTAGAAGCCTTTGCCCATGTCTTGGTAATGCCTAGAGTCCTTAGGATCACTCATCTATCAGGTTTGCTTGCCTTTTTTTTTTTTTAACATTTTCACAGAAAAAGCAGGTATCTCTCTCTCTTTCTCCTTCCCTCACCTTCTCTCCCTCTTTCTCTCTTTCAACAGGACTGGTCTCAAACCTGAAACTGTCTTGCCTGTGCTTCTCAGGTGCAGGAAGAGATTACAGGTATGCATCACCACGCAGGTTCAGCTAGATTATTTATCTCAATCTGAAGCTTATTTCTGATTTCAATTTGAAGTTAAAAGCAAGACCTGGGGATTCTCTCCTGGGAACCCAGAAAGCCAGGGGTACCTCAGGATCAAAGCGAGGTGTTTGGGGACTGTGTTAACAATCAGCGCATCTCTGGTGCCTCAGCAGAGCACTCTGTCTGTTAGCACACAGAGGATGTTGCAAGGGTTCCATGACTTGTCCCCAAGTCATGCTGCAATCATTGCCACTGGAATACATACAATGCAGTGAACCTTTAAGCACTGAGTGGCCCATAGACTCTCTGCCCTTGTGAATGGCTTGCTACTGTTCTAGAGGTGGGCTCCTAAGGAAAGGGTGAACTCAGGTCCTTTTACATCACCTTACCCTCTCTTTGCCTTTTCCCCCCTGAGATGATATAAAAAGAGTATCTTTATCAGACACAGCCTCTTAACCTTGGACTTCCTTGAACTGCTGGGAGATGACTTTATCCCCTTTGAAGTTGTGAGATTCTGTTACAGCAGCAAAAAACCAGACTGACAGACAAATGTAAATATCTGTAGTGGTGACTAGAGGCCCTGGCCCAGGCCCCAAAGTGAGGCACGTCCACTTTGGCCAGTGTTTTATCACAGCAACATCAAGAAAACTAGAAGAGACTTGTTGGGAAGAAAGAGTTCAATGGAAACTGGGGGAAAAACAAGAGGATGATGGAATGAAGATAACCAAAATAGTTCACGTACATCTGTGAAATTGTCAAAGGATAAGAATAAAATCTCTTCCCATCCCTGGTCTCCTCACTGGAACCAGTGAGGCTGAGGGAGGAGGAGAGAGTTCAGAAATGATTTCTCACTTCCTAGTGGGCTGAGGCAAGAAGTTCTGCTGTACTGTGACAATACAGGTGGGAAAATGCAGAAGGGATGCAGGCCAGAGTGGACTAGTCGGCATTCTAGGGAGTTGGCCTCCTTTTGTCAGGAATATGGCACAAAATAAACAAGGAACTGTTTCCCATGGATGGAGCCTGTGGGGCTTGGGAAGAGATGGACCACATTTTCATTTCCTGCCAAACTATATTTTCTAAGGTGACAAGAATGTGCCTGAGTATGTGTGATGGCTAGTGTTAATTGTCAACTTTATGAGCTCTAGAACCCCCTAAGAGATAAGCTTCTATGTGTAACTGGTGGAGATTATTTTGGTTATATTAATTTGAAATGGGAAAACCCATCCACTGTGGGCGGCACCATTCCCTACCAGGAATCCTGGACTGATCATGTGGAAAGGGGAGCTGAGCAACAGCAATGCATTCATCACTCTCTGCTTTCCAGTTGCAAATACGATATTGCTGCCTGCTTCAAGCTACTGCCTCATACTTCTGGTGAACTGTAACCTTGAATCATGACCCAGAACAAACCATTTCTGTCTCAAGTTGCTTTATCAAGGTATTTTTTTTATTATAATAACAAAAAAAGAAGATTGCTTGTGAAGTTTTTTTCTCCCTAAACTCATATTTATTGAAGGCAGTTTCTGTTGGAGCTTGGGTTAGGAAAATGACACTTACCCCAGCTAACCTCAAGCTGGGTAGCTGGAAAGAGCAGGGTCTGGGTACTGTGGTTGAACATGTGATCAGCCTCCTGCTGGTGACAATTCTGCTTCAATTCGTTTATCAAATCAGAATAGCACAGCACAATAATTTTTGTGGTGGATGCTCATTTGTCATTTGATTTCGTCCTGTTCTTGAGCATGACACCTACTCCCTAGGACAACTCTGTTCACTTCTCTCAATGGCTCTTTGTCCTAGACTTCTTTGGTTAGTAATGTCTGTTTTCTGTTTGCATCCTATCTCTAGGAAGGACATGGGACATCCTGTCACATGTAGAGCAGTGATTTGTTGCATCTCCAGATAGAAGGACAGTGAGATATCCTGTTTCAATTAGAAAAAAATGACCTAGAATACTCCAGACAGGAGAAGAATGAAGCATCCTATCATACATGGATGAACAGTGAAATCTTCTGCCCAAGATAGAAGGACAATGGGACATCCTTCCCCAGTAGGAAGGACAGTGACTTATCATGTCATGGATGGAATGACAGTGGGTCATCCTGCCCCAGGTAGAAGAATAAAGATTCACTGTGCCCCAGTTGGGAGGACAGTGAAGCTTTGTGAGTGGATAAGACCTGTGTAGAATTCCAGCTTGCCTTCCCTTCCTATGGGTACATATTACAGTCAAACTCTTTGAGAATTATTTGTTTCCCCCTTTTTAACTTCATTTTTGAGGAAGATGTTTTTTTTATTGTCTACATGATTTGAAAAGACAGAACTTACACACCCCTCCAAATTTGAAACCCACTCACAGGCAGCTAGAAGATCTTCCCTAAAGATTCCTGCCAGAGCTGCACAATGATGTAAATGCCCCAGGGAGAAGAAGAAATCCTAGCCCCGTGCCTGTAGCTTTTGATTGCATTTAGCAAACATGCAGATTTTACTTGTCAGACCACATGCATGCACAACCTCTCCACAAAGGCCTCCATAGAGAAGACATTAAGATGTTGGATTCCATTAACAGGGGCTGTTCTGCATGGAAGAACTGGGTCTCAGAAGATTTTTTTTTTCTTATGTCTACATCCCACTGGGCAGGAGGGGCTTGAAGAACACGTCAGTCATGATAGTAATTGAAAAGAAGAATGTTCTTTCTTATCTCAGATTCATGCCAAGGGGCAGGAATCCTGTTATGCTGGTTGCAATCAGGAAAATGGGTTCTACCCCCACCTTCTGTGTGTGGGATCCTCCCTCTTATCCTGGATCAACCACACACACACACCCGGAATCTGTGCCTCATTTGTGCATTTGGAATTCTGAAGTGTCAAGAGAAAAAGATAGCAAAACACACCTGGTCCATTTGCTTCTGTTTACATGAAGGGATGTGGTTGGTATGTGGGTGTTTTCATCTGTGACGTGAGATCTATTCTGTATAGTCTATGTAATTATTATGTCTTTTATAGCTAAACAAACTATAATAGAATTTGCAAGGCAGTTGCTTGTAGGCCTATAACTCAAATGCATTTCTTTATTCCTTCTTCATTCATTCATCACATAGTCATTGAACCTTCCCCCAGTTGGAGCAGAGAACCAAATGAGATTCCCTCTCCCCAAGGGGCAGATAGAATAGTAGCTCTTGTTTCTAGCAGCCTTCAATGTGCAGGTATTTGGGAGCCGGGAGCCATATCTGCTTCTCCTTCTTGTTCCCTGGTTTTTCTGGTCATCTTTTTCAATAAATTCAATCAACTTGGATTGCTTTGCCAACCTCACTCACAAGGACTATTGGCCTCATCATTCAGATGTTTTGTCTTATTCTGTCTGCAGCTCCTGTCCAGTGTGTTAACATTAACCCTCCTGTTCCCTTTCAACCTAGTTTAGTGAGAGGCATGTATGGAGCATTACCACCCATTCTACCCTTGTGTCTACTAGAGACATGTATCCTCTCTCCCTCATCCCCCTGCCTCACCTATGGTCATGACTCATCCTTATTCCTCTCACCCTGTGAAGTTAATCCCACTGATTCTACCACAGAAACATCACATCCTGTAATGGTCCAAGAGTCTCTGAGATATTGCTCAATTCTTGTATGGGGACTACTGTATCTTCCTAGGAAGGAAGAATGTCTCTCAGTTCTCTATAGGGACAATGACCCTAAACCTGGATATCTGAGAGACCAGTTGTCTTAGTGTCAGTCCTGTGGCTATGACAAAATATTCTGACAGAAAGCAACTTAGAGGATAAAGGGGTTATTTTACCTCACAAACCCAGGTTAGAGTCCACTACAGCAGGAAAGTCAAGACATGAACTTCATACAGTCACATCATATATACAGTAAATAGCAAAGAGCAATATTTTTATATACACTCAGTTGCTTGTGCTCAGCTTCATTTCTCTACTATTGTGTAGTTCAAAAGCTTCTGCTTAGGGAATGGTGCCTCTCACAGTGGACTGAATCTTCCCACATAAATTAATTTAATCAAGACCGTCTTCCAGACATATGATCACAGACCAGCCCAATATAGACAGTCCCTAATGGGTTAGGGTTAGGGTTAGGGTTAGGGTTATGATCAAGCCTCTAAACCTACAGAATAGAGAAAAAATACTAAGAGCTGTGAAAGAAAAAGGTCAAATCACCTATAAAGGCAGACCCATCAGAATAACACCCAACTATTCAATGGAAACAATGAAAGCAAGAAGGTCATAGTCAGACATTGTACAGACACTAAAAGTGCATGGATGCCAACCTAGGCTAATGTACCCAGCAAAACTATCAGTCAACATAGATGCAGTAAACAAGATATTTTATGACATAACCAGATTTAAACAATAGATAACCACAAATCCAGCCCTACAAAAAGTCCTAGAAGAAAATCTCCAATCTAAAGAAACCAGAAACACTCATGTAACCACAAGCAATTGATAAGCCCACAGAAGAACCCTGCAAAAAAGAAAATACAAGTTATTACCAAAAATGGCAGGAAATATCAATCATTGGTCATCAGTATCCCTTAATATCAATGGACTCAATTCACCTGTGAAAAGACACACCTTAGCATGATGGATTAAAAAAAAAAAAACAAACAGAAACCATCCTCCTGCTGAATATAAGAAACACACCTCAGTTTTAAAGACAGACACAGGCTCAGTGTAAAGGGTTGGGAAAAGACTTTCCAATCAAATGGCCCTAAGAAACAAGCTGGTGTAGCCATTCTAATATCAAACAAAATAGACTTTAAACTAAAATCAATAAAAAGAGACCAGGTTGGACATTACTTATTTATCTCAGGAAAAATCCACCAAGATGAAATTTCAATCCTGCATATCTATGACCCTAACAATAGAGCACCTACATATATAAAAGAAACACTACTAAAGCTTAAAACTGACACACTAACAGTGGGAGACTTCAATACACCACTTTCATCCTTGGGTAGGTCAACCAGACAGAAACTTAAGAGAGAAATAAGGAATCTATCAGAAGTTATGACCCAAATGGACTTATTAGATAAATATTGAACTCTCCACCCAAACAAAAAAGAATATACATATTTATCAGCACCTCATGGAACTTTCTCTAAAATTGACCACACACTAGGTCATAAAGCAAATATCAACAGGTACAAAAAAATGAGTAAAACTCCTTGTACCATATCAGATCACCACAGTCTAATATTAGAGTTCAACAACATCAAGAATCACAGAAATCCTACCAACTCATGGAAACTAAACACCACTCAACTGAACTACCTCTGGATCAAAGAAGAAATTAAGAGAGAAATCAAAGACTTTCCAGAATTTAATGAAAATTCATAACACTAAATGGCTACATGAAAAGACTAGAGAAATCCCACACAAGAGAACTATCAGCATAGCTGAAAGCCCTAGAACTATTAGAAGCAAACTCATCTAGAAGGAGTAGATGGCAAGAAATAATCAAACTTAGAGTTGAAATCAACACAACTGAAACAAAAAGAACAATACAAAGAATCAATGAATCAAAGAGTTGGTTCTTTGAGAAAATCAACAAGATAGGTAAATTCTTATCCAAACTAACCAAAAAACAGAGAGAGAGTATCCAAATTAACAAAATCAGAAATGAAATAGGGAACATAACAACAGACCCCCAGGAAATCCAGAGAATTGTCAGGTCCTACTTTGAAAATCAATACTCCACAAAAATGAAAAACCTAGAAGAAATGGACAGCTTTCTGGACAGGTACCATTTACCAAAATTAAATCAAGATCAGATAAAAAAGACTTAAATAGTCTATAACACCAAAGGAAATTGAAGCTGTCATTAAAAGTCTCCCAAATTAAAAAAAAAGCTGAGACCCAGATGGTTTTAGTGCAGAGTTCTACCAGACATTCAAAGAAGAGCTAATACCAATACTCCTCAAACTGTTCCATATAGTAGAAACTGATGGAATATTGCCAAACTCTTTTTATAGGGCTACAATAACCCTGATACCTAAGCCACTCAAAGACACACTCAAAGAAAGAGAATTACAGACCAATTTCTCTCATGATCATTGATGCAAAAATTCTCAACAAAATTCTGGCAAACCGAATTCAACAATATATAAAAAAGTCATTCACCACGACCAAGTAGGTTCATCCCAGAAATGCAAGAATGGTTCAATATATGGAAAACTGTAAATGTCATCCATCATATAAACAAATTGAAGGAAAAAAAAATCACGATCATTCCTTAGATGCTGAAATAACCTTTGACAAAATCCAACACTCCTTCATGATAAAAATCCTTGAGAGATCAGGAATACAGGGAAAATGCCCAAATATAATAAAGGCAATTTATAAAAAGCTGATGGCCAACAACAAAGTAAATGGAGAAAAACTCAAAGCAATTGCACTAAAATCAAGAACTAGACAAGGATGTCCCCTCTCCCCTTATCTATTCAACATAGTTCTCGAAGTTTTAGCCAAAGCAATAAGAGAACAAAAGGAGATTAAGGGGATACAAATTGGAAAAGAAGAAGTGAGACTATCTCTATTTGCAGATAACATGATAGTATACATAAGTGACCCACAGAATTCTACCAGGGAACTTCTAAAGCTAGTAAATACCTTCAGCAATGTAGCAAGATACAAGATTATCTTAAAGAAATCAGTAGCCTAACTATACACTAAAGATAAAAAGGGCTGAAAAAGAAATAAGAAAAACATCACCCTTTATAATAGCTGGAAATAGCATTAAATATCTTGGTGTAACCATAACCAAAGAAGTATCAGATCTGATCTGTTTGACAAAAACTTTAAATATCTGAAGAAAGAAATTGAAGAGGATATAGGAAAATGGAAAGATCTCCCATGTTCCTGGATAGGTAGGATCAACATAGTGAAAATGGCAATTCTACCAAAAGCAATCTACAGATTCAACACACTTCCCATCAAAATTCCAACACAATTTTTTACAGACCTTGAAAGAACAATACTCAATTTTATTTAGAATAACAGGAAAGCCAGCATTGCCAAAACAATTTTGCTCAACAAGAGAACCTCAGGAGGCATCACCACCCCCGACTTCAAGTTGCACTATACAGCTACATTAATAAAAACAGCCTGTTACTGGCATAAAAACAGACTTGTGGATCAATGGAATCAAACTGAAGACCCCGAAATTAACCCACCCACCTATGAACACCTGATTTTTGACAAATAGGCCAAAAATATTCATTGGAAAAAAAGATAGTATCTTTAACAAATGGTGCTGGCATAACTGGATGGTAGTGTGTAGAAAAATGCAAATAGACCCAAACTTATCACCCTGCACAAAACTCAAATCTAAGTGGATCAAAGACCTCAGCATAAACCCAGCCACACTAAATTTAATAGAAAAGAACGTAGAAAATACCCTCCACCGCATTGGCACAGGTAGCCACTTCCTAAATATAACACCAGTAGCACAGACACTAAGAATAATAAGCAGTAAGTGGGACCTCCTGAAACTGGGAAGCTTCTTTAAGGCCAAGGACACAGTCAATAAGACCAAATGACAGCCTACAGAATGGGAAAAGATTTTCACTAACCCTACAAGTGACAGAGGACTGATCTCTAAAATATATAGAGAACTCAAGAAACTAGAGTCCCAAACCCTGAATAACCCAATTAAAAAATGAGGTTCAGAACTAAAAAGGGAATTCTCAGCAGAATTACAAATGGCTGAAAGGCATATGATAAAGTGCTCAACATCTTTAACTATCCGAGAAATGCAAATCAAAACAACTGTGAAATACCACCTCACACCTGTCAGAATGGCTAAGATCAAAAACACAGATGACAGCCTGGAAAGGATGCAGAGCATAAGGAACACTCCTCCATTGATTGTGGAAGTGTAAACTTGTTCAGCCACTATGGAATGCAGTATGGCAGTTTCTCAGAAAACTGGGAATCAATCTCCCCAAGGATCCAGCAATACTATTACTGGGCATATATCCTAAAAATGCACATTTGCACCCCAAAAGCATTAGCTCAACTATGTTTATAGCAGCATTATTCATAGTAGCAAGAACCTGAAAACAGCCTAGACACCCCTAAACTGAAGAATGGATTAACAAACTGTGGTACATCTACACAATGGAGTACTACTCAGCAGTAAGAAAAAAATGATATCCTAAAATTTGTAGGCAAATGAATGGACTTGGAGAATATCCTCCTGAGTGTGGTATTACAAACCCAGAAAGAGAAGCAGGAGATGTATTCACTCATTAGTGAACTTAAAAAAAAAAAAAAAAGACATCATTGTATACAAGAGCTCAAGGCTAGAACACAGCTAAATAACACAGTGCCTGACTTCTGCATTGATGGCCTCTGGCATGGGTGTGGGTGAGGAAAGACTTGCTTTCTTTAAGAGTCTGGCCACAGGGAGTTTAATTATGTCCAGTAAGAGAATGAGCAGCATGAATGGACATTTTTGTAAATGAGGAGATCATAAGAGTGGGCATGAATCAGAGAACTGACAACTGAGTTTGATGGAGTGCATGATGTAAAATCACCAAATAATAAATACATAAGTAAAAAATACATCTTATTTATTATTGCTTTTATATTTCAATTGTAGTGTTATAATTAAAAATAAGCATAGTTGGTTTTTTTAAAATGATACTGGTGGCCTTAAAAATGTGCATTTCTGTTTTTCATTGCTTGAAGGCTGAATTTTTTCTTTTAGGTGATCTCACTTTGCAACCTGGGCTAGCTTATGGCAATCCCCTGCTCCAGTCCCCTGAGGGCTAGGATTACAGTCATGAGTCACCACACCTGGCTCTAGGATCTTAATTTTTTAATATTATGTACCTTCCAAGGTTCTTTACTTTTTCCCAAAGCTTCGGGGGGTCACTTGGTCCCCTGCTAGGGAATCGGAGAAATATCTTCTGCCAGGCTCTCATTTCTCTTTGTAGATTAAGGGATTCATTTGTCATGCCAGAAATGAGGTCTGTCCTCTATCCCTCGTTTCACAGTGTCCAACGGGCCCTTTGATCTTGTAGGCAGTTGTTAATTTTATGGGTTACACAATTGGAAGTGTCAGGCAACTGTGAAGTGCTTGCTCAGGAAAAAGAAACCAGAGCAGCTGCCTTGGGCCTCACAGGTCCAAGTCTCTCCAGGGATACTTCTCAAGACCTGAGGGTCCAAGCAAATATTTACTCAGTCAAGTTGCATTTTATGAAAGTACTGATGGGCTCAAGTAAAATTTACCCGCAAAGTCCCGGAGAGATTCATGCATCCCGACTTTTTGACTGAAAAGGGAAAAATGGGTGATTGGCTCTCTCTGGCCTTGACTTGCTTTCTCTACATCCCAGCAAACAAAGAGAAACCCCACTGTGCGATGTATAGTATGAGCATAGAGAGTCTTGATGGGAGTCTCCAGGGCTAGTTGTTGCACATGCGTACTTCATGACGTAGTGTGAGCAATGCTGCACATGTGCATTTCACTCTGTGGTGTGAGCAGTCAAAGGGAAGGTCTTTTGACTGGCTGCTTCCCACATCTACATGTTCAGCCTCAAGAAGGGAGAGATGGAAAGGTCACCCTAAAGATCCAGTGAGCACCAAATCCTGTCCTTGGTCCACAATTCGTTTGCCAGTGTGACTGTTATGGTGGTTGTCGTCAGTATTTCACTCACTTGCAGAGGAAGCGAGCTTGACGTGTTGCTCTTGGGAACAATTGGGCAGGTAGCACCTTGAGCAGAGGTGGTTGGGAGCAAGAATGAAAGAACTGGAGCCAGCAGAGTTGGTCTCGTCCTCCAGATACCTCTTCTCTGAGATGAGGACCAGATGGAAGGATGGAGTTACCTGCTGGAAGTGGACCTGGAAGGTGCATCTAAACCATGAGTTTGGGGATGTGTAAAGCAATTTTGTACACAGTTCACAGTTTTGGAGACCGTGGAGGGGGTTGGAATTACATTTCTGTAGTTGCCCCCCTCCTGGACATGCTGCAGATTTCTCCTCCCTCAGGTGCTTTGGAGAGATGGGAAGAGGTAGATAGCTCAGACTGGGACTGCCTTCCAGGCATTGTCAAGGCTTTCCCACCCATGTCTTGCTGATTATCTATAATATCCCTCTGTGGTGAATATGATGTGCTCTGTATTCATCTTATGGTTGGCAAAGCGGAGGCAGGAAGGTTGAACAACTTGAACTTGAGAGGCAGCAGATAATAAAGCCAAGGCTCAGATGCAGGCTGAGTCCAAAGCCACCGAATCTGGCCGCAGACACAGCTTTGTAAGACACATGTGCACTTGAAAGGATAGGAGGGTGTGTAGGCAAGGCAGGATAGAAACTTGACTTTGGAATGGCGATTAGAGAGAAAGGGGAAAACGCTTGGCAAGTGCATGCCTACTGTTGGCACGAGAGAATTTGACATCTCTTTGGATTTCCTCAACAGCCCATCAATGGTTAAATTTTTTCCATTTGCTAATAAGGAAACCAAGGCATTGAGACATATATCTTACCTAAAGTCACATGAGTGGTAGACAACAGAACCATAAATTATAGTCAGGGGTGTGTAATTGCTTAGTCTCTGTTTTCTGCACAGTAGCTCAGTGTGGCTGAGAATCTCCCCTGTGGTCAGATAATGGGTTCTTCATCTCAGGGATGACTTCCCTGCCCTTTACTGTGAGAAACTCACTCTTTGAATGGACTGTCCAACTATGCATCCGTCAAGCTGCAGGGGATTCCTTCAGCTCATGGTCTAGACAGAATCCAGGAATTGCCATGGTAAATGAGCTACTGTCCAAGAGTCAATCTGGCAGCTGTGCAGGAACTCTGGAGACACATTAGGGAAGATGTTGATTTAGTCTAAATTTGCACTTCTGTCCATGCGGGGGTTCCTGGAAAAAGAGGGGCAGTGGCTTGGTCTGGGGTGGAATAAGATGCATCAAATGAGGATTTCATGTCTTCCCTGGGACCATCCATCATCTTAGTTCTAGCATCTCATGATATGTATAAAAAGACAGTTGCTATCCACAAAGCATGTCGTGGTCCTCCAAAGGCATTGTGGGAAAAAGGCTCTGCCCAGGTTCTCTGCTTCTTGAAGGTAACTCATGGCTACCTTGGTTCCATAGTCATGTTGCATATTATAGGAACATAGAGATGTGAGTGTGCTGTGCAAAGAGACTAATGGAATTGTTGGAATTTCAGAACCAGAAGTCAGTGCATGGCAGTGTGTAAGGCGTGTCTGCAAGGACTTGTTCCAAGGCCTGGGACACTTAACTTCTCGGGGACTCTCACAGCTGATGCATTGAGGCTTACAAGTGTCCCAGGAGGAATATCAAGATGATGTTCTGACAAGTACCTACAGAAGATGGGGCTGACCTGGAATGGGAAGGCATTCTCAACACTTCATTGAAGAAGCAGACAGGCTCTTGAGGTCACCACCCCAAAGGATCTATTGGCTCTTGAGGTCACCACCCCAAAGGATCTATTGACTCATGAGGTTACCACCCCAAAGGAGCTAGTGGCAGTTAGTGTTGGGTTCAGCAAAAACAGTCAACTTTTTTCCCAGTTGGATAGCCACTGGAAAGGTCCAGCTTTCCAGTAAGCAGCTTTCTACTCAGATTCATGCTAGAGACCCTAATTAAGCTTGGTAAGTCAAAACACCACCACCAACAACAACAACAATCAAAGAATTAAACAGACAAAGACAGGAAACATGGACTCCTCCTGTTGGGAAGAGAAAGAGGTTTGTAGAAATGGGAGGAGCACAAGAGAGAATAATGGTTAGTGAAAACAACCAACTACATCAAATACATTGTGAAATAATAATAAATATGATGTTTCAGGCCTAGGAGAGACCTAGGCACTGGCATTGGCACCAGGGTTCAGGTGCCAAGAAGAGAACCTACCCCAATGCCCAAGTTCTAGGACACATCATGGGGGCTGGTTCTCAGATACCTGCTCAGTGATGAGGAGATCGGATGTATTTGAAGAACCCGGTAACACGTCTTCCAGGATAGAAATAATGAAACAGGAATAAGGGGATATGGTTTGAGTTATCTGCATTTTCTTCCACTTATTGGCTTTCAGGCTCACACCAAGTGTGTGTCTGGCTTTCTTGGAGCTGAAAGGCATCCAGCTTTATCTGGACGTTTCAAACCAACATTTCACTGGACACCTTTAGGTGTCAAAATGAAGCCAAATTAACCTTCTCGCTCTGCTCACACATTATAATCACTACCACATTCCAGTGTTTATATACACCACTGGGTTACCATCTGAGAAGGTTGTAATCAAATGGTTGAAAAAGTACACGCTGCCTCTGGTCTGTCACTGGCCAGTGTCTGTATCTTAATGACTATTATTAAGGTAAATCTGACCCTTTACAGGAAGGACCAATCACAGGTCACATCACCATTTTTAAATGGTCTTCTGAGCACACATTCCACACTGACCACAGTCCTCAGGGAAAGTGTTTCCCAAGGAAAACCAGCATGGTGTGGCTTAAAGCTCCTGGAGTTTGTTGCCTCTTGTAAATCATGTCTTGAACTTCTAAGGGGATTTCAGATTATGAATCAGAAGCAAATATTTTCTTAGTTTGGGAAAAAATAACACAAGCATGCAAGGTGTTTATATTTCCAATAGCTAAGACACTTTCAGAACACACAATCAAACATGTCTTGGAGAACAGGGGACTCACAGTAATGACTTGTGTTTGAATGTTTCCTGTGCTAAACTTTAGCGTCAGACTGTCCATAACCAGAGAACAGTGAGGTTTCTGATTCTACAAAGTGTGTCTTGTCTCCTCATTAAGTGACCATGACATTTCTGAATACCCCACTGTGCTCCCTACCTTTTAAACTTCGATTGGGACACCTTGATCTTCTTCCCAAGGGGATAGCTTGTTTTTATCTCATGGTGGCCCTGTTAGATGAAATCAGACAGACTGGTGAGATGGCTCAATTGGTAAGATCACTTGGTAGGTAATCATGAGTACTTGAGTTCAAATCCCTAGAACCCATAAAAAAGAAAATAGTAACTAAAATCAAATAACCAAAACTAAACCAGATGTGGCTTTGTGTGCATTTGTAACCCAACACTGTGGTGTGGGGTGAGGCAAGAGAAGTATGGCACTTGCTGCTGGCCATTAACCTAACTGCAGGTCCAGGGAGAAACCCTGTCACAAAGGAAGAAAATGGTAGATCAAGACTCCTGCTGTTCTCCTCTGACTTCCACATTTGCATAGTTTTACACACACATCACACACATCACAGATACACACATCACAGACACATACACATCACAGACACACACACATCATATATAGACACACACACATCACAGACACACACACATCATATACAGATACACACATACATCACAGACATACACATCAAGACACACACATATCACATCATATACAGATACATATACACACAGGCACACAGATACACACACACACATCATATACAGACACACACACACCACATCATATGCAGATACACATACATCACAGACACACACACATCATATACAGGTACACACATACATCGCAGACACATACACATCACAGACACACACACATCATATATAGACATACACACATCACAGAGACACACACACATCATATACAGATACACACATATATCACAGACACACACACACATCACAGACACACATCATATACAGACACACATATCATATACAGATACACACACACACATCATATCATATACAGATACATATACACACAGACACACAGATACACACACATCATATACAGACACACACACACATCACATCATATACAGATACACATACATCACAGACACACACACATCATATACAGGTACACATACATCACAGACACACACAAATATCACAGACACACACACATCACATCATATACAGATACACATACATCACAGACACACACACATCATATACAGGTACACATACATCACAGACAAACACAAATATCACAGACACACACACATCACATCATATACAGATACACATACATCAAAGACATATACACACATCACACACACAAATATCACAGACACATACCACCATGCATACACACAGACATTAAAAGAAGTAAAAGGCAAACAGCACAAGTTTCTGTTGGACAAAAGCATCGCATTACATTCTTCTGGAACTTTTTCATCTCGAACAAAATAGCAGCAAGACAGAACATTCAGATTTGCCCAGCCCTCCCAACACTCTCCTGCTTTCTCTTGCCCCATGATCTAGAGCTCCTTGAGGATACTTGGATCTGGTTGTCCTCTGAATTGAGTGCTAAAGAGAATGTGACCTCAGTCTCCAGACCACAGTGGATGAAGACCACGAAAGTGTTTTCTCCAGAGGAACAAGGCTGCCTCCCTCAGGCACTTCAACTTAGAGTTGTCTTCTGAATGTCCTCTCTAGGACTCACACAGGAATTCAACCGGCATTATGAAGGTCTTGGGAGTTAAGGACTTTTAAAGGTAACTAGGAGCTGGGGTGGTGGTTCCGTGGATGATGCATTTACCATGCATGTGTTAGGACTTGAGTTCGGATCTCCAGAATCACATAAATGACGGGTGGGTCTTGGTGGCCACCTGCAATCCCAGCACTCGGGAGATGGGGACAGGGTCTCTCTGGGGGAAAGATGACAAGTTAGACTAGGCAGTCTACAAGCTCTGAGTGTAACTGAGAGAGTATGCTTCAATAAATAAGTGAACTGCCTTCCCATGGATGTGCATACACATGTGACCCCATATATACAAACACACACATGAGAGAAAAAGGAAAAGGTGCCTTGGTCTTGAGGCTCTGCCTTTGTGAATTGGATAATTCCACCATCATGGAAGAGGATCAAATGTCTCAGAAGCAGCCTATATAATAAAAACCATTTGTTTCTCTCATCCATACCTGCTTCTGCCTCTGCTACCCTCTGCTAGGGTTTGCAATACCCTCAGCAGAGATAGGAAATTTCCTGTTGGACTTCCCAGACAACTTATGTGAGAATCAAATTTCTTTGTAAATTCAGAATCACACATATGAAGAAAACATGTCAAAGCCACGTGAGATGCATTTTGATATTGTCTATTATCCACGCCCTCTTTCACTCCAGGCTAGTTAGTCTGTTCTGTCTTTATTTTCAAGCTCTGGTCCAACCCTTCTTTCCTGATCTCAAACCGGTTAACACTGGTGAGAATTAACATGTATGGAACCATAGTTAGAATATTCTCTTCAGTACTAGGAGGGATTAGAGGTAAAGATAGACAAGAAACCTAGTCTGCTTCTGCAGGACCTAAAAGGGGTCTCTTATTTCTTCTTTCCAGGCATCATCCCCTCTTCCTTAGCCTAAACCTTGGTATAATCTTCCCATTTTGCAGATAAGAACTTTGTCACTAAAAGGACAGAGTCATGGCTACAACAGAATTTGAGACCAGATCTGGCTGACACAAGGTGGAGTGGTATCCCATAATGCATCCCTCTCTGTTCAGCCCATGTAAGGACTATTAAATGAAAGATGGATGCACGGACTTTACCCACAGACTGTGAGGACCCAACTCATACCATGAGGAAGAGCTTCCCAACATTGTGTTGGGAAGCAGGAAACTCTGATAAGGGTCTAAATTTCTGAGGTCCATATACAGGAAGAGGTACTCTGACCCATGATGTCAACCTGAAGAGCTTTGAATGATACCTAACTGAACTTCTTCTTTGATCATCAAAATCATATTTGCGGAGGCTGGGAATTTAGGGAAAGAGAAAAGTAAACACACATGTACACAAACACATCAATCCCATCTCATTAACTATAGAGAAAGACATTTCTCAATCCTTTATTATACATTCAGTTATTTTAAGATTTATTTTATTTTTAATTATGTGTGTCTATGTGTATCTGTGTACATGTACATGCATGTGAGTGCAGTGCTGGTGGAGACCAGAAGAGGATGCTGGATTCACAGGGGCTGGAGTTAAAATCGCCCTTTATGTATTTATATTTAATAATCAAAAACAACAGTGGTGGCACAAACTGTTAATCCCAGCACTTGAGAGGCAGAGGCAGGAGGATCTCTGTGAATTCAAAGCTAGCCTGGTCTACAAAACAAGTTCTGAGACAGCCAGCACTGTTACACAGAAAACTCTGTCTCAAACAAACAAACAAACAAAGGCTGAAAGTGGTGGATCTATCCTCTGATATTTCAGGCTGATTTTATTAAATATAAAATATATCACTGCAGTTATGAGATGCCTGATGTTCTCTGCAAGAACACACTCTGAACTGCCCATCCACCCTTAGCTGTATTTCACAGTGGCTTTTCCTTATGTGATAGCATTTCCGATTTGGTCACCTTCCATCTGTTTGCATTGCTGTTTAATGTTGTAACAAAGCTGATGCTCCTGGCAGATGTTCAATAGAACAGAATGGCCTGGATCTACATCCCTATCCTTTTTACTGGATCAAGATTGTCTCTGACTCTTACACCTGGTAGACATTGACAATACACTTTAAACTCAGGTTTCTAGTAGATTCAGTTCTGTCCGTGGGAAGGGAGAGGAGAGAGCTCTGATTTGTCCCAGAAGAAATGTGTATTCACAGATTGGCCGTTGTCACCAGGCACTGTTGGGACTTGTGGGTCTTGGGCTTTTTATCACAGGCCTCCTGGTGCTGGCTGTTGATTTTTACAACAGGCAAAAGCAGCCATGAATGGTCATGTTGATCCTCCCAACAGGCCCCAGAGGTGAGTGTGGCTGTCACATTTGCAGATGAATGAATAGGAGGTTAGCTTATGTGAGGAGGTTAGCAACTGTGAGTTGAAGAAGAACCTTGGAAAGAGTAGCTTTGCACCTCAGAGAGATCACAGCAAAAGCCAAGAGATCAGAGGCAAGGCCTGGGCTGAGGAGAAGAGTCTGGAAGGACACTAATCAGTCTTGGTAAGATCAAAGACGCAAATGTCTCTTAACTTTTATGTACCTATTTGTTTTTCATTCAACAATTCCCACACTGATTTGGCTGAGCTAGGAACTGAACTCCCAGGAGCCTCACTGATCATGGAATAATGAAATTGTCCCTGGTAAATGCAGGAGAAGTATATGGTGACCTATTACACATGGACACAAAGGATAACTGTTCTGAGGAAAAAATTATTTATTGATTGATTTATTTATTATGTATACAATAGTATATAGAAGAGGGTACCAGATGTCATCATAGATGGTTGTGAGCCACCATGTGGTTGCTAGGAATTGAACTCAGGACCTCTGGAAGAACAGTCAGTGCTCTTAACCTCTGAGCCATCTCTCCAACTCGATTTTGTATTTTTTATGTCAAGATATTTCTTCTTAAGAAGCATGTAATCTTAAACAAAATACCCTCAAACATTTATACTACTGCTTTCCACAGTAATGTCTCTTTTAGCAGTGGTATTCAATTTTTAATATTTTGATGCAAAGAAAATTAGCTTCACAGAGGGAGGGCAGTTGTAGAGGGGATTTTGGATGAGAACTGTGCATCTGCCTTCCTGGGTCTCCAGCTTTCAGCTTGCAGGTCTCAAGACTCCTTGAACCTTAAAATTGCATGAAACAACTAATTTCTTGTGACAGTCTTTACACAGATACACACACACACACACACACACACACACACACACACACACACACACGGTTCTATTTTCCTGAAGAACCCTGACTAGTTGGCTACAATACAGAGTTCTTCTGAGAGACAGTACCAAATAATAAACCTGCAGAGGAGAGGGCATAATTTCATGATTTATGTGACTCAGTACACAAGATTATAGACACTCTGATGTCCTAGAAGAAGCTATCTACAGGCTGGGGAACCAGGGAAGCTGGCGGCATAGCTCAGACAAGTCTGCAGCCCTGAAACCCTGGTGCACCGTGAGTGTAATGTTCAGTATAAAGTCAAGGGCCTCAGAATTATCTTGGGGGTCTTGTCTTGTTTAGCGTTATTACTACTTTGATAAAACACCATGAGCAAAAGCAAGCTGGTTTATTTTAGTGTATGCATTCATATCACTGTTCATAACTGAAGGAAGTTAGGACAAGAATTCAAACAGGGCAGGAAGCTGCAGGTGGAAGCTGATGCAGAATCTATGGAGGGATGCTGCTTACTGGCTTGTTCCCCATGGCTTGCTCAGCTTGCTTTCTTATAGACTCAGGACCACTAGGCCAGGCAATGGTACCACCTACAATGGGCTGGCCCATCCCACACAATCACTATTTAAGAAAATACCCTAAGTTCTTGTCTGTAACCCTATCTTATGAAGACATTTTCCTAGTTAAGGTTCCCTTCTAGAGGATGACTCTATCTTGTGTCAAATGGACATAAAAATAGCCAAAAAAAGGTCTCAAGGTCAGAGAATTTGGAGTTCCAATGTTTCTGGACAGGAGAAGACAGTGTCTAGCTTTAGAATGGAGACCATGCATTCTTAATGTCTACCTACCTCTTTTTGATCTGGACCCACAACTAGTCAGATGGCACCAGCCTAAGGGGGGAGTTGGCAGGTCTTCCTCCCTCTGTCTATTACCTGAGATACCAGTCTCCTCTGTAAACACTCTCACAAACATGCTCAGAAGTAACATTTTAACAGGTGTCTGGGCTTTTATTTCATGCTGCAGCTATAGTTCATGGGGGATGACAGGGCAAGAACTCAAGGCTGAACCTAGAAGCAGGAACCGAAGCACATACCATGGAGGGCTGCTGTTTATTGGACTGCTCAGCCTGCTTTTTATACAACTCAGGTACCACCAGCTCCAAGGTTGATACCACCTTCGGGAGTCCGGGGTTCTCCCACATCAATCATTAATAAAGAAAATGCTTTCCAGACTTGCTTATGGACCAATCTTATGAAGACATTTTTTTTTTCACAAGAAAAATCCCTCTTCCCTAATGACTGTAGCAAGTACCAAGTAGACATAAAACTAGTCAGCCCGGAAAGGTAAGGGTAAAATATGGACAAAGTTCAGTCTAAGAAGAACTAATTTTAAAATTAAAAAAAAAAAAACCAAGATTACTTAAATAAATAAATGACCAGTTGGTAATGTCACCTTTAGGTAGTTGCCATGAAGGACTCAGGCTCAGTCCCAGAAGCTGATTAGTTTCCTTTCCTTTGAACAGAGAGCTAAGACAGTGCTGGGTGCCACAGACCAGCCAGCAGCAAGGACTGAAGCCTAGGCTTTCCAGTTCTTACTGTGTGACTTATGACCCGTGTCTTGTACTTATGCCACACTTGCATTAACAGTGTTCTTAATCACAGAGGCCAAGAAGAGGTCAAAATGTGGTCATCAAACTTTCTTTTGTTGCAACCCTCCAGGGTGGCGTGGTACACAGGCAACTGCTGGGGTTCTTATTATTGGAAGCTGTGATGTGGAGGAGGCTGATGGGCACACTGATAGATGTCAGGGAAACAGTAAAACACTTATGTGGAGAGGGTGGGTTTGCTCCTACAGGGTCTTTAGGTACAAAAATCCTGAAATAAATCAGTGCAAAGCTCCCAACAAGCTTGAGATAGTTCATGGCTTTATCCACATGTGTGTAATTTAGGTTAAAAAAAACCCCCTCAAACCTCTACACAAATGTCCTTGAATCAGAAGCCCCAAAGTTTTACTGTCCCAGGAGGTCAGAGGTCATCTGTTGAAGATATGTGGTAAGGATGTGGTAAGAACATGCTCATCCCAGTAGGTAGGGATTTTCCACTGCTCACTGCAAACCAAAATGAAGTGATGGGTAAACCTGAGATGGTCAGTGTCAACTTGATGAACTCCATTATCACCTCGGGAATGTTCTCGGGACCTGCTCGGAGGAGTTGTTTTGATGAGATTTATTGATATTGGAAGAGCTACCCACTGTGGGTGGCATCATTTCCAGAGTTGGGATCCTAGGTTATACAAAAAGGAGAAAATGAACCGAGTACTATAGCATTCCCCATCCTCAGCTCCCTGACCATGGACGCCATGTGACCAGCTCACTGAGGTTCCTGTATCATAGCTGAGCATGATCAGTCCCAATTCTTAGGGGACCCAGAGCAGCTTGACCACACAACTGCCATGGCAGGTTTAATGAAAAACAGACGGCAGGCTCTTGCTGGCACTTGGTGGTTCCAGAAAGGGCCAATGAGCAGATACCATCCAGGGAGGAGCCAGCACCTAAGGGGAAATACCTGATATTTCAAACATTCCCTTCCTGGGAAAGGGACATTAGCAATAGAACAGGCAGTCTCCAGGTGCACCTGCTGATCTGCTGATGTAGGTAAACCTTGAGGACCACTGCTAAATGTTGAAGCATCCCTAGAATTTAAAGCAGCCAATGAATTCATAACAGGTACCCCAGCCCTAGCTTGGACCAATCCCAGGACTGTTACCCTGCAGCTCTGAAGCCTCTAAAGCCCCCCTCCCCCTGCCTAACAAAAACCCTTGCCTCCTGTTGCTTAGGGTCACTCCACCAGGGCCTCAGATGGAGTGACCCAAACTAGGTTGTCAATAAAAACAACTTAGTTTGGGTCTTGCTCTTGCATGGGGATGAGGGGAGATAAGAAAAGAAAAATAAAATCATTGCATTGTAAGCATGAACACTATTCCAATTATTTATAAATTTTGTCACCTTTTTGCCTGGTTTAACATTGGGACAACAAATGGGAGTTGAATAAAATGTGGATGTAATTGTCACTGTTAACTCTGGGTGAGAGGATACTTGCCCTTGAACTTCCAGGGTGCCAGGGACATTCAAGAAATGAGAAAGAACTTGCCTCTGAGAAGAGTCATGCTATAGTGTCCTCAGGAATTTGTGAACATCACTTTAAATGACAAAAGATGTAGTTCACTGAGGAATATGGAGCCCACATCCAGGGACAGGGGTCCTTATAAGAGTGAATCAGAGCAGGGTAGGTGGGGAAATGGGAAGGGTAGAGAAAGGGAAACTGTGATCAGAATATATTGTCTGAAGAAATGTATTTTAAATAAAAAAAGTGTTAAGACCCAGGAAACTGAGATTCACAACAGTGCTCAGCAGAGTTCATTTAAAAAGAAGAAACACTAGGTCTCTGAAATGTGACGTTCCAGGAAGTTAGTCTATTATCCAAGATGCAAAATGCAACAAAGTGATGAAAACCTAGGCCAGTTCTGAGCAGGATTTATTATTATTCAATTTTATGTAATGTTTTTCACAAGTGAAAAGAAAATCTGACCATGCTGGCTATCATTAGCACAGCATGAACTGGCTATGGTAGCCTCATACTTAGTAATCTGACATGAGGCTACATTGCTGGTCTAGGCAATACTTTCCAAGGAAAGACAAAACAGTATTGTCACCCATGCGGGGATGCCATCAACAATGGAAAACAGCAAGAGTGTAGAACTGGTGTCCTACAGACAAAATAAACCTCTAATGGGTCAGGCTGTGAAGCGGTAGAAGAGTAATTGATTGGCTTACTATATATTTGTTGAAATATGCAACAGTGGCCAGAAGGGCTGCCATGTATGTTAAAACAACAATGATGATGATAAGAGTGGTTTT
>PVIH01000752.1:0-26364 GCA_004025045.1 Sigmodon hispidus
AAAAAAAAAAAAAAAAAAAAAAAAAAAAAAAAAAAAACAAAAAAACAGTCCTTCAGATCAATAACTACAATAGACCATCCATTAGGTAGCAAAGAAGGTAAAGGTATACCAGACTGTAAGGTTCCCATGGGCTGGATTACCTTATTAATTGCTCTTAAATCTGTCACCATTCTCCATTTCCCAGATTTCTTTTTGACCACAAATACAGGGGAATTCCATGGGCTGGTTGATTCTTCAATATGTTGAGCTTGTAACTGTTCCTGTACCAATTGTTCTAGGGCTAGCAATTTCTCTTCTGTCAAAGGCCATTGTTGGACCCAAATAGGTTTGTCCATCAGCCATTTCAAAGGCAGGGCTGTTAGTATCTTTGGGGTGCCTGCAGCTTTGAGACTGCATTGTTGTGCAACCTGAATAACCAGCGGCTGTTTTACATAGCCTTTTGAGGTATTGCTTACAAGGCCATGATTGAGTCTTTGGTTAATATTTAAGCTGGGAGGGATTTTAATTTGAGTGTTCCATTGTTGTAGTAGGTCACGGCCCCATAAGTTCACTGCTATGTTGGCCATGTATGGCTTCAGTCTTCCTCTCTGTCCTTCTGATCCTATGCATTTGAGCAATCTTACACTCTGTTTTACCTGAGACAATGTCCCAATACCTAAAAATTGAACGTCTACCTCCTTCAGAGGCCACCTGGGGTGCCACGCCTGTGGAGTTATGATCGAAACATCGGCTACTGTGTCAACTAAGCCTTGCATAAAAATATTGTCTATTCTTATTGTCAACTTTGGTCTTTGCTCATTTACGGAGGCCTGCCAAAATATGCGTTTTATAGGTTTACTGGATACCATCAACTTCTCTTGTAAAGGCAATCTATTGTCTATGGCTACATGGTCTACTTTTTCAGGCTTGGGATTTGTTACTCGTCCTGAGGAAATTGCTCTTCCACTGTGACTGGATATGACTGAAACTTTTTTGGCTTGGAGGTCTGACTCTTGGGGGCTTTCTGGGGGAAGCCCCGATTTGCGTTTCCCGATGTTAAAAGCTTGCCATCTATGTCTCTTACATATCTACACTCATTTGTCCAATGTCTGCCTTTGTTACATCTCCTACATAGTCCAGGAGGTAGTGGCCTTCTGTTTAAGTCACTCCTGGGATTGGGATAGTTCCCATATATGCCTTGCCTACAATTCCTCTTTATATGGCCTAGCTTACCACAATTGAAACAAATAATGTTTTGATTTCTCACCTTAACATTAGCAATGGCTTATCCTACCCAATTCTCTTCATCAGAGTGTAGATATTCAACATTAATTGCAAGTTGAATCCATTCTTCTATGGGTGCGCCTTTGATCTTTAATGACATGATCAATTTTTTACATGTCATATTAGCATTATTGAAGGCCAAAGAGAGTATCAATTGTTTCAGAACTTCTGAATCTGACACTGCTCTATTTACAGCCTGAGTCAACCTCTGTAAAAAGTCTGTATAAGACTCCTTTGGACCTTGTTTAATCTGAGTATATGACTCAATTCTCTGTCCTGGGTCTAAAACCCTTTCCCAAGCATTTAAGGCAGCAGTATGGCATAGCAAGAGAGCATGGTCCTCATAAGTAGCCTGAATTGATACATCAGCAAACTGGCCTTCCCCAAGGATTTGGTCCCTGGAGATGGTAACATTCCCAGTTTGATCTCGAGATTCCAAGACCTTAGCCTCTTCCCTAAACCATTTCCTCCACTGCAAGCTTTGACTATCGTTCAACACTGCAGTTGCCAAATTCTTCCAGTCATCACGAATTACCCGATACTGTACTGACCATGAATTTATGTATTGCTTCACAAAACATGATTGTACGCCATATGTCACTATGGCTTCCTTTATTGTTTTTAGATTCTTCATGTGGATAGGTTCATAAGTATATCCCACACTGTCTGAAGCCCTTCCACGTGATTGTGGTTTTTTGGTCTCTGTCACAACTGGGAATAGAGTTGGAGTAGTAGGGGTAGTCCCCTCATTGTAACCATTCTAGGTGGGGCACCTTCCCTACTGCAGCATCTTTTAAGAGGGGGCTCTGGGTTGTCTTGAGCAGATGTTGCCTCAAATTCCTTTTTTAAAATCTCCATACGACCCTCATGGTCTTGGAACCTAGCAGTAATGGTCTTTTCCAGTGTTTTAAAGTCCTCTATAAATGACCTCTCCAACAATTTTATAGAGTGGAAAATTCTCTCATTCCCCACATCTACACATTCTTGTACTTTCTGATCCAGTTTCCTAAATTTTTCATCAATATAAGCTCTATATTCCTCTCTAATCAATGTAGACCTCTCCTCTATGGAGGCAATGAGCTTCTTAATTGTCTTAATATATTCATCCATGTCACACATCTTAGCCTCATACCCCCTATGGGGAATGTATTCATCTCTATGCTGAGATTCTTTAAAATAGGTGGGTATAAAGTATATTATCACACAAAAAAGCAAAACAACTCCTGGGTTGAGATAGCCTCCAAATACCTAATCCCGAAAATAATCCTCTATAACCATTGTGAAAAAATGGGTAAAATTCTGAACATTTATTTGGTCAGACATTTTGAAAGAAAAGAAAAAAAAGAGAAAAAAAATTAACCTTACTCAGATGTAATGAGGACTTACAGCCAGCAGATGTCGCAATTGTGATCAGCAGCAGCAGTAAAGGTGCCCAAAGGGATTCCTCATGCAGGCTTCGTTTCCGAGTACAGATTTGCGCGTGGCTGGGAGCAAGTCTCGAAACCAAAATAGTCGCTCACTCTGAGGCTGAGGAACCCAGCACCACCACGTTGGACCGCCAATTATCGCGGTACTAACCCACCAAGAAATATATGCTAACTAAGGTTTTTTTTTTATTATTTAAAAGTTACTTACATAACAGGGATTGTTCCAGGGGAGGAGGAGAAAAATAGGAGAAGGATGGAGAAGTGGAAAGCAGGACTGCGGAGAACGATCCGTGGAACGATCTGCTCTGAAGAAAGCAGGAGCAGTCCGACGATCCGCACCTCAGAAAGCAGGAGCAGTCCAAGCTGCACGGTCTTTCCTCCCCATGCCACTCACCCAGTGATGCACATCTGCTTCTGGCCCAGCGCTCTTCCGTTGTTTCCCCCAGTCGACTCCGCCTGGCTCAGCACTCCGGTGCAGTTTTTTTGCATAGCTTCAGATTTCCCGCTACAGAGAAAGCTAGGTTTTCCAAACCAAAGCTGCTTCTGAAGTTCACACTTTTCTCAGTTATTCAATTTTATATATTTATATGAAATATATAATTATGTGTATACAAACACATTTTATTTCAGCAGCATATTAAATGTTGAAATTAGGTTGAACCCCTAATACTGCATAATGACTTCTTTTGGGGTGTGTGTGTGTGTGTGTGTAAATAATAAAGACTGAATACAAATAATGTCAAATTTTGATATTATGTTTAAACTATATCATTCTTATGCAAGTATATCATTCTCAACAAGCAGCTAAAATGTATTTGAAAATGCTGTTGGTTCTTTCAAAACAATACCCATCTAAAAACAATACAGCTGTCCTACAGGTCAGCTAAGCCATTTTAATCCTTGATATCTACCTTCAAGTCAAAATTTTAACCTGAACAATCAAGTTTATAAAACCTAATGAGAGTCAGTAACTGAAGCCCAAATTGGTAGAATCCTTTCTTTCCTGAGATGCTCCCATTATGGTGTATCATTGTCCTTCGTAAAACATGTCATTAAAACACACAGAAATTTACAGGAAGAAATGTAGAAGCAGTGCTCCTCCAGACAATATTTTAAAACTGAAAATGTAACTAAATGCAAATTGGGCATTGCACTTGGATTTATTTTGCAAAATATTTTCTAAGCACAGGTAATGTGGGTTTTCCTTGCCCTGGTCCAACATGAGGAAGTAATGCAGTTGGCTACTGGATAAGAGGTTTTAACTTGCTTGGCTTTTGTTATTATACAAAGGCCTTCGAAGACAACCATTACTCTTGTGGGGAAAAGAGAAAGAAATTTAATTCTACTATTTTTTGCAAATTTACAAATTTACAAAAACAACACTTACCAGATCCTATATTATACTGTTTGATTTTTAGTTTGAAGCAACTATGATTAAATCAAACTGTCATCCAAAATCATATTTAACTCTCAATGTTTAAGTAACTTATAACCAGTTTTACATGACCTAATTTTATTCAAAAATTTCTACATCTCTCCCACTTTTAGTGAATCAGCATTATCTTCTATTTACTAATCATTTTTACTATGTCATTCCTAACATATGGTATCATGCTGAAGGAGAAAGCAATAAAAATAGCTTCTTGGACAAAACAGTGAGGACAGAATCAATGCCTTTCTATTCAAAACTAATGCTTCACACAGCACCAAACTTGAGTGGAAAATCCGGTAGAATATTAGGAACACATTGACACAGAAGATGACTTCCTGAACAGAACATCAATAACTAATAAATGGAAACTTATGAAATTGAAAAGCTTCTGGAAGGCAAAGGACACTGTCAAAGGACAAAATGGTAGCCTACTGAATGGGCAAATATCTTTACCAACTTGACATCTAACAGAGGGCTTATTTCCAAATTATACAAAGAACACAAGAAATTAGACATCAACAAACCAAATATTTCAGTTAAAACTTTGGGCACTGAGCTACATAGGGAGGTCTCAACAGAAGAATATCAAATGACTAAGAAACACTTAAAGAAATGCTCAACATCCTTAGCCATTAGATAAATGAAAATTAAAATGACTCTTAGATTTTATCGTACACCTGTTAGAATAGCTAAGACCAAAAACACAAGTGACAGCTTATGCTAGCAAGGATGTGGAACAAGGGGAACACTCCTCCCTTGCTGGTGGGAGTGCAAACTTGTACAACCACTTTGGAAAACAATAAGACAGTTTCTCAGAAAATGTGGAATCTAACTACCTGTAAACCTAGATTTACCACTAGTGGGTATATACCCAAATGATGCTCAGTCATACTACAAAGATACTTGCTCACCTATATTCATAGCGGCTTTATAATAGCCAAGACTTGGAAACAGCCTAAATGTTTATCAACCAAAAAATGACTAAAATAAAATGGTGCATTTACACAATTCAATATTACTCATCTGCTAAAAACAACAACATCAGAAAATTTGGAGGAAAATAGATGGAAATAGAAAAAAATCATCCTGAGTGAGATAACCCAGACCCAGAAAGAAAAGTATAGTATGTACTGACTGACAAGTGGATATTAGGTATAAAGTAAAGGATACCCATGCTAATTCACAGACCCAAAGAAGTTTAAGTAACAAGGAGGATTCAAGAAGTAGATGTGGAGAAGAGAGAGTGACTAGAAGGGGCAAGAGAGGGAAGGGAGTTTGAACAAGGGTATACATGGATTAAAAAATATGACTTTATTCATAATAAAAGAGTATACATGGGAGGACTGCCTTTTCTGAAATGAAAAGAGAAGGAGTGGACATGAGGAGAGAGGGGAAGATTGAAGAGAACTGGAAGAAAAGGAGGGAGGGAGGGCAAAATGAGGTAAGTAGGGCTGGGAAAATTAATTAATAAAAAATTATAAATATGTATTTAGTTGATCCAAAGGCATCACAAAATAGATCTATGAATGTGCTTAAATTTTGATTTCTTATTATTCATACTTTGCTTTTAAATGTTGCTCAAATTGATATGGATTGAACATGGATTCTAATGCTATTATATTATCTATTCTGGGTAAGCCTCATAACATATTTGGTAATATATTTTATATTTAATAAAAATCAGTCTGGAATATCAGAGAACAGATCTAACCATAACCAAGGTCAGAGAGTGGTAACTCACACCTTTAATCCTAGCATGGAAAAGACTGGGAGTGATGACCTACACCTTTAATACCATAAATCCAAAGATGAAGATCTTTCTGTGTTTCTGTGAGTTCAAGGCCTAGTTACTAACAAACAGTAGTCATTCACAATTTGAATCCAAACCCAGTTGAAGTGAAACAACTGGTCAGAGGAGATATTTAAGGCAGGAGTAGGAGGCACAGGATATGGTAATCTGTGGAAGCGAAGAGCAAGCTGAGGACTCTTTTTAAAAAAAATTATTTATAAAATAAAGTCTTTTTTTAATCCAAGTAACCCCTTGCTCCCCCTCTCTTTCCCCTCCCAACCTCTCCAGGTCAGCCTTCTGCTGAGGACTATTGAAGATAGCTTTTATCCTGTGAAGTTGGCTGGGTGAGATTGACCGTGGTCTGTTTCCTATCTCTGATATTCCAGCTTTTCCCCAACATCTGGCTCTGAGTTTTCATTAATACCAACTAGAATTCGTGTTTCAAACACACATAAAGTAAATACAGAGAACATTGAAAAGAAAGAATGAAATTATGAAAGAAAGAAAATAAGAATTAGAAAAAAGAAAGAAAAAGAGGAAGAAAGGAATAAAGGAAAGAAAGGAACGAAAAGAAAGAAAGAAAGAAAGAAAGAAAGAAAGAAAGAAAGAAAGAAAGACCTTGTAGGCATGTTTACATGATTAGATCTAATGCTAACTGAGCTGCCACCCTATTTTCAGGCAGGCCTTCCAGTGAGACACTTCACAAGCATGCCTTCCTTGACTCTGCCCTCACAGAGTGCTATGCCATAAGCACCTCTCAGAGTGAAGTGATCCAAAGTGCTTTAAATCCCTGCTATATCAGGCAACAGCTGAACTCAAGGTAGATATTGATGACTGTAGACGTCAATAATTCGGTTTCTCTGCTGTAGTTATTACAGTATCCTTTTTTCTGCTTGTAGGACTTCATTGAATAGAGAAAAGATTTTGAGAGAAAGCAAGAGAGTGAGAAAGCAAGAAAACAAGGAGAGTCTACAGTCTATGTTCACCATATATAAAACCCTACAATTTACATACAGCCTAACTTATTCATATAAGCTCAAAATATGTTTATATGTCACTGATATGGATGTTGGCTACAATGATAGAGTGACAGCAGTAAGTGCAAATTCTTCTGTGAATACATATAATTTACTCTGGCCAATTAGGTGAGAAACAAACTAAATCCACATGAAATAAGCATAGCAAGAGGGACAAACATTTGCCCCAAATAGTGACACATAAGTTTGTATTATTTTTATGCTGATTGACCTAGGGCCCAGGCTTATAGCTTGCTAACTCCTTTATCTCAACTCAACCCATCTTGTTCAGCCATGTGGCTCAGTACCTTTTCTCAGAGCAGCTTTTCAGCTTCTTTCCTCTGTGTCTGCTGCCGTCTCCTGGTTGTGTCTGTGGCGGCTCTCTCTAGAGGCTCTCTGGCATCTGTCTGGTGTCTGTGTCCGCTCTGAGATGTTCCTGAGTTTTCTTAGCCTTGTAGCCCCACCCACACTTCCTATTTGCATTTGGCCAATAAGCTTTTTATTAAACCCATTGGCGGGACAAATATTTACATTACCAGCATAATCCCACTGCATTCTTGTTTTATCAAAGAAGTGTGTATCTAAGATAAAATAAAAGTCATTGCTAAGATATTCAGTTTAGTAAAAGAGATAAACCCCCTTTGCAGAGTTTATCTCTACCTCAGAAAAAGTTAAGAACATCAAACTATCAAAAATGCTTCTGAAATCAAAGACTTACACTTGTATTCAGCATGGTGGTTTACATGTCTAACACAGGCAAAATCCTTGACAGCAAGCAGCTTGACCCTGCTATAACCAGGGAAATGTAATACATTCATAATAAGATATTTAAATTTTTCTTATAGTAAGAACTTGCCACATAGCCAAAGTTGACCACCAATTCATACATTTCCTATTTCAATATCCCAAGTACTGGAAACAGGGAACAGTGATATCTCATCCTATCAAGAAATATATATATATGTATATATATACATATACATAATAGTGTATGATTTAAAGGATCAAAACATGGTTCATTGATTAAGAATACCAGACGCTCTTCCAGTGGACCTGTGTTCAGTTCTCAGCACTTACATGGCAGATGGCAGCTCACTTCTATCTGAATTCCGTTCTAGAAGATAAACCATCCGTTTTTGGCTTCCTCAGGAAGTGCACATATATAATGCACATATAAATATGTAGATAAAATACCCATTCACATAAAATAAAACTAAGTAAAATGACAAAAATTATACAATTTAATTTAAACAACAAATATACAGTAAGTGGAACCAATATTGACACATGAAAGATGAAATAATACATAAAAATTGTATAAGATGTATTATAGATACATGACACATATCAAATTAGTTATATGTTATTATAGCTTGCATTTAAATATTAATATTTTTGCACATCATTTATATATGAGAGATAAAATGCATCTAACATTGCATATTTTCATACAAGCAATGCATGTGATATTTACAAATGAGTGATGGCTATAAATCATGTGTTATGTATGCCAATTTGTAATATATAAAAACTTCTTACATTTTAAAAGTCTAATCAATAGGAAAATCTTCCACATAAAGAAATTTTTTTTAACTTTTATTCAGATTGAGGCCTATTGCATTTGCTAAAAGGCCCAAGAGAAAAGTAACATACTTCTTAAATAAAAAAATAAATGTCTAAGTGAGTGAACATCTACCATAAATGATAGTATTATGACAACCAAATTTTATTTAAAACAGTAATATAGATTGAAATCCTAATTTCATTTCTTTTACATTTATTTTTTGTGGTGTGTGTGTGTGTGTGTGTGTGTGTGTGTGTGTGTGTGTGTGTGTGTGTGTGACATACTATGGTACAGTATGGTGTGCAGGTCAGAAGATAGCTGACAAGTGTCAGTTCTCTCAACCATGGAGATTTAGCTTAGGTCACCAAGTTTAACAAAAAACAACTTTATCTAATGTGTCATACATATCCTCAATCTTGTTAAAATGTTAATATAATAATTATAGTAAACATTCTTGATCATTGACCTGTAACCAAATATATAAAATTTACAGATTAGATTTATAAAGCGTATACTTACATAGTTAGCTTATGTGGTGGAAGCTGTCAGTAGTATAGATAATTGTGCTTTGGGTCTAGTTTCTCTTCCACCTACAAAAGTCTCTCTTCTCTGACTTTACTTAATTTCAAAAGTGCAGATGTTTAAAAATTCTCTAACTTGTTTATTTCTTCATTTGTTGACAGTGTCATTCATAGAAAACTGACTCTGGAAAAAGAAGTTGGAGAAAAAATAAAAGATCAGAAAAATGTGGAAAAGGGAGAGGAACAGGTAGAGATATTAAAAGAGATTATTGTCATTCTGCTAAGCTTCAGAAAACTAGATGCCATCCTGTAGCCTTCCTCTTTTAATTAACTATTTATCTATCTATCTGTCTATCTATCTGTCTGTCTATCTATCTAATCTGTCTGTGTATCATTTATTTCTCTATTTGTACATCATTTGTCTGATTATCTATTATTTACCACCTATCTATATATCTATCTATATCTTCTATCTTTTCCTCTCTTTCTCCTTTTTTTCTTTTATGTCTCAAAGCTTTTCTTTAGATGTAAATGAGTCTTATTGTTATTTCCCAATTAGAAAATTTTTAAGACATTTCTCGGTAGTATTCAAAACTAAACTTCCTTTGAATTACTATTGTATTTTAAAATTTGGGCCTAAGATAATATCACCCTATTTCTTATCATTCAATCTATATGATTCCCTCCACTAACATGGTTATATCATGTTAAGACAAAAGTTTTGTTAGTATGTTTTCAATAATTTTTAACTTACATTACTAGTTTTACTAGTAACTACAGTGGTTGTCTTTTTACTATGACAAAATAATTGACAAACACGACATGAGAAAGGAAGTGTTTATTTTGACTCATAGTTAAAGGGTACAGTTTACTATAGTGAAGCATTGTATTGGCAGGAGTTTAGAATCGCTGGTCATATCACATCTACAATCAGGAAGCAGAGAGTGATGAAAGGTTTCCATCTGCTTCCTTTTTTTTTCTTTTTATTCAACCCAGGACCCTAGCTCTCGCATTTATACAAATCATAATGTGCAAGTATTTCTACTTAATACATCCAATTTATCACAAATATGCCAAAGAGGTTAACTTAACCTTGATAATGTCTCACAGGCATTCCCAAAGGCTAACCTAACCCAGATCATTCATAGCATGTATGCACAAAGACTTATAGCTGAAGTGATTCAAGATCCTATCAAGCTGATAGTCAATTTTAACCACCAGAATTACTTAACTCAAATAGTATCTGCTCAATATTATCTAATTATTTCTCTTCCCCCTGACTTTTTTTAGGTTTAGATCATCATGAAACCCAACAGCATTTCTAAAACCATCTTCATAGACTATTTATTTCAACATCTTTTCTTTTCTGAAATATGCAGTTTGCCAGATTTTTGCCCAAAATATTGCTTCTATGTTGTGCCACATTTTATTATATTCATATAAAATCTTCAGTGTATTGTTTATGATCGTTAAGTTATATAACACTTATAATTTTCTAGGTGGGTGCTCATCACAGAGTAAACATTTTTAAAAGTTATCCATAGTATTATATTTCAAGAAAAATTGTCAAACTGTTTTGTTTTCTATTTAGACTTTTTTTTGAGTGTTAATATCATGCATAACTAAGAAAAAATTAAACCAGAATACTGCAAACCATTAGTACAGGTTAAAAATTGTTCATTCCCAGCAAATTGTTTGACTTCTTTGTGTATCTGCATTCTTGTGGTTAAAATATTAGGTTATATTAACACCTGCCTCTTAGTATTGCCGTGATGACCAAATAATTGAAGCAAAGTAAGAAGAATAATGCTAAACTTTTTTTTACTAGTGTGGCATTAGCAGGTATTCAGGTTCTTATCCAGTCCTTCTTCAACTTATCCAAGAAGATTTCCCTTTTTTTTATAAGCCTCATGCTCTATCATACATGAATCATTCTTTAGTTGTCACTACAGTGTTGCTGTTTGTCCCCAAAGCTCTTTTCTTAACTTTTCCCTGGTGTTTTGCCTTCTGTAGGAAAGTTTTTAGGACCACACCTATTTCGAACATTTTCTCAAGACATTCACATAAAACTTAACAAATGTTTGCAGAAATAAGGTATTATCATTATTCTCCCTTCATAAATGTCACTGTATTTTTCAGTTTATGGTGCTTAAAAACACTTGAGTTGATTTATGTGTGATAACATTCAATTCTGGAGATAACTATGTCATCTATCACTTGTTATTTTTGAATATATTTAATAATTTTCTTATGAGTAGACCATAGCATTTATTTACAATGCTGAGAAAAATAGTGCTTAGTTCATTTAAAAAAAAACCTTCAGATTTGGTTGATTTGATAATTTTTTCTTATCTCAGTTTAAAAAATGGCCTGGTGAAGTGTGATGACACAGACGTATAATTCCAGCACCCAGGAAGCTTAGACTGAGAAATCTTCAGTGTGAGTGTAATTGTGGATGAACTATTTCATGCCAAACCAAAAAGCTGACATAGAGGTGGAGGTTGTGAAGAGTCAGTATGGGATCATAGTTATTATTCCACATGAAGCAACCTTCTCACATTTATTTCTCTAAAATCTTTTTAAGAAACTATTTTTAAATATTTAGATTCATATTACTTTTTCAGAATTATTTAGAGATAGCTGTAATTTAAGAACAAATATTGGAAATATAACTAGTTATAAATGTGATGCTTGAAGTTTGAGTATAATAAGTTCATTTGTTGACCTTTACATTAACTAGTAGAAAAATTAAATGGAGAGAAAAAAGAAGTATTGTGTTAGTTGTATTTGTATATCTCTTGCTCTTAAATGGGTTTTATTTATTTACTAATGCAGGTTTATTTAATCTGAGATCAACTAGAATTCTCTGATTATAGCCTGTTAAAATTTTTCTAAATAACAAAAGTGGACTAGAGCTCCAAAAATGGCCAGAGCTGCACTTAAATATCAGTCCTTACATTCATCATTTTATTAAGATGTAAAAACATGTTATATTCAATACTCCCTTATCTTCATCATCATCTATGACACTAAAATTATAGATATAAGCCTGGCTGTACAACTTACATTGGTCTAAAGTTGTAACTCAGTAGAACACCTGCCGGGGATGCTCAAAGCCTAACATTCAGACATTCAGTCTCTAATATTGTAACAATAGCAACAAATTTAAACTCAATAACCTTGCATGAGAGAAATACTCTGATTTCTATAAAAACAAAAGCCTCAGTGCCTCCTCAAAGAATTACCATCTCTATTCCTGAGATTATCTAATATATTAAATGTGTCAGAACTGTTAAATATATGGGGAAGACTAGTTTAGTTTTCCATTTGCCTTATCATATTTTTTGCTTTAAGGAATTTATTTTGACAGTGGCTTTACCTCAGTGACCACTGTATAGCATAACTTACTCAAAACATAATTTGTAAATCAATTGCCCATTATTTGAATACTACATCACTGGGTACATGAAACCTGACTGCTGTTAGGGAACACTAAATTATTTCTCCTCTGATTTTGTCCTTAGTGCCAGGATTTGTATTCCTTAAAGTTGAGGAGACAAAATAGGTTCAGTAGATAGAGATTTGTGTAAACCGGCAGAAGCAAGGATTAGACTCAGCAGTTTCATTTCAGGCCTCCCTAATTTGTCATGGATCCTGTGTAGAACCAGATAATGTTGCTTCAGTACATTACTTTGTACAAGTGCACAACTATTTTTCTTTGAAAGTATTTGCAATTGCATCTTAATTAAGTTTTCCAAATGAAAATTCTAGAGTAAGAAATAAGTGGATTAATTTCCTACTTTTTGCAGAGAAGATGGAATGACACAGCTTTATTTCATATGAGAAAGCTTTCATATTTATTGAATCTATTACCTGTTATTATGTATTGCTTATATTGCATGCACTAAAGGCAGTTGTTTTTTATATACATTTTAAAAATAAAGAGATAGAAACGTATAGGCACAGATGTGTTCATTACTCCTCAATAATATACATGTAGAACATAGCAAAGTTGGTTTTAGCACAGGTATAATTGATTTTAAGAATCTTGAATATACTATGTTGCCCTATAAAACACTGACTCTCAAAAATGCTTGTGGGATGAAAAAGAAAACACACAAACAAAAACCCTTAAGTTTTCCAGAAGTGACTCATTTCAAATATCCAGTGGATAAATAGCCCTTAATATGGGGCTTAGAACTCTTAATGCAATAGAACAAAAATTTGATTTGTTCTTGGACTGTTTTTAATGATATAAAGAGACACTGTGTTAATCTATATCAATGTAAATTAAATTTAAAATTCTCCTAAGTACTGGCTGATAGTCTTTAGTAATGTGTCTCATCCATTCCTGCTGAGAGAGGCTTCATCCAGCAGCAGATAAAAACACACACAGGCAGACATTATGCAGAGCCGAAATTGCAGGTCTCCATCAGGTCCCTGCCGTTGGAGCTTAGGAATCCCATAGAAGAGGGGAAAGAAGAATTTCAAGAGTCAGAGAGAAAAGAAAATACAAGGAGAACATGAACCAATGAATTAACTAAGCAGGGCTCAAATGATCCCCCAGGGTATAAAGAGGCAAGCAGGGGCCTGCAGAGGTCTGCACTAGATCTTCAAAGAGTATGTTGTAGCTGTTAGCTTGGTGTTTTTGTGGGGTGGATGTGTTCTTGACTCTCCTTTTGCCTGCTCCTGGGACTCTTTTCCTGTGTTGGGTTGCCTTGTACAGCCTCTGCATGAGGGTCTTTGCCTTGTCTTATCATATTTTGGTGTGTTTGATTGTTGTCTCTTGGAGGACTGCTCTTTTCTGAAGGGAGATGGAGGAAATGTGGATTTAAGAGAGAGTGGAGAGGAGGGTGGACTGCAAGGAGTATAGAGAGGAGAAATGTGGCTGTGATGCATTCTATGAGAGAAAAGTCCAAATTTTTGTTGTATTTGTTTATTTATTTTTATGAATACAATCATTTTTTTATCTATGTATCCCCTTGTTCAAACTCCCTTCCCCCTCCACCCCTCCCCATCACTAACTCTTCTCCCCATTACTTTATCTCCTCTGCAGCAAAGGCAGGAGGTCCCAAGGTCCCAAGGGGCCTTAGTTCAGCATCCACTCCAGTCAGATCTGCTTTGCTCACCCCAGCATCAAGACTGGGTTAGGTGTTCCTCTGTAGGGAATGGGTTCCAAGGTGCCGGTGGAAAGTCTTTCAGATCCAAAGATGTTCAGTGGTTGTGGTTTGCAGCTTGGACATTTTAGTTTTTTGTTTAAAGTCCACTAATTAGTAAGTAAATCCCCTGCTTATCTTTCTGGGTTTGTGATACCACACTCAGGAGGATATTCTCCAATTCCATCCATTAGCCTGCAAATTTTAGAATATCTTTTTTTTTTTTTTTTTTTTTTTTTTTTTGCTGTGGAGTAGTATGCCATTGTGTAGATGTGCCACCGTTTGTTAATCAATTCTTCAGTTGAGGGGCATCTAGGTTGTTTCCAGGTTGTTGCTATTACAAATAATGCTACTATTAACATAGTTGAGCTAAAGCCTTTGGAGTGTGAATGTGCATCTTTAGGGTATATGCCCAGTGGTATTGGTGGATCTTTAGGGAAATTGATTCCCTAAAATCCATAAACCTCCATATTCCATTCCAGAGTGGCTGAACAAGTTTATATTCCCACCAATGGAGGCATATTCCCCTTGCTCTGCAGACTTTCCAGCATAGACTGTCATCTGTGTCTTTTATCTTAGCCAATCTGACAGGTGTTAGGTGGTATCTCAAAGTTGTTTTGATTTGCATTTCTCTGAATGGGCTAAAGATGTTGAACACTTTTCAAGTGCCTTTCAGTCATTTGTAATTCTTCTGCTAAGAGTTCCTTTTTTAGTTCTGAAACCCACTTTTTGATTGGGTTATTCAAGGTTGGGGGCTCTAGTTTCTTGAGTTCTCTATATATTTTAGAAATAAATTCTCTATCACTTGTAGGTTTGGTGAAAATCTTTTCCTGTTCTGTAGGCTGTCTTTTTCTCTTATGGACTATATCCTTAGCTTTACAGAAGCTTCTCCATTTCAGGGGATCCTACTTATTGATTGTTGTTCTTAGTGTCTGTGCTACTGTTGTTATATTTAGGAAGTAGTCACCTGTGCTAATTAGTTAGAGGGTATTTCCCACTTTCTTTTCCATCAGGTTCAGTGTGGCTGGGTTTATGTTGAGGTCTTTGATCCACTTGGATTTGAGTTTTGTTCAGGGTGACAGGCTTGGATCTATTTGCAGTTTTCTATACACTGCCATCCAGCTATGCCAACATCATTTGTTAAAGGTACTATCTTTTTTCCATTGAATATTTTGGGCCTCTTTGTCAAAGATCAGGTGTTCATAGGTTTTTGGGTTAATGCCTGGATCCTCAATTCTATTCCATTGGTCCACAAGTCTGTTTTTATGCCAGTACCAGGCTGTTTTTATTATTGTAGCTCTATAGTGTAACTTGAAGTCTGGGATGGTGATGCCTCCTGAGGTTCTTTTGTTGAGTAAAACTGTTATGGCAATCCGGGATTTCCTGTTATTCCAAGTGAAATTGAGTATTGTTCTTTCAATGTCCCCCCTTCCATTTCTGATTTTGTTAATTTGGATACTCTCTCTCTGTTTTTGGATTAGTTTGGATATGGGTTTATCTATCTTGTTGACTTTCTCAAAGAACCAACTCTTTGATTCACTGATTCCATGTATTGTTCTTTTTGTTTAAATTGTATTGATTTCTGCTCTAAGTTTGATTATTTCCTTCTGTCTACTCCCTCTAGGTGAGTTTGCTTTTAATTATTCCAAGGCTTTCAGCTGTGGTAATAGTTCTATAGTGTGGGATTTCCCTAGGTTTTTCATATAGGCATCTAGTGCTATGAATTTTACTCTTAAGACTGCTTTCATTATGTCTCACAAGTTTGGGTACATTGTGGATTCATTTCTGTTAAATTGTAGGAAGACTTTGATTTCTTTCTTAATTTCTTCCTTGTCCCAGAGGTGGTTCAGTTGAGTGTTGTTTAGTTTCCATGAGTTGGTAGGCTTTCTCTGATTTTTGATGTTGTTGAACTCTAACTTTAGAACCTAGTGGTTTGATATGATAGAAGGGATTATTTCCATTTTTTGTATCTATTGATATTTGCTTTATGACCAATTATGTGGTGAATTTTAGAGACAGTTCCATGTGGTGCTGAGAAATAAGTATATTCCTTTGCATTTGGATGGAAGCTTCTATAAATATCTATTAAACCCATTTGTATCATAACCTTTATTAGACACCTTATTTCTCTGTTGAATCTCTGTCTGGTTGATCAAAAAAAGCCATTTCAATTAAAAAATCTTTATAGATATTTAAAATACAGATTCTAATGTGGTTGTTCTAGCTGAATGTTGGCGGATTTGCCTTGTGCGGATGCTTAATTTATGTTATAAAGTAGTAATTTATGTGAAAAAAAAGCAGAGAAATCTTGACCTGTGATGGTTGTATAGGCGTATTTTAAACATTTCATGAAATAATTAGCCATATTTTGATAATCTGATCTAAAAGTAAAGGTGTTTTAAATATCAGAAGTAAGAAACATGTATCTTTATTTGTGTGGGTAATTGATACATTGATCAAAATATGTGCTTTACAATACTTGTACTAGAAAACCTCTTTTCACTACATAATTTTTTAAAATATAATTTACTTCCTAGCTAAAATAAGTTAACTATTTGTCTGTATGTGGTTTAGGAAAGCGGTCCTCTGCACCTGTACAGAGTCTATGGAAACCACAAAGACTAACAAAAACTGTCACTTAGAATCCAGGCTCCTCCAGGTACTGACAAACTTTTCAGAGTATTCATTGATCTGCCTTCCACTAAGTGGTGCCTGGCCAAGACTAATTTCATTCTGACCTTCTCTGCTCTTTCAAATTCAATGAAGACAAATTCTGAATCAAATTTAAAACAGCTTCCAGCTTTGAAGAATAATCAATAATTTATTAAGTTTTCATTAGGTCTTTGGTATCTGGACATCAACTTTTTTATTGTAAAGCTGACTATTATTGTTAAATAAAGCTTTTTATTAATATGCTGATGAGATATAAATAAATCTTTATTAAAACTAATCAAATCTTCATGTTCTTTTAGTTATATTTCAACAACTGGTAGAATGAGAAATCAATACAAACAGTTATGCATATTTGTGGTCTACACTCTTTCCTGGATAAATTAGTGCATAAATTCTATGCAAATATAATCTCCATTACATACTTTTAAAAATTCAATTGTCACTATGCCAATATAGAATGGGGTCTCTGATACAGGCTCTTAAATCAAGACTCAAACCCAGTTCTGACAAATATTTAAATATTTTGAGTGAATGGTCACATAAGTCAGATGGAAATATACAATATAACTATATTAAATACAATGCATGGAGTGTTTAGAATTTGGACAGACACATAGATAAACATTTGATTTGTATTCCCTAAAATAATCTATAATATATAGGATCACCTTTCAAATTTTAGTGCCTTCAGTAAAATGTATATGGATATGTATAAATAATTCTGCATTGATCGATCTAAACATTAAAGGAATTGATTTGACTAGGTTCCAAATTATTCTTTTGACCTAAAATAAAAAAATGTTTTTAGATGCATAGAGGAGAGAATATGTTAATTAATTTACTTTATGTTTCTATTATACCTTCCCACATTTTACTTCCTTATAGGATGAATATTAAATATAACTAAATTCTGAAACATTAAAAATAGCTATAGTAGTTGAGATATTCATGAAGCGAAAAACTAAATATTTCCCCATAAATACTATTTATTTAATTTTTATAGATTATTCATATTTTAGTTTTTCTTAGTTCTTTAAAATTTTTACACATGATTATGTCGTACTAATTTCCTTCTACAGCTCTTTCTAGATCTACCTCCACTTCATTACCCAGGCAACGTCGTGTCTCTTTTTCTACTGTTTGTAATCAAGTCAAATTTCTGCATTCATATATTCTAAGATGTAGATCCTTCCACTAGAGTGTAACATAGGAGGTGCAAAACTCTTAAAGAAAACTGGGGCTTGGTCCTGTCACAACTGAATGTACTAGGTTCGTTGACTCTTCATGGGAGGTCTTGCCCTTTTGGAGGAGTGGGGTAGTTGGGTGGTGGAGGCAATTGTGGTTGTTATATAAAATAATAAAAAAAGAAAGAAAAATGACCCTCCTTCTCATAGCAGGTATGGATTGCCAATATATCCTTATAGAGGAATAGGATTTCAAGTTCACCTCACTTTCCATGTCAGGACTTAGTCTGGTTTCAGATTGTACAGGGTTTTGTCATGCTCTCACTGTGTACAGCTGTCATGTTGTATCTGGAGGACACTCATTGCTTATGTGTAGTTGTTCACCACCAGTGTGTTTAATAATGCTCCCACTACCTCTTCTGCAATGATCTCTGAGCCTTGGGAGGAGAAATGTGATAGGACTGAGCATTCCGCAGTCTATTTATGCAGTTTGGTCAATGGTAGAATATAAAGTCCTTTAGATATATGCCGAAGAGTAGTGTATCTGGTTATTATAAAATTTCTATTTTTAATGTTTTGAGAAACATCCACAATGATTTCACCTGTGGTCAGACAAGTTTGTACTCTTACCAGCAATGATAAAGTGTTTGCCTTTCTTTGATTCATTCCACCGTTTATCTTAATTTTTTTATATTAGCTATCCTGACTTACTGGTCTTGAGAAATGTTTCAATATTTGAAAGCACTTGTGACTCTTGAAGAGGTCCTAAATTTAATTCCTAGCACCTATACCCAGAAGCTTACTACTGCATGTAACTATAGATCCAGAGGGTTGATAGCATTTTCTGGCCTGCTCAGGCACTAAGCATACACATGGTACTCAAGCATACACGTATGCAAAGCATTCATACATATAAAATAAATAATTCTAAAAAGTAAAAGAAATGTATGCTAATTCTGTTTCTAGACATCTTTAATTAGTATATTCTAGAACAATTGACCTGCTGGATTTAAAACATCAGAAAAAGTAATTAAACAATACAAACTAAGTTCACAAGTAGCAGTGCCACCAATAAATATATCATGAACCAGAGAGGCCACAGTCCAAGAACAGCAAGGGAAATCTAAATGTATCTTTTCTCTCCTATAAAGAGGATTTACTAGAATGACTTTCATTTACAAGGATAGTTCAACAACAGCTTGTTTTATGTTGAAGCATCTGAGAAATCCAGAGCTGCTCAATTTTCAAAGTGGGATTCCTTGGTGGTCCAGATCTGGTGATAATAGCCTGAATGACTCCTGGAGGATTTCTGTCCTTTAGTATACCTTGGAAGCTAAAGCATCTAGATTCTGGTGGCCATAAAGAATGACAGGAGCATGAGATACAGGGGCATTCACTAACAGAAAGTGAAGAAGCACTGAATTAGTATTGTTAATAGAAGATACTGCACAGTTGAAGGGAAGTATGATGCTTTCAGACAATCTAGAAATGTCCTCAGAGACCCTCTCAGAGATTTTGCCTCTTTCTGTGTGGTGTCAGATCTAATCAAGTTGACAATCAATGTTATCCTTCATACACTCTCTTTTCCTATTGCACAGCTATCTTAAAAATGTACATTAAGGTGCCTTTCTATTGTTTTAATTAATTTATTTATTTTTAAGGATTAAACATAAATGGCAAATTCTTAATTAAATTAAACAAAAAAGGGAAGACCTACTTCAATAAAACTAGAAATTGAAAGGCAAATTAAACAAAAAAGAGAAGACCTACTTCAATAAAACTAGAAATTGAAAGGCAAATATTTGAGTACCAAATGAAGATATTTGATGCTACCTTTTATTTTTTTTTTCATTTTTATTGTTTTATTGTTTTTTGAAAATCAGTATCAAACATTATATTAAAAAAGTTTAGAATAGATAACAAAAAACAAATAAAATAATAAAACTTCTCTTTTCTCTAAAATACATGAAACATAAAAAAAAATAATCTAAAGCTTCTCAAGCCAGGTTAGGCTCAGCTACAGATAAAGTCACTGCTAATGCCCAGGGATACTTTATGGCCACCACAAATTTCAGCTAAGCAACACTTCTACAAACAAAAAAGAAGTTTTTTTGGGGGGTGTTATATGTGTTTTAAATCACTTTATTCACTGAAAAACAGAATGTTTTTGCTTAAAGTCCACTAATGAGTGACTAAGTCCCCTGATTCTCTTTCTGAGTTTGCAATACCTCCCTCAGGAGGATATTCTCCAAATTCACCCATTTGCCTGTGAATTTTAGAACATTATTTTTTCTTAGTGCTGAGTTGTGTAGATGTACCACATTGTGTTAATCCATTCCTCAGTTGAGGGGCATCTAGATTGTTTCCAGGTTCTTGCTATTAAAAATAATGCTTCTATGAACATAGTTGAGCTAATGCTTTTGGAGTGTGAATGTGTGTCATTAGGGTATAAGCCCAATAGTGGTATTGCTGGGTCCTTGGGAAGAGTGATTCCCTGTTTTCTTAGAGACCTCCATATTGCATTCCAGAGTGGCTGAACAAGTTTACACTTCTCCAACAATGGAAGAGTGTTCTCCTTGATCTGCATCCTCACCAGCATAGGCTGTCATCTGTGTTTTTGATCTTAGCCATTCTGACAGGTGTAAGGGAGTATCCCAAAGTTGTTTGATTTACATTTCTCTAATGGCTAAATGATGTTGAACACATTTTCAAGTGTCTTTCATCCATTTGTAATTATTCTGCTGAGGCATCTCTTTTTTAGTTCTGAACCCCATTTTTTTTTAATTGAGTTAATCAGGGTTTTGGGCTCTAGTTTCTTGAGTTCTCTATATGTTTTAGAGATCAGTCTTCTGTCATTTGTAGGGTTGGTGAAAATTTTTCCCATTCAGTAGGCTGTTGTTTTGTTTTAATGACTGTGTCCTTTGCCTTATAGAAACTTCTCAGTTTCCAAAGATACCATTTATTGATAGTTGTTCTTAGTTTCTGTGCTACTTGTGTTATATTAGGAAGTGGTCACCTGTGCCAATGTGTTAGAAGGTATTTCCCACTATCTTTTCTATCAAGTTCCATGTAGATGGTTTTATGTTGAGGTCTTTGATCCACTTGGATTTGAGTTTTGTTCAGGGTTGTAGGCTTGGGTCTATTTGCATTTTTTCTGCATACTGCCATCCAGATATGCCAACACAATTTGTTAAAAATATGATGCTTTATTTGTATTGAATATTTTTAACTCTTTGTCAAAAATCAGGTATTCATAGGTTTGTGGTTTAATGTCTGAGACTTCAATTCAATTCCATGGATTAACAAGTCTGATTTTATGCCAGTACCAGCCTGTTTTTAACACTGTAGCTCTATAGTATAACTTGAAGTCAGGGATGATGATGCCTTCTGAGGTTCTTTAATTGAGCATAATTGTTTTGGCAATCCTGGCTTTCCTGTTATTCCAAATGAAATTTAGTATTATTCTTTCTAGGCCTGTAAAAAATTGTGTTGGGATTTTGATGGGCAGTGGATTGAATCTGTAGATTGCTTTTGGTAGGATTGCCACTTTTACTATGTTGATCCTACCTATCCAGGAGCATGGGAGGTCTTTCCATTTTTTTGTCAAATAGATATGTTACTTCTTTTGTTACAATTACACAAAGGCATTTAATGCTATTTCCAGCTATTATAAAGGGTGAAGTTTCCCTTATTTCTTTTTCAGCCTGTTTGTCTTTAGTGTATAGGAGAGCTACTTATTTATTTATTTATTTATTTATTATTTATTTATTTATTTATTTATTTTGTGTGTGTGTTTTAATCTTGTATCTTGCTGCATTGCTGAAGGACTTTATCATTTGTGGAAGTTCCCTGGTAGAATTTTGTGGGTTACTTAGGTATACAATCATAACATCTGCATTTAGAGATATTTTCAGTTCTTCTTTTCCAATTTGCATCCCCTTATCTCCTTTCATTTTCTTATTGCTTTGGCTAAAACTTTGAGAACTATGCTGAAAAGATAAGGGGAGAGAGGACAGCCTTGTCTAGTTCCTGTTTTGTAACACACAACTTTTTTTATATGTTGTTGTAATCAGTTTGCCATAATTTTGTTGAGATTTTGCATCAGTAGTCATAAGGGAGATTGGTCAGTAATTCTCTTTCTTTGTTGCATCTTTGAGTGGCTTTGGTATCAGGGTGATTGTGACCTCATAAATAGAGTTTTGTAGCGTTCCTTCAGTTTCCACTGCATAAAACACTTTGTTGAGTATTGGTATCAATTCTTTTTGAATGTCTGGTAGAATTCTGCAGTAAAACCATTTGGACATGGGCTTTTTTTTTATTAGGGAGACTTTTAAAAATAGCTTCAATTTTCTTGGGGGTTAAAGATCTGTTTAGGTCTTCACTCTGTTCTTTATTTAATTTAGGTAATTGGTACTTGTCCAAAAAACTGTCCATTTTGCAGGGGTTTCCATTTTAGCAGAATAGAGATTTTCAAAGGATGACTTGATACTTTTCTGAAATTCTTGGGGGGGTCTGTTGTTTTATCCCTTTTTCATTTTGGATTCTGTTAATTTGAATAGTTTCTCTTTTGTGTGTCTTTTGGTTAGGTTGGATAAGGGTTTGTCTATCTTGTTGACTTTCTCAAAGAACCAACTCTTTGATTCATTGATTTTTTTTTTATTATTCTCTTTGTTTCTGTTGTACTGATTTCAGCCCTAAGTTTGATTATTTTCTGCCATCTGTCTACTTGTAGGTGAGTTTGCCTTTATTTGTTCTAAAGCCTTCAGCTGAGTTGTTAGGTCTCTTGTGTGAGATTTCTCAGGTTTTTTAAATATAGGCATCTAGTGCTATAAATTTTCTAATTTAACACTGCTTTCATTGTGTCTATGTTATAGATTCATTTTCATTAAATTCTAGTAAGTCTTTTATTTCTTTCTTAACTTCATCCCTGACACAGAACTTCAATGTAGAGATGTTCATTTACTATGAGTTCAGTTTCATGTTCAGTTTCTGTGATTTTTGTTGTTGTTGAATTATAACTTTAGGCCATAGTGCTCTGATATGATACAAGATGTTATTTCTATTTTTTCATAGCGATTGATATTTGGCTTATGACCAAGTATGTGGACAATTTTAGAGAAAGTTCCATGGGGTGTTAAGAAATATGTATATACCTTTGTGTTCAGATGAAAGCTTCTATAAATATATATTAAGTCCATTTGCATTATAATGTCTGCTAGATCCCTTATTTATTTGTTGATTCTTTGCCTGGTTGACCTATCTAAGGGTGAAAGTGGGGTATTAAAGTCTCTCACTTTTAGAGTGTGATATTTAATATCGGGTTTAAGCTTTATTAGTGTTTCTTTTACATATGAAGGTGTAATGTTAGGGGCATAAATATTCAAGATTAAGATCTCATCTTGATCGATTTTTTTCTGAGAAAATATATAATGTCCATCCTGGTCTCTTTTGATTGATTTTAGATTGAAGTCTACTTTGTTAGGTATTAGTAACACCAGCTTGTTTCTTGGAGCCATTTGATTGAACAGTGTTTTCCCATCCCTTTACTCTGAGCCTGTGTTTGTCTTTGGGGTTGAGACGTGTTTCTTTTTTTTTAATTGATTAATTAATTAATTTTATTTTTTACTTTTATTTTGAATAAAATCATATTTTTATCCATGTATACCCTTGTTCAAGCTCCCTTTCCTCTCCCGCTCCTTCCAGTCACTCTCTCTTCTCCACATTACTTTATCTCCTCCCCAGCAAGGGCAGGAGGTCCCAAGGTCCCAATGTGGCTTAGTTCAGCATCTACTCCTGGCAGATCTGCTATCCTCACCCCAACATCAAGACTGGGTCAGGTATTTCTCTAAAGGGAGTGGAATCCAAGGTGCCGGTCCAAGGTGTTTCAGATCAGAACAATAATCAATAAGAGATGTGTTTCTTGTATGCAGCAGAAGGTTGACTTTTGTTTTTGTATCCATCGTGTTAGGGTGTGTCTTTTTATAGGTGAGTTAAGTCCATTGATGTTACGCGATATTAATGACCACTGATTGTTACTTTCTGTATTTTTGGTGATATTTTGTGCGTATTTACTTTCTTAGGGTTTTTCTTCTGTGGTATTATTGATTGGTTTTGGTTTAATGGGTGTATCTGTGTTCCTTAGGTTGGAATTTTCCTTCAGTGCTTTCTATAGTGCTGGATTTGTTGATAGGTATTGTTTCAACTTTTCTTTGTCATGAAATATCTTGCTTACTCCACCTATGGTGATTAATAGTTTTGGTAGGTATAGTAGTCTGGGTTGACAGCCATACTCTTTTAGGGTCTGTATAACTTCTGACGAGGACCTTCTTGCTTTCACTGTTTCCATGGAATAGTCTGGAATTATTCTGATGAGTCTGCTTTTATAGGTAAGTTGGCCCTTTTCCTTTACAGCTCAAATGTTTTTCTTTGTTCTGTATGATTTCTGGATTCATTATTATATGGTAAGCAGACTTTTTTGGGAGGTCTATTTTACATGGTGCTCTGTAAGCTTCTTTTATCTTTATAGGCAGTTCCTTCTTTAGATTGGTAAAGTTTTCTTCTATGATTTTATTGAATATATTATCTGTGCCTTTGAGCTGGTATTCTTCTCCTTGTTCTATTCCTATTATTCTCAGGTTTAGTCTTTTCATGGTGTCCCAAATTTTCTGAACATTTTGAGTTATTGCTTTTTTTGTTTTGATGTTTGCTTTGAGTGATTTATCTATTTTCACTATTGAGTCTTCCACTCCAGAGATTCCGTATTCTATCTCTTAATTCTGTTACTTATGCTTGTATATGTAGTTCCAGATCATTTCTTCAGGTTCTCTGTTTCATCCTTTGCCTCATTTTGTGCCTTCTTTATTGTTTCTATTTCAATTTTAGTTCCTGGAATGATTCTTTCATTTGTTGGATTTCTCTTTCTTGGTTTTCTTTCAAGGATTTATTCATCTCTTCCAATTTTTTATTTGTTTTTTCTTCTATTTCTTTAAGGGACTTTTTTATATCCTCTTTAAAGGCTTCTATAATCTTCATAAGGTTGTTTGTATTGTTGTTTCCTGCTGATTCCTCTTTGCTCTGTTCTGGTCTTGGTATTGTCAAAACATCAGCTTCTGGTGGTGCCTTGCTGTTCTTTATATTGCTATATATATTCTTGCAGTGGCACCTGCTCCTTGCTTCCATGGTTCACTCTAGTCAAGTCTTAGTGGAATCTTAGTCCATTGTGGCTACAGGGGTTGTGTGTTTCCTGTCTGCTCTGGAGTCTGCACGATTTCTTGCTCTATTCAGGTCATTGAGTCCTCACTATCTGAGGCTGCTTGACTCCCACTGTGCAAGGGATACCATGGGGTCAGGGTGTTCAGAGAGAAATTCGTCCTTCTGTGATAATGCAGCCTACCTTTAAGGCGGGTTCAGGGTATTTATGATGTGACTCCTGGAATTGCTGGGGAAGGCTTCTCTCAGCCCTGTTCCAGCAATATCTGTGAGGTCAAATCCGGGACTGTAGTTCTGGCTTCTGGCTGTGAGGCCCAGGGGCTGGAACTTGCTCATCTCTTCCTCTGTACTGAACCCCTGCCTAAGTCCCACTCTGCCTCTGACAACACAGGGTCATGCTATTCAGAAAGATTTCTGTCCCTCTTGCTACCTTTTATTTCAATGGTTGTAAAATGCAAATTTTTCTCCCTAGCCCTTTATGAAAGATATGTTTTATTCACTTGTTCAGTTTCTTTACTTTGCCCTTTATCTTCTTAGGCACATAAATATGTTTCAAAATGGGCAATACATTTTATATATTCTATCCTCCTAGAAAACCTTGACTAGTATAGAAACCAAAAAACATAGGCATTATACAATAGATGAATAAACACACTCGTTGTTGAGGACAGGAAAGCATTTGAAGTGTTTTAATCACAATTATGTTTTTATTGGCTATAAGGGAGTCCAAGTGTGGTGCAACCATTCCAAAGATCAAGCTTAAAACGCTTAAAATAACCAAAAAAAGAAAAAAAAAAAGAAAAAAAAAAGAAAGAAACAGGTGACAGGTGTCTTTTTCATTGCCAAAGCACCTTGACAGAGAAATTCCTTTAATCACTACCAAGTTAACATGGGAATAATGCAGATGAAAATATTGGCAGTTCCCCTATCCCAGCCAATGCCATGAAGAGTAAAAGACAAAGCAGTGAAATTACAGAAGTTTATACATCAAAGGAGAGCCACAAACAAATAATCTCAGGTACTTAGGGAGGAGGGCCCTCCAGGATAGTGGTGGCACCACCCACCAGCTCCTAGAAGATGGTGAAAAGAACTGAATGGTAGTGCAATTATAGCTCAACAGCAGGAAGCTC